>JAXDDW010000090.1:47500-575000 GCA_034670385.1 Hoplostethus mediterraneus
ACAGATGTGGATACTTGAGCAGCAGGAGTGAGACCATATAGTAAGTATTGAGCTGAAACTATACTGTGAGCTGGAATCGTTACTGAAGTGACAGTTTCAGGACAGGATTGTCATTTGAATAGAGTTTTCAGAGTGAAAACGGCGCAAGCTGCCGAATAAGTTCAGACTGTGTCGTGAATGTTTGCGCGTTGCGAATGCCTGCAGTGTTTTAGTTGATTGCATTGCAGTGCTGTGGTATGTGTGCAGTTGTTTGTGGTATGTGTCATTTCTACGAGGCTCTAATGTAACGTTAACATTTCCTGCATTCTTTATTTTGCCCCCATCCATCCCTCCTGCTAGTTTTTGAAGGAAAAATGTGTTAGGCTACCGCTATTACAAATATATCAGCAAAGATTTTTGTATTGATGTAATAGATCACCCACACCTCCTCCCTCTCATTTGTGTGTTTCCTTTCTCTGTGCTATCTTAGACAGATCACCCCTCCACCGCCCAGTGGCAGTTGGATAAGTGGCTGAAGAAGGCCCGGAAAAAATCTGCCAGCAGTGAACAGGATCCCACCCAGAGCATTCCAGGACGCTTGCCTTCTCCACATACCCACAGAGCCCCATCTCCAGCCAGGTCCTGGGACAACAATCAGGAATACAGCCCTAGCCAAAGCCCTATTCCCAGCCCGCAGTTCAATTTTAGCCACAAGGCGAGCCCTCTGCCTAGTCCCGGTTACAGCTTCTGCCCCAGCCCCAGCCCTTTCCCCAGCACCTGCCCGAGCGTCAGCCCTAACCCGAGACACAGTCCTATCCCCAGCCCGGCTCCGAGTGTTTGCCCCAGCCCACGCGGGAGCCCGAGAGCCAGTCGTAGCCCCAGTCCGATACCCAGACGCCCTCCGAGAAGCCCCAGTCCCAGCCTGTCACCTCCCAGCGCTCATCACTACCCTCAGGTTCAGAGTCCTCAGCAGGAGAGTCAAAGCACGACCTAGCCTCACAAACTGCCCCCACAGGACAACAGTTAGGTCATGGGTTGCCCCTGTGCCCAACACTGATACCAAGAGCAAGCCGAGGAATAACCCCGTGTTCTCAGCCACCTCCTCAACACCGGCCCAAGACTAAACCCACACAGGACCAAGACCAAAGCCAAAGCAAACCCAAGGTCAAAGACAACGCCTCTCTAGTTTTGAACTCCAACCAGAGTCACAACCATAAATCTAGACCTAAGCCTAATTCTCATCCAAGCTCTAAACACCTTGCTGTAGCTCCCAAAGCCAAACACACGTCAAGATTTGAGCCGATCCAGGGTTGCAGACCCAACCACAGCTCCAACCAGACCCCGGGGGCTGTAGTTCAGCCTAGCTCACAACATAGCCCCACAAGAACAAAGCATTCAGCTGCCACAGCCTCGACTCGTGAAACCAACAGCAAAGCTGGTCACAGTTCTCATTCGCAATCTACCTCTAAAGCTGCTACCAATTGTGGTGCTGGGTCTAACTCTAGACCCAGCCCCAGCCTAAAACCTAAAGCCAAGTCTTGGGAGGCCCCAGCTCCAGCTCCAGCTCCAGCTCCAGCTCCAGCTCCAGCTCCTGCTCAAGTCCCTCATACAAAGAAATCACAGAAGAAACCCCAATCCAAGGAACAGGAGGTGGACCAAGCTACCCTGACCCAGACTGAGGAGAGAAAGCAAGGAAGAAAAGAGGACAGATACAGGGAGAAACAGAGGGAGAAACAGGAGAGAAAGGAAGACAGGAGACTGGCGGAGGAGCAGCTACTGAGACGTCCCTGGATCCAGAGTTCAGAGGAAGAGGACGAGGAGGAGGAGGAGGACGAGGAGGTAGTGAAAGAGAGGCAGAGGAGGCAAGAGGAAACAGCAAGAGAGGAGAAGAGGAGGAGGTGGGTGCAGCAGCAGCAGAGAGGCGAATGGCAGGCAGTCCAGCCCAAACAGAGACCTCATACCAACACCAAGCGACACCGCCTGCAAGGAGAGCAACACCACCAGGGGAGGACGGAAAAGAGAGGGAGGAGTGAGGAGGAGAGAGAGTCACAGCCACAGCCAGACCCTTCCCTTTCACCTTCGCATTCCCCCGTTCCCGTTATCCCGTCCTCCTCCTCTTCAGGGTCAGATTTAGAGTCCGAATATCAGGCTAACATCACCAAAGTTCCAGCAGACTCCACGTCCCACAAGAGGCCCGTCCCCAAGAGGGGGCAGCAGGGCCCAGGCAGACCCAAGAACAACGGACCGAAGGTGGTGTACCCCAGAGCGCCAGCCTCAGGTAATCCAGGCGAGGGGCAGCAGAGCGAGGGGAAGCAGAAGCTCTACACCCTGGTCCCGTTCGGGCGCCGAGAACATGCCACAGCCTCTTCCCAGCGAGGGCTGAGAAATCTGGTGGTGCAAATAGACCTCTGTCTTCTCAAAAGGGTGCCCCGACACCACTACCGGTGCCACTCAGAAACACCCGTCCTCTTCCTCATCCTCTTCATCAACGAAGGCCAAGCATAGAGAGGCCATGAAGCACCTGTGTGTCCCTGAGACGGCGGATAAAGATGGCAAACGGAAACGCAAGGTAGCAAGCACGCATACTTGCTCGAGTATTAGACACTGTCAATATAAGCTTGTTCTTTAAAGCATTTGTGTGTATGTGTGTGTGTGTGTGTGTGTGTGTCAGCAGTTGGAGAACGGTGTGTCACACAGAGAAAGCAAGAGGACCATCTCTTATACGAACAACCTCTCAGGCCAGGCCGAGTCTTCAACTCACAAACCTCCGCGCAACCTCGCAACTGAGACCATACACAATGGGTGAGACCACAATGCAGTTTTTCCCTCTCATATACCTCTCAAATATATACGCGCATTCACATTTACAGTACGCATGACGAGATCTGTTATTTGTGTGCGTGTGGGTGTGTGTGTGTGTTTGCAGGTACTTGCAGGAGTACTTGGACAGTAAGAGGCCGTTGTCTCCCCTGTCACCGCTGTCTGACAGCCCCGAGCCCACCAAGCCCAAAGCACAGCAGTCAGAGCAGCATCACTCCCACGCCCACAAGGACAGAGAGTCTGCTCTAAAGGTAATGCCAAAAAACATCCCCAGAGCTCGGACCGTTCCAGCTCCATCGCCCGCAAACCGTTTTGGCTTACCTCTTTTTTTGACCTCTCAACCCAGCTCAAGATGGAGGTGGAATGTGTAGGGGTGTCGGGACAGCCCCACCCGGTGTCCGGGTCCTGGGGGCCCCCTGTGAGGCAGTCAGACGGACACAAGGGGACCGTACCGAGCCATGAAACGTGAGCAGTCGCATTCACTGAATCCTGTTTGCTGTTGGACAGATGCACGCTTGTGTCAGCCGTGTGCGTATTCTGTTTTCTTGCTGATGAATCGCTGTCTCTGTAACTCTGTCTCTCTCCCTCGCACTTCCTAGTCCACACCACGCTGAGTACTACATGCACGAGGCCAAGAGGATGAAGCACCGCGCAGACGCCATGGTGAGTTCCTCGGTCTTCAATAGCGACCGGAGTCAACGACGAAGAGAAGATGCGACGTGGTAGCGTTGCAGATTGTTGCGACCCTTCCCTCTTTCTCTGCACGTCCTCACCTGTCCTGGATGTCTCTTTTCCAGGTGGACAAGCTGGGGAAGGCTGTGAATTACGTCGACGCTGCTCTCTCTTTCATGGAGTGCGGGAAAGCCATGGAGGAGGGGCCACTGGAGGCCAAGTCTCCTTATACCATGTACTCAGAGACAGTAGAGCTTATTAGGTGAATCCCACAGAGTCCCTGCCATGTATAAATGGATACTAAGTAGGAGTAAAACATAAAAGGCAGTAAAAAAAAACGTGCAGCTCTATAGGTAATAGTCCTGTGTCTTCAGGTACGCTATGAGGCTGAAGAGCCACTCTGGCCCTGGGGCGAGGCAGGAAGACAAACAGCTGGCGGTTCTGTGGTGCGTATGCCATCTCCTCTGTTTACACCCCATCTATCATCCAGCTGAAGAACCTTCATTCTCTGGGTGATTTGTGGTTTGTCGGAGTTTCTTTGAATTGTACTTGCGTGTCCGCAGTTTCCGATGCCTTGCCCTGCTGTACTGGCAGATGTTTCGCTTGAAGAAGGACCATGCAGTCAAGTACTCCAAAGCTCTGCTGGACTACTTTAAGGTATCTTTTGAACAAAAACTTTTTCATTGTCATTTCAATTCATGGACGGTGTTTGGAATGAAAACATGGATGGATGGGATTAGGATTAATGTGAGTCTTGTTCATTGTGTCATTTCAGAGTTCTCCCAAAGTGCCTACCACACCCCCCTTTTGGAACAACTCTGGGAAGTAAGTGGATACAGAATGCATATGATAGGCTATCTATAAATCTATTTGAATCCGTTTGGTAGAATTGTATAATCCATCCACACCACCTTTCTGTTAAAGTGCATGTGTTTTCATCCCCAGGGGTACAGGGGGACCCCCAGCTTCGCTCTCACCCAATGCCAAACCCCTCAGCCTGGGGTCACATGGGGGCAGCGCCTCCCCCTCTGTTATCAGCATTCCCCAACGTATTCACCAGATGGCAGCAAATCACCTAAACATCACCAACAGCGTCCTGTACAGCTACGAGTACTGGGAGGTGGCAGACAACCTCGCCAAGGAGAATAAAGGTGAGGAATTCAGCGGCTTCTCAGACCCACATGGACCAAACCATTGCAAGGGGGTTTTGATTAACTACTTACATGAAAACAAAATGCATGTAAAAAAAAAAAAAAGTCAGATGTCAAATATTATTTACTATTTGAAGGTCCATGGTAACTGTAGTAACTATCATGATTAAAACCAACATTTCAATAAGTCACATTGCAAAACAATGTCCATACAAGCGTTTCTCTTTGGTTGGTGTTCCCATTTATTGCAATGTTTGATTATTTACACTATTTACAAATGAATACAGAGTTGCTTGGTAGTCCAGTTATGTTTTTACTAAGAGTACGGTAAGAACTGTGTGTTCCCACCACCTCTGTCTGATTGGTTCACTTCCTATCACCTGTGACCTTAAAACACCTGACTCACCCATCACCCAGTATATAATGCCTTCTAGTGATGAAAGGTGTGACAGACCCAAAATACAAACAGACCCATAATGAATGGCTCACAGTAACGTGTTAAGGGCATTAGAAGTTAACCTCTTTTCCCTTTACCTTCCTTGGTCGATACAGAATTCTTCAACTACTTGAATACTCTGTCGGGACCACTGACACTACACAGTAGCGTTGCTCATGCAGTCCAGTACACCAGACAGGCCCTCCAGTGGATACGCATCAGTGCCAAACTCAACTAGCAAAGCAGTGGATTCACCCCAACCTGCCTACTGGATCCCCGGGTCTCGCTAAGAAGAGACAACGCGCTGGACCATGTCTATGCAGCTGACAGGGTGACACCCATACACACTGCGTTGTGAAATACAGATGGATGGACTCCCATGGAGCCTGTCATCAGTCTTACAGCTTTTTTGACTTTAATAGGATGTTGAGGTGATCACCATCCAGGGCCTTACTGTACGCAAAGTCTCGTTAACCACGGCCTTGTCGCTCTCTGAACTCCTTCCAGAATGACGCCTTCATCCGAGGATCATCAGAGGATTAATTTCAACAGTTGTGTGCACTGTGGATTTGATGTCCCTAACCATTTGCCAAATGCTCCATAGTGCCACAAACACAGGACCCCCGTGACATGTTCAAGTGCTGTGAAGACTTTTTCATATTTTGGAGAGAATTAATCATTAACCAGTGGACAGGTTCCTCGGGGCCAAGTGGTAAAAAATGCTGAATAAAACCAAGAGTTGATATAGGGATTTTTGATCTAGTGAAATCATACACCACTTCATCCAAAGTAGCAATCTTGTGAGCATCTTTTGCTTATGAGTTTTTTTAAATGATGTTTGGACTTTTTACATCTCTGTCTTTTTACTTTTCAAAATGTGTGTTTTTACTGTGCAATATTTGATGGATTTTCTGAAAAAACAACCAGGACGTAGTTGTTGGTGAGCCCAGTAGCCAACATTGAAGTTTCCTTCTATGCAAGATGTATTTTTGTTCCTGTTTTGAGTGTCAGGTTATGTAATTGTTTGTATATATGTATATATAATGGAGTTGAAGAAATCACTCAAAATGTCTCTAATGCGTCTAATTCAAGAATGTGCTTTTGAATTTGCAACTTACGACTCAACCCGAGATAGGTATATTCCTTTACAGCATGAGTGACACTAGTAGGTATACATAAGTATATACATTTCTATACAGGGCAGCACAGTGGCTCAGTGGTTAACAGTGTCATCCCACAGCAACCCAGTCTTGGGTTCGGTTCCTGGTCCTTCCTGTGTGGAGTTTGCATTTGGAGACTCTAAATTGCCCATAGGTGTGAAAGGGAGTGTGAGTGTGTGTTGGCCCTGTGATGGACTGGTGACCCGTCCAGGGCGTTTCCCTGCCTTCTGCCCAATGCATGCTGGGACAGGCCACCAAACTAGCAGTCAGCACCACCTTTGCGTTGAAGTTTGAAGTAACCTTCTCCCTGAGGTTGGCAACAGCAACATAGCCTAACATTACAGCAGTCCATCTTCAACACTTGTTGAAGATGGACTGCTGTAATATTAGGCTATGTTAGGCTATGCTTAGGTTATCATACACGGTTTACTCCACCTGTAGATTGCAATACTCCCTATGGGGACAGCAGTGGACAGCAGCAGCACCTGTAAAAAGGCCAACATTGCAATACCCCATCAGCTAGAGAAGAACTAGCTCAGTTAATGTGATGGAAGAAATATTAAGGGAATGAAATAAACTCTAAGGTTGTTAAATGCAGAACATTAGTTGACAAACGGTTAACCTTTATTCAACACCTGAAATAAGGGTAGAAAAGTGTGTAAGCCAGCGCATACAATACAGTTATCTAATTGTCTGTCCTCTGTCTTCATAGAAAGCTCAGAGTTAGGCATGTCTGGAGTTGTGTAGTGCTCAGATAGAAGTATCTCTCTCTCTCTGTCTCTCTCTCTGTCGCTCTCTCTCTCTGTCGCTCTCTCTCTGAGTGAGTGTGTGTGAGAGAGACTCATTAGTCAGGGCAGTTCTACAGAGACCCATCTCTTTCATACATTATGCTTTCTGATTCTCCATCACAGCAGACTACATCCTTCTGCACCAATAGAAAATCCGCATATGAAACCTCAGCATCCGATGTCTGCTACCATGGCAACAGTTAAAGCGAACAGCCAATAAGGGGGCTCTTAGGGACATGACAAGCCTTGGATCAATAATATCCCATTGTAAACTAGTCCAGCACCAGACTAGACAATTGTATTTGTTTTTTCTTTCCAGACTATAAACTTCCCTGGACAATGACCTACATCATTCTGACACACAATTTGACACTACTGTCCTCATAGCGTGGCTATGAGAGAGAGAGAGAGAGAGAGAGAGAGAGAGAGAGAGAGACGCCGAGTTTCAATCAATTCTTTTAAGCACTTCTTAAAATTCACTTTTTGGAGGCCTGCCACCACCAGATCAGGGTGGTGAGCTGGACTGAGAGATATAGTGAAGAGCAGACAGCAGCACTACACAACTGACCTCAGGTCAGAGCCGCTAATCCCAGAGAGTAAGTGTGTGGGACAGAGGTAGTAAACTTGAGAAATACACACTCAATAGTCTATTACTTTTAATAGAAATTAAAAGGCATGTTACATCCCCTCTGTTATAGTTAGCTAACATTAGCTAGCTGGCTACAACACACACTAGCTTTGTAACTTGACAGGTATGTTAGCACAAATTACTAAAATGTCAGCTTCTCTCATGATAGCCAAAAAGTACATATAACATAGATAGCCTACAAAGAAACCTGTTTCTCCATAGATAGTACTTGATGAAAAGCAGCAGAACCACAGCAAATGTACAATCAGGCAAGACAGACGAGAGGAATCTTTGAGGTAGTACTATTTCACCATGATGAGGCTACAACAGCTCTAAGCTTATTGCCCAAATGTATTACAATGTGACCCCAATAGAACAGAACTGCTGTTACAACTGGACCTTTGGCTGGATAGGATATCCATGCAAATGCAATGGATCCCTAACCATGGTCCTTCGCATGTACCAGTCTGTCTCTCTGGGCTAAATCTATCACAGATTTCTTGTCCCTTTCTTGAATACGTTGTATCCATACCTCCTAAAAGGCTATATGCACTATAATACATAGAAAATATTGTTGAACTTAAAGCAAATCTGTAGCATTTGTGTATTAATTCATGAGGACAAACCATTATAATATTCCTATAATATTCCTATAGGAACGTCTGTGGTACTCTGCAGTGACTTTATAGTGACCTAATCCTACTTGATGGTATTTTCTAATCTGGTATGGTATTCTTATAATATTACTATAGGGTCTTATAGTTTTCTATGATATTTGTATACCTAGTATCCTTCTAAAATCTGTTCTCAGTGGTTTCAGTGAAACCTGAGTATCATGGAGAGGATTTCTTGTCCCCTTCTTGAATACATTGTATCCATACCTCCTAAAAGGCTCTATGCAGGTCTATAGACGTTCTGGACACTAGCTGTTGGCCTACTAGCTTTACTCTATTTGAGCAAATTCAGTAAATCAATGTGCATGTGCAGCACCATTAAATAAAATGTAATGAATTAATTTTAAAACAGAATCACCCTTCTCCGAAATATCATGTCCTAAAATCACCCCTAGTTCACAGAAAACTATGGGCTTATTCTCAAAAAGGCAGATGTGGTTGGTCTGCCACTCATTGTCACAGTGTGAAAGTGGGCCACCATGTTCACATCCTTTCTGATGCTGCTTCGTTATTCTGCACATGCCCGTGCCTCTGCGTCACGGCCGGCTCTGATCCGTCAGTGTATGTGCCAGGTTTTCTGAGGACAACTGTGCCATGAGGCAGACGGCACACAAACGAGAATAAAAAAAATCCTAGACTATGTGATTGGCTGTCTACCGCGGGAAAGCGAGAAAGCCACACACTGCTATAACCTTGGTTGTTAAATGTGATAATAAACAGTTCACACAAGGTAATAGCAAACAGTTCCCATCAATACTTCATTTATTGAAATCCGCAAGATAGGAGGCAGGATTACCTTACTAGAATAAGGTTGTAATGGATCCAAATTGAACCCAGCCTTCGTGAGCTGCGCCAAAATAGTTCAACTGACATGCACTCGGCTCACCACATGGTGGCAGCATTACAAACACAACTTCAAGCCGAGCTAAACAAGAGGCTGATCTGCGTCAGGCTAGCCAGAAAAAGACAGAAAAAGACCGGAAGTTAATCGATTTTTTTTCTTCAAAATTAAACCATAAATCCTCTCAGTTGTGAATAAAATAAAATAAACAGGCATCGGAGGGCACAGGACTGAAAAACACAGATCATATCAAACTACCATTAAATATGGAGTGAAACTATAGCTGCAAAATACATACTAAAAGATTATAACATGTAATGTACCACAGAATATAAGGGAATATAAAGATTATATTTAATGTCGTACATTAAATATATTCTTTATTTTCATCTTGGTGCTTTAGTCAAACGTTGCAACGAACGAATAATTGTTTTATTTTGAAAATTGAGACCGGAATTCATATTTATTATTCTGGCGTGCTTGACACAGCCTGAAAGAAGGAAAAAGCAAAGGGATCAGGCGGCTAGAAATGGAGAGCACAGGTACTGGGAGGGCGAGTGAAAATGCTCAATAGCCATGGCATGGCAGTCTGACAAAACAGGGGGGACGTCGGTTCATCAGAAGACGCTCGTTGGCGAATAATGTAAAGGTTATAGAAGTCGAGTTGTCTTGTCACTGTCTTGTGGAGATCGTTTCTATTTGGGCTCGCCTCGTCTGATCAGCGTGCACGACGTTTCGGCTTGTAGGCTGTATCTGCACAAGTCGGTGGCCAGCAACCCCGTTTGAGAAGATAAAAGGTAAAAGCAAGTGACTTCCGTTGGCGGACCGAGACTTTTGAATCTTTGTTTGTTTACAACCTTACCTAACGTTAGGTTACAGCTCTGGCTACGCACACAACCATGCACCCAATTCATTGTTTGGGCAATAACACATTCAGGACGAGTGGTATTTTTACTTGCTTGAACTGACATATTGTTATTTGTGTCGTGGCGCTGCGACACGCATGATTAACTAAAAACGTTTGGGTTAGCTTAGCGACAGCTAGCAGTTAGCTGCTAACGTGACGTTAGCTTAAACAAAGTGGCACATGTGGCTCATAACCTACCTGTCAGTACCACAAGTCTTGCCCTGGCATGCCCTTGGTCAGGGTTTGTAAGACCCCCTCCATTGAGCATGTAACTAATATTATAACGGTCATGCTGAGCTAACAGTTGATAGACACAACAACATGTCAGTGACAAGTAACGTTAAGTGACACTAACGTTACTTATCTGTGTCCATTGGTTTACACCTGAAATGGCTCTGTAAACTAGCATACTACACCACTACAGCAGTCATTGGCTTTGTTAACTTGAAACGTAATAATGTAATTTGATTACTTTCCGTTACTTTTTGTATTACTTTGCTCCCTAATTTGAATGGAGCCATTATCATCGAGCTCCTAACTAAACCATTTGCAATCTGGTTTCAGCTCTGGAGTCCAGCTTTGGTTTTGTGTGTTTGTTTATGGGAGTTTAGTGTCTGTTTCTAAATGCCTCCTCTTCGCTCTCAGGTGGCTCAGCATGAGTCGAGATGGGTGGACAAAGAAGAGAGCCAATGCCGGTGATGACAATGGTTGGGCTAGTAGGGTGAGTATCTGTCCTCTCATAATCATCTCTCAGAGCACTCATTTATGACAGAAATGCTCCTATTAAAGGGACATTGAGACCAAACCCCCGCCCAGAAAAAAAATAACTTTTACAGATTTATGTCATTTATAGGTACATAATTGTAAGTTTTAAATGCAATGCTAAGAGAGAGCTCTGTTGATGACTAGGTTGCATCTCTCCTACGTAGTGCCCCTCACAGGTCCCTACTGACCACGTGGAAGTGGACCATCCTATTCTCTTTCTCCTCCTGTTCACTCCTCATCATAGCCAGCCAAGAGCTGAAAGCAGGTCACTAGCTGTCAAATTAGGTAAGGGTAGAAGCCTAATCACAAAGTCACTTAATTTCTCATGCTTCTATTACTTAAACAAATAAAAACAAATAAAAACACGGATTCAGACTCACGCAGTAGTCCAGGAATGACAAGCAGTGCATTGCTCTAGCATTGGCTTGCAAAGCTGCATTTGGATGTAACATAATATAGGTAATTTAAAGCTGAATATGGCTTGCTGCTGATTTTGTAAAACCCCCAAATTATCTATCCACTTTGTCCTGCACAGGGGAAACTGATGAATTAGCTCTTTGTATAATCTTTATTGCCCAAGTGCCCTAGGATATTCAGAAATATCCCTATTCCAACCCTGTCACTATCATCATATAATCGATTACTCCTCTAATGTATGATTTGGTGCTTGTTGCATAATATTTGGGAAATACAGTGCAAAAAAAACCTTAATGGCTATTTAAGCCTTGGGTTTCTGCATGCACGATTGTTGCAAACTATCTGCAAAGTTTCCTTCACCTTCTTCTATCCCTGTCCCCCTTTTTTGTCTGCAGGGCGGTTACATGGCTGCCAAGGTCTCTAAGCTGGATGAGCAGTTTAAACTTGATGCCCCCAGAGAAAAACAGAAGGAAGGGACATGCTCCAACATTTTCAGTGGAGTGGCCATCTATGTCAATGGATACACAGGTACCACTACGCTAACTAATCGTAACCCTGTCACTACATCCGTTTATTTAATTTAGCCTACAAAGAATGTCAACCCTTTGCATTCATACAGCCTCATAAATATGTTTCTTTAATGACATCAGAGATTAAAAGTCTGAGTGGATGTGTGACTGTGAGGCAGGAACTGAGAGTGTCTTGTGTATGTGTGAGAGAGAGAGAGAGAGAGAATTGGAGTGAGCGTGTCAGTCAGGGAGAGAATGAGTGGACTGCATAATGGAGTGGGTTCATATAAGGGTCAGCTTCAGACACAAGCCACAGTGAATACAGTCTTCGCATTGCGAGTTCTATACCTCTTTTCTGCTGCTTTCGCTCTCTTGATGCTTACTCAGATTTGCAGTAGTCATTTTGTCACACATTTTACATGCTGATGTTTTCTACACCTTTAGCATAACTGCATAATCTCTTCCTCCTCTCCGTTTCCTCAGCCCTTCCTTGTCATCCACATGATCGATAGATTGGATATGTAAATTATAAGAATATCCCAGAGGGGGGGGGGGGGGGGGGTGCCATATGCTTGAGTTATATTTGCTTCATCTTTTATTTTAGCCTGCCTTTAGTCTCCCCTGAAATAATCATTCCAACATACTAGCTGTATGGGAATTTGAATATAATGCTTTACATTGTTATGTACAGTATGATGTTGTAATGATTGTTGAAGGAAGTCGGAAGGGTCTTAAGGATACCATACAAATATTGTTTGATGGCAGGGTCATTTCCAACTCGACTTTTTTCAGTCAGTGTTTTTCTTTTATCACTGAGAATTATTTAGAATTTCTGGCAGTGGTTTGATGATATCCAATATTGTAGTTCATGCCCCCCCATTGGCACATGAGTTGAAAATGTTTGAGTATTTCTCAAGAAATAATAATAAAATATGTGATCAATTTTCACATATTAGTGCAGCACCATTGTGGTTAATGCAGGTGCATTTTTTGACATATGCACTGTGGGATTCTTTTATTAGCTTTTCCTTTAAATTTAGGACTCTGCATCTGGAAAGCTCACTTGCAGGAGTATGTGCAGTGATACAGCATAAGGCTGTTGATCTGTAGTACTCACATGTACTTACATGTTGATGTAGCTAGTACTCACCTTGTATTGAACAAAGTCACTGTTTTTAAGGAATTAAAAGGCCAGAAGCCAGATATGTAGGCTTCTATCTGTTTGTGATCCCTTGGTCTGTTGTTTTTGAGCAGAGCCTAATGCAGATGAGCTACGCAGACTGATGATGCTGCATGGGGGCCAATTCCACGTCTACTACTCTCGCTTGAAGACCACCCACATCATTGCCAATAATTTGCCCAACAGCAAAATCCAGGAGCTCAAAGGGGAGAAGGTTGTCCGGCCAGAGTGGATCACTGACAGGTTTGTTCATTGGTAGTTGAGTGTGTGTCTGTGTGTGCACATGTTGCATTATTTATGTAATTTTTATTGTGCAAAAGTAGCATAAAATGACTGTCATTGATGTAATTTGTCTAAAACAGCATCAAGGCTGGGCGTCTCCTGCCTTACCTGCAGTACCAACTGTATGCTAAGCAGAAAGGCCTAAGCTTCCCCAGTGTGAATCTGCGCCAGGCCCAGGAGACTGCAGGATCCAGCTACGGGCTGCTGCAGCCAAGCCTCAATCAAACCTTTCAACCACCGCAGGGTAGCATTCAGCACCCTGTCCTCAACCACGAGCAGTCCTTATCCAGCCGCCATGATGACTCTATCCCGAGTCCCAGCCACAATCAACTTCACCTGGGCAACTTCCACCCTCAGTCCATCCAACACAGCCCGACAGCTTGCTTTGTCACCCCCCAACCAAGCCACGTAGCATCCATCCGTCCGGGCCCTCAACACACGCACCTCGGCACTGAGCCCAGGCACTACAGCCCTCTCTCCAACCCGAGTCCCATCACCCATCCGCACAACCCCTCCCAGTCTAGTCTCATTCCACCTCATCCCGGTCTCCAGCACCACAAACTTGGCCACCCACAACCTCAGACCAGCTTGTCCTGCAACCCCGTCCAGAGTAGCTACAGGGAACTGGATGTAAAATTGTGAGTATATTAGGTTTGGGGACAGGGTTTGTGTGAGGGTTTTATTTTGCCACTAACAATAGCTTTGGCACACATTATTATAACTTTACACCAGGAACATTTGTTACATCCAGTGTTGTAGCTGAGTCACTAATTGCGTCCAGTCAAGTCAAGTCCTCAATGTTCAAGTCAGAGTCACAAATCAAATCAAATCACATTTATTTGTACAGCCCTTAATCACCGTTACAGTCTCTAAGGGCTTCACAGTGCCCAACATGTGAAACATAATAAATATAGAAATAGTTAATTCACAACATCCCCCAGCCACAGACCCTCACAGAGGACAAGGAAAAACTCCCACAAAACCTTTTAGGAAAAAATGAAATCTCGGGAGGGGCTGCTCAGAGAGGGATCCCCCTACCAGGACGGTTGGGAGTGCAATAGAGTTTGGGCAAGCAGCATATACACAATGCATAAAAGTTTATTATGGTGGGGCATCCAGATCTAATGTGGGGCATCACAGCAAACGGCAGCTCAGTCAGTGTCATCGTAGGACTAGCGGACCTCGCAGGCGCCAACACTGCCCAGATAGGAGAACGCAAACCCCCCCTCAGTCAGCATCGTCCCAGGAGGGGGGAGACCACACAGACGCCAACTCTGCCGAGCTGCAGCCTGGAACAGACAGGAGACACACTCTCACTCAGACAGACAAACATGACTAGCGTCAGTAGACGGGAACAGCTAGACCAGGGGAATAGGACGTGTAGGCATATAGAACTAGAACTAGAAATGAACTAGAACTAGAAATGGTTGTGGTGGTTCTGCTGTAAGATACGCGTGAAAGTGGCAAATTAAGCTTCCAATTAAAATGGATTTTTATTCCAAACATTCACAAATAACCCTATAATCAAATAACAGGCCATGGATTCTGAGTGTGGTTTCTATGAGGAGAATGGAAATATACACATAAGTAAAGGTTTACAATTGTCTCCAAGATAAACAAGAACTAAATCACAACACCCTTAAATTCTATAGCAGCAAAGAAACGGTCATACAAACAATAGCTGGTGTCGTTTCAGTAAATGGTCGCTAGGGGGCAGTCTGATCTGAAGTGAGTCGGGTCTGGGGCCGCGGTGAGACCACAGAATGCTGTCCTCTTAAACTCACCAGATTGGTTTGCCTGTAGCGTGAGATTAATAGGCCAGTGGTTGGGAGACCGGTGTAGGAAGCTAGGTCCTTGACTCCAGTGGTTAGTTGAGATAAGTGTCTACCCCCGGGTTGTATCATCAGAGGGATTCTGTTGAGAATCGACATATCTCCAGTTTTTTTTGCACCGGTGAGCTCCTGGTTTTCCACTAGTCTTGTCCCTACAAATACTTGTACTGGTAGGAGTCTGACTGGATCCAGCTCAGCACTTTGGTTGAATCTGACCACATGATAGTCTGTCTGATCTTCAGAGTAAGGTCAGTATGGTGCACCTCTGCAAGCTGCACCTCTACCTTTTCATAGCCTAATCTACATGTAGGCGTATATTGGTAACCGGCCAGATAATCAGGTACAAATTTAGAGTTACAGGAAATGTAGTGTCTGTCTGTTTCCTTTCTGTACACTTATACACACCCCTATTATACTGGTTCCATCAATATCAAGACACTAAGCAGTCATGTCTCTCTCTCTCACAGAAACGGATCGTTGCAGACCTCGTTGGACTTGATGTGCCATTCGAAAATGAACGGAGCGCAGGAGTGGGGCAGTGAAGCTCCTTGTCCTGTCAAAGCCCAGCAGGGGGCGAAGGAAGCACCCCTGACCAACGGACACGCTCACCCTGTTAATGGTGCCTTAAATCCCGAAGACCTGTCCCCTATTACTGATCAACCCCCTGTGGACCACAAACCGCCCCAATGCAGACTTAAGAGCCCAGAGAATAAACCTACGAGCCCCCCAGTGCACTACCAGACAAAACCTGACCCCTACGATTTCCCCCACAGCCCTCCGAGGCAGCCAAGCCAATCCCCTCTTTCTCCGCACCGACCCGGTTCGCAAGCGGCCAATGAACAGAGACCCAAACCTCCACCACCCACCTACCAGGAGGCCATAGCAGCCACAGAGTCCCGCCTCCTCCCACCGCAGCCCCAGCAACTCTGTCCGTTAGATTCGGTTCCTGAAAAGACGCATCCGTCCCCCGCGTCCCACTCCCTTTCACATTCTTCTGCTCGACTGAACGGAAGTCACCACAGTGCCTTTTCATCTGACCCCGCCTCGCCAAAAACAAACAGATTATCAGCCCATACCTGTCCACTTGATCTTCCCATTAACAAGAATTCGCCGTCTAAGTCTCCAGCACAGCTATTGGCGCAGACCGGCGGTTTGATTTCTGAGTTCTACTCTCACTCGCGTTATCACCAAATCTCCACGTGGAGGACCGGTTTTTCTGAGTATGTCAACGAACTGCACAGTAGACGACGAACAACAGTGGGGTGCGCCACCTTCTCGGGGAAGGATCGACTGAGGAAGTTTGCTGCCCAACGCACTACAGACAGCCAAGGTAGAAAAGGACTGGTCACTATTTTTCCCCATTGAAAACTCAGAGTGCAGTTTGTCCTTAGCTGTTAAAATAAAGGCAAACCAGAAGCAAAGTAACAGCTCAAGACTTTGATAGGAAGGATATGCCATATTTCCAAATTATGGAGAAAATCATTCAACACGTGTCTGTATCTCAGCTGAAATCTAGTCAGTTTGCTGTCTGCTCACATCTCTTGTCTACCCCCTTCCTGTTAACTGCCAATGGGAGGATTATTTGTGAGAAGATGAGGCTTATTCAAGTAGTTAAATTTGACATGGATGTGTGAGTGTGCAGGTGTGCATGTTGCCTCAGAGTCATTAATGTCTTATGCGTTTTGGATCTCTCACAGCTGATGTCTTCTGCTATGTATTTGTGTGTGTGTGTGTGTGTGTGTGTGTGTGTGGGTCAGGTACGTCAGCACCAATGAGTGTTAAGTCTTGTATTCTACATGTGGACATGGACTGTTTCTTTGTGTCTGTGGGGATCAGACATCATCCAGAGCTCAAAGGCAAGGCACTTTTTGTCAATGTAAATTGCACATTGTCATATGTCTATCAATAAAACACGTGTATATACAGACACACACACACAGAATAGCCTCATATGCAGTCAAAGCTGTTGTCCTAATGAAGTTGCGCTTTCTGTTTGTCTTGCAGGGAAGCCTGTAGCTGTGACCAGTAACCGTGGGGCAGGTCGAGTGGCCCTCAGGCCTGGGGCCAATCCTCAGCTGGAGCAGCAGTACTACCAGAGGAAGCTCACTCGTGCTCAGCCAGGTGAGGTTGAACCTGGAACAGATAGTGGTGGACCTCTGACCTTCTACAAGCATGGGCCTGTGTAATTCCTTTATATGTATTACGTAACAGTGATTTTCTTTACTGAATGTTTTACTTGTTCTGCGTGTCAGAGAGCAAGGATGATGACTTTGAGGGAACTCCTTCACCAGGGAGTCCTGTCTCCCATGCCAATGGAGTGGACCAGGATGCTGCTGCACTCTCAATGGCAGAGATTGCTTCCTGCAGTTATGAGGCTAGGTAGGATACACACACATACTAACATGTATTTTGGCAGTTTTAAACATAAATATCTATACCTTGTGCTGTGAGGAGTGTTAATAGCAGGTTGGCTGTGTCTCTCAGGCAGGCGGGGGTGAGGAACGGGATGTTCTTTGGCAAGGCAAAGCAGTTATGTCCCTCGCTGAGGTCTGTCCCATATGATTTTGAGGCCTACAAAGATGTGGCTCTCACTATGTATGAGATCTTTGCCAGGTAAGAAGAGAAACTCCTTCATCTAGAAATTCAACCGGTCTTCCTCTGAATAACATCTCTGTCCTTTACATGAACTATAATATACAACAAACTCTCTCTTCCATTGCTTTTTTCTTTGCAGTTATACCCATGATATTGAGGCTCTCAGCTGTGATGAAGTGTTGATAGATGGCTCTGCTCTGCTGTCAGAGTTGGGCATCTGCCCAGAAGATCTGGCCAAAGCCATCAGAGCAGACATCGAGGAGAAAACGGGATGCTGTGCTTCAGTGGGCATGGGTGAGTGCATCTCTCTCTTGTACTTCAGTCTGTTGGTAAGATACATAAAGACAGTGTTCTGAAGTCCAATCGAATCTTTCACCTGTCCAGGCTCCAACATCCTGTTGGCTCGGCTGGCGACGCGAAAGGCCAAGCCAGATGGGCAGTACTTCCTCAGGTCAGAGGAGGTGGATGATTTTATCAGGGACCTGTCAGTGACCAGTTTACCAGGTAGATACAGCACCACCTGCTGGTTGTGCTTACAAATCAGTCAAATACAGTGATTACAATTCTTCAAGCTACATATTTGAGTAAATGTAGTAGTTCTATCAATTGACATCATTTCTGTCTATTCTAGGTGTAGGGCCTGTTATGGGCAGCAAGCTGGCTGCTATGGGCGTGAGGTTGTGCGGGGACCTCCAGCAGGTGTCTCTGTCTCAGCTGCAGAAGGGGTTTGGACCTCGCACCGGTCAGACGCTGTTCCGCTTCTGCAGGGGCCTGGATGACCGGCCCGTCCGCTATGAGAAGGAGAGGAAGTCTGTCTCCGCTGAGATGAACTATAACATCCGCTTCACTGGGGTTAGACCTACTCTCTAAATCACTTTGTTCATTGTTCTCTATTCTTTCCATGATGTCTCTTGCATTTTTTTTCTTTCCATCTCCCTCTAACTGTCTGGTCTCTCCACTCTGACCAGGTTGATGAGGCAGAGTGTTTCCTGACCAACCTGTCCATGGAGGTGCAGAGGCGTCTTCAGGAGGCAGGGCTGCGGGGTCGGAAAGTGACTTTAAAGGTCATGGTTCGCAAGGTGGGAGCGCCAGTGGAGTCGGCTAAATACGGCGGTCATGGCATATGTGACAACCTAGCCAGGTGAGATGAAGACAATATCACTCTGTTAGAAATGAATGACTATTTATCTACTCTTGCCATTCCATCTCCATGTCATGGTCACTCTGTACTCATCCGTTCCTGTGTTCCGTCAGGTCTGTGATGCTCGCTCAGTCCACCGACAGCGGTCAGCTGATTGCCTCTTCGGTCATCAAGCTGTTCCATGCCATGAAGCTGCAGGTTCAGGACATGAGGGGAGTTGGCATCCAGGTGCAGATTCTTGAGGGGAATCGATCCGGCCCCCAGGACTCCACAGGCCCCCAGACACGCTCCATCAAAGACATGTTGCTAGGGCAGGGATTCACAGCTCGATCCAACACCAGAGGTTTGTCTATAGTCTGTGTGTGTGTGTACTTTTATATATGTGACACAAATGTCATCTATGACTTGAATATAATCCATCCATGTTACAGCTGCCAACACCACCTCAAATCAGGAAAAGACCTCTAACACAGCCCCAGGCTCAGGCCCCTCTTCCCCTCTTCGGCCCCCTGCTGAGCCAGTCCCAGGGACGAGCAAAGAACAACAACCAGCTTCCAGACAAACCCCAAAACATACTCGAACATGTCTCAACTTAAGCATTGAAGTCCCTTCCCCTTCACAGGTAGGGACTTTATGGGTATCACTGTTCGCTAGACAAAGAGCTGGACAATGAAACGTTTGTAACAGATGTGTGTTCTTGATGATTGCCAAGGTGGATCGTTCCGTATTGGAGGCCTTGCCTGCAGAGCTGAGGGAGCAAGTGGAGCAGTCGTGGACTCGTCGAGAAGGGAGACCCAATAACCTCCTACGCCGGTCCCCCAGTCCACTGGCCTCTGCTGCACCTCCACAGCCCTGCTCACCTCATTCTCGCCCCACCTCCCCTCCTCCTCCTCCTCCCCCTCCTCCCCCCTCTGCCTCTGTTCCTCCGCTATATACTCAGTCGGTAGGCACTCTGGTACTACATTTTCCAAACCAGCCAGGACAGACGGACTCAACGGGCATCGTACTAGAACTGCCTGACTTTTCACAGGTACGGTTTTTCAGATTGAGAACACAAGTGCCCAATCCCAAGGAGTTTTTCTATGTAATCCTACCCATGATTCCTTGCAAACATCAAATATAGTCAATAACAATAACTCATTTTTATCATGAAGTCATGCAAATAAAATCAAAGACATTGTACAATCCATAGTTATAGTAATATATTGCCATTTTAACACAGTGAAAGTGATTCCGCTACAGACACAGGTATATAAACATTGCACATCCTAAACTATTCAGTACTGAGGCACTATCTGAGTGATAAGCCCTCTAGAGCCCTCTCCGGACAGCATTGTTATTACCAGGGGAGGGCGGTAATTTGATCCTACCTATGTACATCAGTAATTAGTCATCCAGATGGTTAAATAATTTATTGGGGGAGCATGGTAACCCAGGGACATGATACACAATGTCACTCACAGTACAACAAAACTAGCATCATTTTCTTCAAGTGGCTCCAAATCATTTTAACAGCAGCTCCTGCACTTCTCGGCTATTTTTCTTGGAGAGGACATGCTGCATATAAGCACTATCCCCTCCTTTTTATTGTTTATTTTATATTCCATTTTTTTCCTTGCATCGCTGCCAAGTATAAAAAGTGAATTTATTGACGAGTGGGTGTTACACTTGACTTAATCTCTCGGCTCTCTTGACTGTAGGTTGACCCGGATGTGTTTGCTGCTCTCCCCAGAGAGCTCCAGGAAGAACTGCGGTCTGCCTACAGCCGCAGAGAGAATGTCCAGACTCAGGGGAAAATGTGTAAGTTCCAAGGCCAGTGAATTCAAAGCTTTATGTAGTCTTGGAAAGGAATGGTTTGAGCTATTGGCAGCATTGATATTTACTCTGTCTTTCTGTAGTGGAGCAAAGGAATCCACTATTGCAGTTGAAACAGTCGGGGGTTGGATTTACCATTGGTCGGGTGAAGCGGCGATACAAGAGGAAGAATGCAGTGAGCCCTGTTAAGAAAGGAGCTTCCCCTCTGAAGAGGCGTCACACAGGAAGCAGTCCAGCCAAAACCTTACCACCCTCTATAAGATCTAGGGAAACAATCAATGGACTGAAGGTGAGCCTATCAGCACCTTCCTACCTAAGACTTAATGAAGATCAGTGCTGTATGGTGGCATTATGCATAGTTTCACTATATATGGCAGCATGGAACTTGACGAGACTAACATCTTCGGCTCATCCCTGTTCCTCCTTCCCAGACTGAAAATGGTCCCTCCACGTCCTCAAGACAGGACGGCCCAGCCCCTCTGTCTAAATTCATTCCCCGCCCTGCTCCTGCACTGGCTGGAGCCTGTGACCTGACAGACATCAGAACACTCCTTCGGGAATGGGTCACCACCATATCAGGTATACAGTGAGGAGCAACTCGGTCATGATTTAGGCCCATGCAGCTGCATATGAGATTCATCTGTAGTTTGTGGGGTTGTGAAATACGTTTATTAAAACATCTCTCTTCTTCTCAGAGCCCATGGAGGAAGACATCCTACAAGTGGTGAAATACTGCACTGATCTAATTGAGGATAAAGACCTGGAGAAGCTGGATTTGGTCATTAAATACATGAAACGGTAGGCACAGTACAGTCTACCAAGCTCTGTTTTATCTTCCTCCCTCACCTGGTGTTGGTGTGAAGGTATCTTTAAGAGGTCTTTGTGCGCAATTTTATGACATTTTTTCCTCCCCTTCATGCCTTATAATGTGAATTAATCTCACCTATCTCTGCAGGCTCATGCAACAGTCGGTGGAGTCTGTCTGGTGCATGGCTTTTGACTTCATCCTAGACAATGTGCAGGTGGTTGTGCAGCAAGCTTATGGTAGCACCCTGAAGATAACATGAAAGAGGGGTCCCATTCTCTCTTCATCCATAGCGTTACCACTTTTTGTCCTGCTACTGTCACTGAATCACCTGCCAATGGAAATTATTGGGACATCTAAATGACATTTTTTGGCTTATCAGTGGAAAGAGTTCTGTGGAGTAGAGAGTAGAGTATTTGCCAGGAGGCTCATGGGTGCTTCCTGAGACAGACATGAAGAACCAAACTGCTAATGACTCTACAGACAAACACAATATGAGACATGATACGTGATATGTGACAGAGCAAGGACAGTATTTCATGAGTATTTCCGTCATTCGCTGTACCTTCTCTCCAGCGGACAAGTAACACAAACTGGGAAGGGCTGGAACCTTCCTCCTTTATGTGTCCCACTCATCAAAGCCAGAACAGTGAGAATCATCATGGAAATGCAAAATTGCAATCATTCAAATCCAGTTATTATAGAAATGATGCACACATTCTTTTTCAAACTATTGTGAAATTTGACATACAAGACATTTTGTAGCCAGTGCTTAACCATTTCTAATAGGTTTTGTCTGAGGCTTTGCCAGCCTAAATATCTCTCTTGGTCTGTTGGGCATTTTCCTTTGTGATAACAGTTGGTTTCCTCTGTTTAAACACAAAACCTCCTTTTAGTGATTTTTTTTTTTTGGAATCATTTGGCCTTCAAAACAACAGAATTATGAGACTTCCAGAAATGGGGAAAATAAGATGTATTAAACCTTTTTCTAGTTTTGTTTTTCATCAATGTTCTCTCTTCATATTACTTGTATTAGCTTGTGAAGAATCTACCACTGCCATGCCACCAAAAAGCAGGTGAAATATAGCCTGCTGCATAGTTGTTGTTTTTTCCCTGTATTTTTTTTTTTGCAAGAAAAGTGCCAAACTTTGTTGTTATAGCATGTACATAATGTTTTCAAAGATCCTTGTTAAAGGTTTTAAAAGAAAAACTATGTAGAGGTTTTTCCTCTTGTATTGTTTACAAGTAGTGTACTCTTAGTAACAGTCTTTAATTCTAAATCTTTTCACTGTCAAATTGTTTTTAAGTGTAATGGAAATAAGAAGATGGCCAAAGCACTTAATATGTACCCAGGAGATTGGCTGTTGATTTCTCAGTAGCACTCTGATTTCAGAGATGGTTGAGAGGGGTTATGGCATTCAATGAAAAGCCTATGCATTTCATGATCTTTCACAAACAAGTGGGATGCTCCCTCATATGACATGTAACATTTGGATGCCAGTATTCTAGTCTAGTTTCCAGCCAATATGGAATTAGGCTGGATTTATGTATGAACAGAAGATCTTAACTCAATGTAACACGTCTGTGTAAAACAACCTGAGGAGACTGCAGTATGGCTTATGGCTACATCATTGTTTTTCTGATAAAGTTAACATTCACGATTGGTGACATGGAGAGAAAGCCAAGTACTCAAAACATGCAAACATGTCTTTCTTGTGGCCTCATCATACAAGACATATGTGGGTGAAAAGATGGTTCAAGATTATATTCATGTATGGAAACCAGATCAATCGATGTATCACAATTTTTAATACTGGTGAAATGAATGTAATTCAAACCACATAAATCTCTTTATCTATCTCTTTCTTCACCTGCCATATCTTTTCTGAAGGGAATGGCCAGGAGTTATAATTGGTCAGCCCGTCTTCTCAAAACTGGCCTGTGCCTGAAGACCTGAAGCTGTGACATCGTTTGTATGTTTTCTAAAACTTGATAATAAACTTTAAACTCTGTTTTAACTGCTACAACTCTGTCACTTTTTGTCCCACCTAGTAGGTGGGTGATCGATTTAGAAGATGCTGATAACAGCCATGTATCACGGTATGTTGAGGAAGAAAAGATGTTGCTATGTCCCTTTGGCATAAAAGCCTCTCAATGTATGTTGTCTCTCTATGCCGAGTCCCCGTCCCTGAGGGACCAAAGAGCAGACTGGTCTTGTCTGACGTCATCCATACGTCTCCAATCCAATGACGCAGAAACCTCCTTTTCTGCACCGAGCACGGTGTTGTTGGTGAGCATCTCTAACGCTAACAGGGAAATCATTGATAGGTACAGGGATTATGGATGTGTTTATTTATTTTTATAACTCCATACGTCATTTCTTATTATTTCACGCATTCACAATGCGTCGATTCCATGTCTGGGCGCGTTTCTCTCGGTAGACGTTTCCATAACTGGCTAGGCCAACGTTAGCCCGCTAAAGCTAGGCGTAACTGGTTAGCTTGTACTAGATTGCTGCTCGCCTACCAGTGTCACCTAAAGGTTTCGGGCAGCTGCGTTAATTAGTTATGCAGGAACCTGACAAAGAAAACCGCAACTAAAGCAAGTCGGTTAGCTATCTAACAACTAACTAGCCTATATTGCAATACCCGTATAACTATATTCGGGGCTAGCAATAGCTAACAACAAGACGCATGCAGTCGTCGTTACCATGGGTTCACAATGGTTAGCTGACAATACAGTTGTAACGTTACTCTGATAAGGCCAAAGCAAGAGTAACGCCAGCTAACGTTAAGCTGTTACTGATGTGTTTGTTTTGTTTTAAATAATTTTACAGTAGACTCTAAATACGCAACCCCTCTGGCCATGTCTGTCTCCCCAGGTTAAGAGAGTGACACCAACAAGGCTTCCGAAAGGTTGTAATGATGGCGAATCAGTCGATGGACATCATAGCAAAGGTTTTGGAGCAGTCGGCCAAGCTGGTGGAGGAGCAGGTGGATGCAAAGTTGAGCAAACTGAATGATCTGGATGAAGATGAAATGGAAAGATTGAAGGAAAGGCGACTGGAGGCACTTAAAAAAGCCCAGAAACAGAAGCAGGTACGTGGAAGGGCCTCTCACACCCAGCCCCCATCACAATGTATAGCCTACACTACCATTTGTCACTATTTGAGATGTAGTGTTGTCACTTATCGCGGTTCTTTCTTTTTTAGGAGTGGTTGTCTAAAGGCCACGGAGAGTACAGAGAAATCCCCAGTGAGAAAGACTTTTTCGGCGAAGTCAAGGAAAGCAAGAATGTGGTCTGCCATTTCTACAAAGATTCCACCTTCAGGTAATCTAGACATTTTTTCCTCCGTAGAGCTCCAAGGCTATAGAGCACTGGTTCTAGCATTGACGGGTGGCCATTTGGATTTTAAAAAAGGCATTTTTAAGATTGGTTAAGCAAACGTGTGTGTGTGTGTGTGTGTGTGTGTGTGTGTGTGTGTGTGTGTGTGTGTGTGCTTGCTTCCCTAGCTAGCAGTACAGACTTTTTAGTGCTCTCTCTCTCTTAGTCCATCAGTCGTTGTGATTTGATTGCAATGTTTTTTTGACAACGTATAAGAGATAATATGCTTTTTCAAGTTAATTTCCTCTGTTTGATTACAAGTAGCTGTGTTGTTGTCATGCTACTGATCTTATCATTCTATTATCTGTCCCTTTCATACAGATGCAAGATTATTGACAAGCATTTGGCCATCCTGGCAAAGAAACATGTTGAGACCAAATTCCTCAAACTGAATGTGGAAAAAGCCCCGTTTCTGACAGAAAGGCTGCGGATCAAGGTTATTCCCACCCTGGCTCTGCTGCTAGATGGTAAAACCAAGGACTATGTGGTTGGATTCACTGACCTGGGAAACTCTGATGAGTTTCCTACAGAGTTGCTTGAATGGAGACTTGGCTGTGCTGGCGTAATTAACTACAGGTACGGCATGGCCTTTTTTTTTTTTTTTTTCCACCTCTAAGGCACCGTAGCCACAATGTGCTAGATAGGGCAATGGTTTAGTCCATGTAATTCTCACGGCCATTTCTTTCCTCCCCTAGTGGTAACCTAATGGAGCCTCCTACACTAACTCAGAAGTCTGGCTCAAAGTTCACAAAAGTGGAGAAGAAGACCATCAGAGGGAGAGGCTATGACTCTGATTCTGGTTCTGAAGATGACTAAGAAGCACTGCCAAGGTTCTGATTTCTCTCTTTCTCAGGGCTACCTCATCCGCAAACAGTCTTGCAGACAGCCCTCTTTCTTTGATTTTTCCTTTCCCCTGGTTTCTTACCTATTTACCACTGTCTTCCATGTTTCTTTAATTAAATGTCTTGAATCTTATCAATTAAATGTGTATTTTGAGCTTGGACTTATTTAATACATTCATATCGGCAATGTTTTATTTGTTAGATCAATACCTAGAATCCCAATCTCAACTTGATCATGGCTTTGTTGGATTGTGCTTGATTTTGTCTCTTAATGTGCAACACTTATTTCCTATTGATACACATTTATTAGTTGAGTCTCTTCCCTTTAGCTGTATGAGACTGGTGTTTTTACAACTGAGGCAAAGATGCATAGATTTGTGCCAAGAATTTTGCTTTAAGACTTAATTTACAGATGTTTCAACTTTTAAGGTTGTATTTGAGATCATTTTCAGATGTATTTTGGTTGAGGTCAGCATTATTTGCATTACTTTTGTAAAGCAGTGTAAGACAGGCTGGTAGCAAATGGAAAAAGATCCTGTGTTTCCCCGATATGTATTTGACAATATTTGCCCACCACAGTAAGGTTACCAACCACACTAAAAAGCTTTGCAAAATAATATTTTTACTCTAAATGGTCTGTTTAAGAGGCAGGTGTCATATTTTTCACATAGCAGTCAAGTCAATTTCTCTACAATCTAAATATTCTTATTTCCCCACAGTAATGTTCTGACTAAATAACTGGGTTTGAGGCAAATTTTTCTAATATATTTAATACATGCATTTTTATAATACATAGGGGAAACACTGTGAAGATCCATCAATGTGTATAACAGATGTTCATCACATGATATTGCTGGCAATACTGGTGTTAGACTGCTTCAACAGTTTGTAGTAACAGCTGTAACCTAGCTTCGGCTCTGAAAGACGGCCTGATAATTGCAATTGATGATGAGGTTGCATTCCAGCTAATACTCTTTCAGTCATGTTAAGAGTTTTATGAATCATGCTGAATAAAGAATGAACCATCACTGTCTGAAATTGTGTAGACAGATTCCTAGTTCCCATTTATGACAGCTGCAGCCAGGATTGTAAAGTAGGTATTGAAATGTATTCGTGAATACAGACAAATCTCAGCACAGATTTTAATGGGCCAGGTCTACTGACGTTTCTCATATCTGGCATCAAATGACTCATAACTCAAAGATCCATTACCACAGCATTTTCTCAATGTAGTGGAATCAGAACTGGAAGCTGTGGAGCACAACATGTCCCTCATATGTATGTACACTTTTACAGAATGAATGAAATAATGTTCAGGGCACAGCTAGGACTCAAGAGCCTTGGGGTCTACAGGTTTAAGGAGGCGACGTACAATCAGCTCTCCTTTGCTGTTGATGTAGGTGTCAGCCATGTCCTCTTCAGCAGGGAGGCCAAAGGGAGTCTTCAGTGGCTGGATCCTGAATGAAGCGGGAAGGAGATGTAAATAGAACAGCAGGATTATCCTAGTTGTCTCTCTAAATGCCTGGCCAATGACAAAAACTGACTTTAAGAAGTATTTATCAATGATGCAGCATAAATGCTCCTGTGTCATTCAATTAAGCTGTATTGTCAATTTGTAGTTCTGTCATCTTATCTCTGTGCCTGGCAAAGTCCACCTTTTCAGTGACTGAGGGTGTGCTTTGATGAATTACAGGCACTTGTGATATTACTTTAAGCTAGCCGCATTACCCTGTTTAGTACTGCAATACTTACCTCACAAGATGCTTGACAAATTTCAGCTGGCTATTGACTGAGGGCGTGTTTTTGTGAATTACAGGGGTATATGCCTAGATACAAGACAAAGAGAGGAACAATCTCAGTCAGTGCAAAAAAGTAGAGACCATGATCATTACATTTAAAATGAAGACTTAACTCAAGAGAAAATACAAGGTGGTTAGCATAAAGGAAACATGAATATTGCCATCAAGGATTCTGGTGCCTCTGTATTGAGATGGTACAATCTCCCTTACAGGTTTTAACTTGCACAACCTATTTTGTTCAGGGGCTGTGAATACAACTACTTCCTTACTTTTTCAAGCCCAAGGTACTTCACCATGTCCTTCTCCCAGTATGGTCTTCGCATCACACTTTTGACCCGTGTCACTATGTGTAGTTTATGAGGTTGGTTTGGGTCGCCACCATACTTCTCATGTTCTTTAGATCTCTCAGCAAAAAGCTGTGCGGAAAAACAGAGAGACCTTTAATACTAAAAGCAGAGTAAAAACGCTCATTAAAGCTGAGGAAATGATCAGATTATTTATAACAAGGCAGAAGGAGGCCACATTATTCATATTGGACTTTAGGATAAGGCTGGTCTGTCATAGATCACATACCTCTTTTGGGATTCGTGCTTTGGTAAATTTGCTACGTAGTGAGACAAACCAAGGGCAAGTTGATGGTGTGGCTTCTGTCAGAATCTGTAAGCATACATACACAAACAGTGATGGCACAAAGCTGAAAGCACGGTAGGTGGTACTGAAATGCCCGAAAGGCAGGTTTACATTCAAGTATACATATTTAACTTTATTGACAATAGTATGTGGCACAATTTTAAACCACATTGTCTGTAGAACTCGTCGGATTTTCAATGGGGCTCCAAGTGTTATTGGCAGGTAAGAAAGCTGACGCAGGGCATTTGTGTGAGGAACAACGAGCAAGACAACGTGGAAATACCGAGTCATATTCTTACCTTAACTGATAAAGGACTGAATCCGCGACAGACGACTGACATATTTTATGTTTGGTAGGGAAGCTGCTGGTCCACTCTGAGTGTATCTACTTCCACTTCAGGCATGCATGCCAAGGTTACAGCCACGCCAACCCGGACAGTGAGCTCATGAATCAAATGTAATTGGAGATTATAAAAAATATAACGATATATTCAAACCATGTTCGCCAACTACTCAACTACAACGCAAATAAACAAGCTGCAAGAAATGAAAACGAAATACGAGGACTTCAGGTTCTTCACGTTTGTGTAATGTCGTTTCTCCTCACCGGAAGCGTGAGCGAGTTACACTGAACTTCTACCGATCTGATTAATATTGCTTAAATTCGTTCCTACAGAAAATTCATAACAGTTCAGTGAGTTTATTTCAGATCAAAAATACGGAATAAAAAACTATCGATTTTTTTAAAATTACAACATTTATTTATTTTACGCGCTTCTTTATTTTACCTGTTTGGCCACCAGGCACGTTTTTCTTTTATGCGTTTCTTCGGGAATTATTTTTGTGGCGTACCAATTTATCAAGTCAGGAAGTATCACAGCAGCTTCAATTTATCAGTCTGTGGTCACACACACAGTACCAGAATATATTTGTTAGGTTGCCGTGAGTTGCTTAGCGAATTACACTTAAGTATGAATAATCTGTCCGTTTTCTAATAGTGGTTCAAAATCGTGAAATAGAATCATGACACAAAATCATCTGTCAGGGATGGAGGCATCTGCTGTGTCTGTTCTCAAGAGAGCAGTGGAGCTGGACCAGAGCTCTCGCTTCCAGGAATCCCTTGTCTGTTACCAGGAGGGCATCCAATTGCTTATAGACGTATTGAAAGGTGACACACACACACACACACACACACACAGTTGAAGACAGTAACTAGGCTATTTCATTTTCACGTTTAATTTACTCCTGTCAACAGCTGTGAAAGATGACTCAAAGAAAGGGCACTACAGGGTGAAGATAAAGGGCTACATGGATAGAGCAGAGCAGATCAAAGTTCATGTGAACCAACTGAAAGAAGGTAACTAATCATCCACTATTGGGATTTCATTGTTGCAGGCAGCTGTAATTTTGCTGGAAGAGCCTTGTCCTGCACATCTGTTTTATAAGTTTTATTTCTCCTACTATTTTCCCTGTTCTGTCAGATGGGAAGTACCACGAGCAGATTAGAATAACAGAGGATGCTACAGGTTACAGCTATGAAGCTCTATTCAAGCCATACATCAGCAGTGCACTCACAGAGGTCTGGGTAGAAGACCCGTACATACGACACATCCACCAGGTAAGGACATGATATCTTTATGTCAAATTGTTTACTGGATAGCGTGCTATGTGAATCAAGGATCACTGCAGTAATACCAGCATTTGTGATTCCATACTATCAAAGATGATTATTAGCCTAACATTAAAAGAGTTCTAGCTCCAAGTTAAATTCCTTCCTCCCCTCTCCCCCAGCTGTACAACTTCCTGCGGTTCTGTGAAATGCTGCTAAAAGCCACCTGCAAAGTGAATAGGATCCACCTGCTCACTTCACAGGATGAAGTAGGCTGTTTAACTTACCACTAAATGCATTTTCTCTACTTAGGTGAAACTGTGTAATGAATGCACAGGCTACGGTTTTCCAAACCACCAGTCTCTGAGTTTCGAACTGTTGTTTCTCTACCACCTGTCCTGTCCAGCAGGGGGACAGTGCCCAACAGACCGGTGCTCTGGCAGAGTTGAAACAGAGTCTCCAGGATCAGGGAGTGTCTCTGGACCTGCAGTACTCCTCCACCATCCATGACAGGGAGATCAGGTATGGCTGCAGTTCTTCATCATTTAAACCAGCATCACTGACATATGAAGTATTGCATTCCAAAATGTTATTGAATCATTTTATATTATGCAATATTTTGCAACCTGAAAGTCATCAGTTAGTATTTTAAAAACACAGATGATTCGATCCCCAATGTTACTATTGAATAAGTACTTAAATACCTTATAACTTTAATAATAACACATAATGTTAGCAATCACTTTATAAGAATATCCAACATTTATTTTTTTCAGATGGTGGGCGTCTTATTTGGGAATTAAACTCTTCCTGTCATGTATAGTGTTTGATGGCCGTTAGTACTCATGGTTTATTTCACTGTACTTTTTAACTCATATATGTGATTGTAACCTGATCCTCATAATATATCCTTTAAGGTTTGACAATGGCTGGATCATCAAGATAGGAAGAGGGCTTGATTACTTCAAGAAACCAAAGGTAACACGTCATATTTCATGAATTAGTATCCATTTTTTAAAATTGTCTTCAGTCTCAGAATTACTGAGCTTGAATGCCTTGAATTATGAATTGACAATTATTGATTGAGTGCTGGGTGTAAAGAAGTGTTCATTCTGTCCCCCAGGGCCGTTTCTCCATTGGATATTGTGACTATGACCTGAGGCAGTGCCAGGAGACCACTGTAGACATTTTTCACACTAAACACACAAAGACACTATGAGATGCATGAAGCCTAAATCCCAATTTTCTATTTGAAATAACTTAAGCATCTTACCTTTCTTCCACACACACACACATGCGCACACAAACACAGAAATACACACACACACACACACACACACACACACACACACACACTTCTATGTGTTTGTTCTACTATGTGCCTTATAATATATATGTGGTTGCCTCTCTCTGCTTAACTGAGCAATTAACACTGGGAGAATTTTATATGCACTATACAACATGCTTTTTATCATATGTTTAAATATAATCCAACCAATTGTGTATATATATAGAATATTCTACATTTCTAAAGTGCATTTTCCCTGACATTATTCTTTCAATGTCCTGTTTAATGGATGAATGTGGTTCTTTGCTATGACCTATGTTTGTATGCGTCTTAATTTTTCACTTAAATTGATTGCTGGTTCATTTTAAAACGGGTGGCTTTATGGCTCAGTGGTTTTATGAATTGTCTCAGGATAGTAACATGATAACATGTCGCCATCTGGTGGAAATATTCTTCAATTATCAATTAAACCTTTTGGGGAAGGAGTTTATATTTTGGTTTACCAGCTTTTGTGTTTTATTTCAATTTTTCCGCCACTATTTTTAAACTGTTGTCCCTTTTACCTTGAAGAGTAAGGCCAACCGATTACCAGTTAAAAACTGTATTTAACTCAATAACATTTACTTTCTTTCAACTAATTCTGGGCGTCTCTGCCTCTATAATTGGACTTCTTCCTCCTTAATATACCTTATATTTTATCATTCCATTAGAATGTTGAAATATATATTCTTTTCAGTTTTATGAGAGTAGGTCTGATTTTAAATTGTATTTAAATTGTGTTATCATCTAATAATGCTCATTAACTATTAGTTCAAGTTTTGTAAAATGTTTGTCTACAGTCTCACAGAATATGACCCCCATCCCAGGTTTGGGCAATCCCACAAGTAAGTAACAATCATCTTCTTTTTCCCCCAGATAGGGCTATATGTGTTTTGACAGCCATTGCAACTATCAGTAGTCAATAGTCACCCTTTTTTAAATCAAGTAACTATACTAGTCCATTATTCCGCTGCTACATATCTGTAGGCCCTATAACCGGACGATGCACAGTTTTTAAGGATTACAACTTCCATTATCTGGGTAGATGGCTGTCACTTACAGCTTATTCACATAGTTTAGTCAACATATGACACGACTGCTGCAAGCCCACAGAGCCCAGAGTGACACTCAGCAAACGATTTAATGAAGGTGTATAATATACACTGTGTGGTAATTCCATTTTTCCCCCAAACATTTATCATGATATGTAAAGCCATCGCGTTTGTAGGTTTGATGTGAAAATAAGGTCTTATTGTTCCGCTGGTGGCCAGATCGGAACCGAGATGACAGAACAGGATGTGCGTGATGCAGCTCAATAAATCAGCCATGTTCCGTGGTGATGGGCTGAGTGTCTTTTTTTATAGGGAAAATATTTGTTTGAATGAATGGTAACCCGGATGAGGTCAGACAGCCCAGTGATCGGATTATCTATCTATTCGGCCTTAATCTCGATATGCACAGTCCTCATCTGGGTTGTGAGAGGAAGAAATTATAATCCGTCAGAAAACCACATACAGAAATGATCATCAGATGCTGTAACTTCTCTACCTCTGTATGTATTGTTATGAGCGGACATAGTCTGCAGAGGAAGAGGCAGTCTTGCTGTACATTTCACAAGATGGCCCATACATCACATAGGCCTATTACACACTTGGTTCATATAGGATACAGCATATAAATTGCAATCACATTAAAATATAAAACAAGCTTGCAAGTCCATATTATCTTAAGTGTGTAGAGTACTACACAGACATTAAGGCCCTGGGGCTCTTAACTGGATGCTATGAAATATTATTAGATCTCAGGCGCTGTAGTTTGTCACTAGTCTGTGAAATGGTGGATGTGGAATGTTGGAAGCAATCCAGAGGTTTTATGTCAGTGGAAGAGACAGAGATTTATGTGAGGATGAGCCTGGAGCTCAGCAGAGAAGCTGTTCAGCAAACCATCCATACACCATCCAAGAGTCTGGATACCAAGGTGTGCTTCCCACCGCCTCGCCACTCCTCCCCTCCTCCCTCCCCTCCTCCCTTTCACTTTTTGTAGCCCAGTGGCCTAGATAGTGCTCTCTCGTCCCTTCGTTTCCAAATTCATAATATATTCCCGTAACGCTGACTATTTTTGCAGTGTGAATCATTTTAATATCAGGGGAATTGATCCTGAAGCGTGGGGGGTCTTTCCTTGCCATGCTGTAAGTGTGAGCAGTGTTATTACCAGAGGCCTGATACGCCTGATACATCACACATGCAAAAACACTGGACCAGTGACGTGTGGAAATGCAAATATAACACTCCCCTGTTTATTGTGCAGAGATGACTGCACTTCCGTTACATCTTAAATCTTATGCATCCTCAGGGCTGGTCTTGTGGCTCAGCACTCAACAACATGTGTTTGTACATGTGCAAGTACTTAAAATGCTATAAAATATACTTTCAAATTTAATGTAGGGTGCGCTTGGTTTAAATTGAATACATCTGTACAAGTCATGTCACCGGGGCTTGGGAGATAACTGATGCATGTCCACTCCCCTCTAGCACCTGAGCTAGTCGGGGGGTTGTCCCAACCCGGAGTAATGTGTAAACCATTCTATCAGCAGTAATGCCTGTCCTCCTTCCAACTGGAGCTTTATTTTTTCCTCTACTCTCATTTCTGGGCCTAAAATCAGGTTAGCGTTTCATAAGGAGCTTAGCGCAGAGGGCCACAGTGTGCCACTAATGTAATAGAGTATCGCTCTCTCTCTCTCTCTCTCTGCTCTCTCTCTCTCTCTCTCTCTCTCTCTCTCTCTCTCTCTCTCTCTCTGTGTGTGTGTGTCTCATTCTATTCTGTCCTCTTTTCTCTTTGTGCATTTGCTCACCCTGTCATGGAGTGACCTTCTCTCTCTCCCTGCCTGGTTTTCTCTCTCCTTCCACCTTCCTTGCCCCCCCTCCCCCTTCATCTCCCTCCATCTGCAGATGTGGACGACAGAAGCCTGAGGTTTAAAGATAGGACAGAGCCTCTGCTGAGACAAGACAACTCAAGTACTCTGTTCAGCGAGAGGAGAACAAACAGGAGGAAGAGAAGGAGAAGATACATAGGTGCTTGGTAAGTAAGCAACAAAAACCAAAACCCTTTGTTATGGATCGTGCATGCATGTGTGTACATGAGCATGTGTACATGAGCATGTGTACATGACAGATTTTTATGATGAGAAATATACACTACCATGTGTGTTGTCACTGTGAATATCAGTTGAATTCTGTGCCGCTGTAGCATGGGAAGTTTGTGATTAAGCTGCTGTTGTGGATTATGGTGCTGTGAAATCTTACAAGGATCTCTGCAATGTCAATAATCCAGGGGATTATCTCCTGTTTCTGTTGGTCCTATAGTTTGGGTCATTAGACGGCAAAACCTCAACTCTGAGGAACAGCCTGCTTCATTCACGCTCCTGTTTCTTTCAGCGCCGTGGTGGTAACAGTTCCACCGACGGGTTGAAATTCATTTGTAATGCAACACAGCTTCAAATATAAATCAAGTGTTACATCAAATGCAACTTTTTTTTGGAGTGTTTGGGTGTCATGCAGTTTTGATCCTATGCTTATAGCGTGCTTATAATGTTAGAGCAGACTAGCTGATAGCAAAGGTGTGGCGTGGACTTTGCATGTTCATCCATAGCCTGGCGCATCTTGTCTTATCGGACATCCATGCTATGACTGCTGTTGACAATAGTCTGCGCTCAGGGAGAATTGTATGGCACACAGATGATATTGTGTGCACATCCCAAACAGAAGTGTCTCCAGGGCAGCGTACAACTGAAGTCAGTGCTAAGCAAAGGAACAAGAACACCCTGCACTGTATTTTGTGCCCAATAACTTTTACTTGTGCAAAGCTTAAACCTAATTTGGATGTTTGTCAGGAAAGTATTGCATAAGGAAAGTTTAGTGGGACAAAGATTCAGTGCGGGTATTCTTTTTCCTATATCCAAATGAGATGGGGAATTACAAATCCTCATATCTCTGTATGTAATTTATTTGGTGTGTTTCTTATGTGCATGTTTTTTTCATGTCTTTGGTGCACCCCCCTGTTGGGAGGGCCTCCATGATTCTACTTTATGATTCTAAGGAAAGAATGTTCTCGCCCCGTCCCACCTAGTTAAGGGAAAGGTTTGTTCTTCTGCTGATAATATCAATAAACCTTTGAGCTCAGGCGGCATCTCACATCCTCAGATAAGTGCATGAAGTGCATATCCTTGTCTGCCAATGGTCAAGCTCAGTTGAGGAGTCGCACCATGTAGAGGGCACGTGACACCCGCCTCTACAACCTCTAACTATGAGGGTTATATTGTCACCATTGCTTCTCGTTATCGTTGTCTATCTTTATACTCTTGTATACTCTCCCTTTTCTTTGCTGATTTCTTGTGATTAGAGTGATGGAGTTTTTCCCAGGAGATACAGAAGAAAGTACAGAGGACCTTCCAGGTGAGATTTTCTGCCATAGTTGTACATATCACACAAAAGAATTATAGTGAGGTCAAATTATAGTTAATGTTAATCAATATATTAACATTTTATCAAAAAACATGATCAAGGCAATAATCTAGATCATGAGCTGACATCTGATATGTGACAATTAGACGGATCATTAGAGGATATCGAGAATATAGAGGATTGTGAGAGCTGGGTGTGTGTTTGCAAATGTGTGTGTGTGTGTGTGTGTGTGTGTGTGTGACCTGGACCTGTCTCTGTCTCTGTCTCTGTTAGGGAAGAAGAAGTCCAAGATGAAGTCTCTGAGATCTCGTCTCTTTGGGAGGACGAAGAAAGCACATGAAGAGGGAAACCCCAAACTCAGCCAGTCTGCCAGTGACATTACAGCAGGAAAGGGCCTCGGATCAGAGGAGGATTTGGTGTGAGTGTCTGAACGATAGTATGTCAACAAATGAATTATTTCACTATGTTTTCTTTACACTTCTATTTTCTCACTCTGTTACGATTCCTTCACCCACCCCTCCCTCCCCTCGCCCCATCCTCAGGTGCTCCCAAGGGATGCTGGGCTCACGGGCATTGTCACATGACAGCATCTTCCTGGCTGACCAGGTGCTGTCAGATGCTGAACCGGCCAGGGTCTTATCCCAGGAGAACGTTCACAGCAAGATCAAATCTCTGCAGGTAGCTCTTTTTTTTTCTAGGGATGTTGTAGAGAAGCTTTACAACCTTCTATCTAATAACACAATACAATCTGTGTTCTGCTTTCGTAGATGAAGCTTCAGCAGCAGAATTTGCACTTGGGCCCACCCCCTCTGGTTCTGCCAATCAAACGCCCAGAGGACCTCGGCAGCCGCTCAGAGGAAGATGGTCTTCCTCACAGCTCCCCTAAGATCTCAGAGGGTGGCGCCACAACCCAGGGAGCCTTCAGCAAGGTGATTTATCGTCCCAGTTAACTGATACATGCTCAGTTATCTCCTTATTACACCAGTTCAAGCTCACATAAGGAGTATTTGAGGGTAAGCTTCTCTGATTTTGGGTGGTTAAAGGTAATGTTCTCCCCGAGTGAATTCATCAATCAAACTCTTTCCAGGCTGACAACCTCACCAACATAGCCATGATATTCACCAACCATCTTGGCTCTTCCCTGTCCAAATGTGTGTGATCCAATCCACTTCCATTACTCCACAGTTGTCATCCCTTTTCCCTAGCCATCGCCCTTTTAGTTCAGTAGGGACAGGAAGTGAAGAGGGGGAACAGGAAACAGCGTCCTCTCAGTGTGTAACATGTGTGTTACATTGATGCATGGGTTTTTATGCTTGGCAGTGCAACAGGTACCTGGTATGTGTGTGTGCTTGTTTGTTTGTTTGTTGTTGTGTTTAACTTTTACATCCAGTACTATATTATGATTTGGTTTTTTTTCTCAGGCCGTATCCCAGCCATCCTCTCACCCGCTCTCACCCATCCCCAAACCTGCACCTATCAGATCCGTTCCCCTCATTCCATCCCTGTCCTCACCTCGCTCTGCCCTCTCCACTTCCCCTCCTACTGTTGTTGCCCTTCCTTTGGACTTCAGCTCTGTAGCCCAGTTCACCCCCTGCCTGGATACCTCTGCTGCACGCCACCGCATGTCTGTCAAGCCCAGAAACCAGAGGGCCAGCACTAAGGGGAAGAGACTGACAGTGAGTGACCTTTACCATGTCTTCTCTTTCACCCATACATATCTGCGCACAAATACACATTCACTTACCTTCCCTTTCTATCTCTTTTTTTTTGTCAGGCTGACTCTAGACCTCAGTTAGTCGCCATGAACAACACTGACCACCCGGTGTCTGAGAAGGAGGAAGAGCAAGAACTCACTGCTCATGAGGAAATGACACACTTGTGCTCCCACATCACCCAGATCTTGGAACCAGGACAAGGGGGGGTCAACATCCGCACTACAGCGTCTGCATACATCACATCAGAGTTCTCTGAGGAACAGGCCATATCATTAAGCCCAACCCAAGAGGACCATCCTGGGAGAGAGACCTCTGTGGCTTCCCAGTCACTTGGAGTTGAGTCTCACAAACCTGTGGATGTAATGTCCGGTCAACAGCCACGCTCATCCGTTATACAGACGTACTTGAATGAAAAAAGAGAGGCCTCTGGAGACTTTGAGATACAGGCCTTGTCCCAAGACAAGAAGGATACTCTGGGCAAGGCTGGAGCTAGCTTGGCCTCAGTGGTGGCTCCCCGGTCTTCTTCTGTTCACCAGCAGACAGACAGACAGACAGAAGCCACAGAAGGAATAACAAGACCAGGATCTGGGTCTTTCCATTTATCCATCACCACTACCAAAGGTCAAGATGGAGAGAGACCCAGATCCCGCAGTTTCTTGGGAGTGGTGGAACAGACTGGAGCCAGGCTGAAGACAGGAGGGGGAACAGAGGTTAAGTCACTCCCTTCAAACGTGAGCCAGAGGGGGAAGGAGTTGCAGGTGGACAGGCAGGAAGAGGACAAACCCAGAGACGTACAGCCCAGAGGGGGCCCCAGTGTTGTGGGAACACCTAGGGAAGAGGGAACTCTACACAAAGGCCCCGTTTTTCCATGGGACAGGAGGGAGAGCCTCAAAAAGGGAGGACCAGTGACACCATCTAAAGAAGCAACCATGGATACAGGGGCTTTAGAGGGGAAGGCGGTGGAGGACAGTCGGGAGGTGGTGGAAGAAGCAGTGGAAGCAAAGGAGATCCAGGAAGAAGCGGGAAAGACATTCGGTGTCAAACTCCGCTCCACTTCACTGTCTTTGAAATTTCGGTCTGGTGTAGGCACTGCCAATTCTGAAGCCAAGGTTAAGCGTCACAGTGCAGAGATGGGCTCGCTAACCCCTCCACTTGCCCCTTACAACCCTCCTTCAACATCTGTGCTGTCTGAGGAGAAATGTGACAAAAGGAAAAGAGAGGAAGTAGGTGATACTGCCAGCTATACGTCTAAAAAGCTGCCTACAAACGCCCCTTGTACCTCCACCACCTCTGGGTACCTCAGACAGACAGGTGAGTCCAAACATAGATTTGTTCTAAAAGTCTTTCTGATTTAGAAAAACGAATTTCATTGTAGAAAATATATCATCCTCGATTCACTTTTATGTTTCTATGAAAACATAACATCTTTGCTCATTCCACATAATGCCACTTTGCCGGGTTTGGAATAGAAGTAGAGAACCACCTTTTTGATAGGCTTAGACTTTGTACAGGTTCTGCACTGTGCCCATGTAGGACATGAGATAAGTGTCACACAGTAAATTATCTCTAAAATGATATGATTTTTACTGGTCCCAGGGGACCTTTGTGCTCATTAAAATACCACCCAGGCTGATGATAACAGTGCTGCTATATGTGTCTGTCTGACTTCGTCATTCCTTAGGTGGAATTCCCACCCAATCTGCCTTCTCGTCCCTTCCGGTCAAACATAACCCACCAACTGCCAATGATCCTCACATCATTCCTGCCCCATCTGCAGAAGCCCAAACAATCTCTTCAAACCTCAAGGAAGTTGAAACAGCCATCCAGGAGCCCCAGGCTGCTCCCCAGGCGGCCTCATCTGAGGTGTCCTGGATGAGCCTGGCAATGGAAAAGACCAGAAGCCTCCAACAGCTCTTCACTAGTAGATTGCCCAGAGACTTTACAAGCATCCAAACTGCTGCTCGACCACAGACACAAGTGCAGCCAACAAATCAAGGGCAGACTGTGACACAATCACATATGCAGAAGGTGACGCAATCAGAGACACAAATACAGACACAGACTGTAAAACAACAGCAGAGTTCTCCTCAAGTACAGGCAGCAGTTCAGCCATCAACATCAAGGCAGCAGGCAACCACACCATCACTGACTATGGTGCCACAACTGTCCAAACAAGCCAATGACCTCCCATTGCAACCAAACACAACTCAACCAGTCACACAGTCTGGCTTGAATTCTGTTTCTCATCCAGCCGTACAGACCAACATATGGACAACCCAATCTCCCTTACAGCCATCTACCCCTGCACCAACCTCAGCTCCAGTTCCAGCTTTAGGAAGAGGGGAAAGAGCTGCTGCCCTCCAGGGGAGAGAAGAAGCATCTGAGAGGCGGATGCTTTGGACTGGGTCAGTGGGCGAAAGGGCTGCAGTCTTAGAGAAACGAACAGAGTGGACTACTCCGTCTGGAAATAAGGTACTTCACACCTACTCACATAGAATGTAATTCACAATCGGTCAGAATTGTAAATGTCTTTCATGCCACATGGTGAATCAACTAACTCAACTCATCAACAGTGGATGACGTAACTCTCACTCTCTTGCTCAGGTGGAACTGAGGAAAACCCAAACAGAAACACCGGCCGAATCACCCGCCTTGCCCAACACCACACCTTCAAACAAAGACAGAAAACCTGAGGGAAGGCAAGGAGTAAAACCTGCAGGTGTGTTGATATACATGTATTACAATAATTGGAGAGTGAAAATGGTAGAAACACTGAACTGGTATTCGGTATCTCCATGTGCTGCAACGTGACGTAGACGGGCTTTCTTTCAGAGTCGAGCCCCACCAAAGTTCCAGGCAGGCTCGCTGATCGTGAGGACAAATGGCTGAGAAAGAACATGCCACCATCTTCATCACCTTCTTCATCACCTACGATGTCGTCCCCGCTGCAGTCTATGTCTGACAGCGGCCAGCCATCCTGGATGGAACTGGCCAAGAGGAAGTCAATGGCCTGGAGTGATAAGACCATGGACTAACAAAAACATAGATAAATATATAAAAACGTGTATATGAAAGGCCTGTAGTCCTCCTCCTCCACCAACCAATCTTAACTACATAAAGTATAATACTAATAGGTATTTATGAATTATGTGTTTCACTATGTGATTCAGTGTCTCGGTTTTAGCTAAATGTTTATGTTAAATAATAAAATTTGTAATGTTGAGTTTTTGTGTTAATTGTCTAGTGCCTTAATGTAAACTGGCTAACCCCTATATGAGGATATTAAATGACTAAGCTGCTGAAAGTATATAGCGCTTTCTATTGGCTCAACAAGACCAAAAATATTCCCTGTCAAGTCTCTTCTTACATGGACCAAAAATATACTGGCCAAACTACCTGGGTTGGGAATTCACTCCAAATAACAGCTTCTTTTTCCAACACTGATTTGAACCATAATATTTGCTATTCTGTTGATTTCATGCAGTTCATCTTTCCTTGCTGTGAGAATTGGTGACATAACAATGCACTGCTTTACTTCATACTGTAATAAATATTTCAATGAAAGATTAAATCAAACAGCAAATAGAAAAGGGTGGGGAAGTATGGTAATTGGTCTAATCAAATAATTAGACTTGGACTAAATAAATAATTAGTCCTACTACTGCTCTTCTTGGATATACTCTTGATAGGGTCACTGCCACTCACAAGTAGGGGGAATGTTTTCCTAAGGAGCTGCCAGAAAAAGGGATGGAGGGAAAGAGTTGATGAAAAAAGAATATTATTTTTTATTTCACAGGTGTACTTCTGTTTTGATCATCTCAGGTAGTGAATTACTCTGCTGTAAATGACACCATAAAATAGTAAAATAGGCAAACATTTAAACAGCCTGGTGTTAAGTTGATCCACCGTCAGCTTCTTGGGGAGAAAAAGTAAGAATCAGGAGCTCTTCTTCCTCCTCTTCCTCCTCTTCTCATCATGGTGACTGGCATACAAGCACATCTGGGAAAAAAGGGCTTCTCTGTGAACAAGTATCCCTGCTCAGCGGGATTCAAAGGCCGTGTCCAGGATGTGCTCTCTTATCAGGGATCAGGATAAGATCAGATCAGACGTGTTCCTCCTCACATGGCTCGTCTAGGTGGTGATGATCACTCTTTGTTCATACAGCGTGCTACTGAGCTTATACCCAGTGGAGCGTCTGCCTTAGATGATAAGATCCTCTATTAAGCGCTGACATAGCTGCGTGGCTCCAGGGCCAGCTCTCTATGATTCAGGATAACACTCACTATCAGCCACAGTTTGACCCAGTTGAACCAATACTTGTATTATGTATTTTAATCTGCTGAGGAGATTTAATCTTGGCTGTACTACTCTAGCCTGTCGGTTTTCTTTTACAGTCTCTATTGTGAATGAATCAACTGCCATAAAAAAACGATAAAATCACTCATGGCCTCTTTTCAGCACCAGGGACAGCTTGTATTACTCCGGACTACAGCCAAATCAGCTTGTCAAGTCAGTCATTTATCAAAACATGTTTTACCTCTACTGGCTTGCAATGGTACAGACTCATTTGGTGCACAGGGTGTGGATCTTATTTCTACAAATCTGCTACGTGACAAATTGGACAAAAATCCACAAATAAATAGGGACGGAATTACAAATGTCATGTGGTCTACAAATATGAAAACACATCTTCACATGCAAAAGTTTGAATTTGAAAATGTTCTTGAACTACAAAAATAAATCCATGGATTTGTACATTTTGATCCATTTGTAAAATCCTTTACATGTGTATTTCACGTTTGTTCTGCATTAGTTATGCATTTTTTCAAGTCATTCAAATTTATTTGGATATCATTTTACAAGACACAAGTGAAAAAGTAGTGGGGGTTTATATATATATATATATATATATATATATATATATATGTAGCATTAGGTTTTACTATACTCAGAGTTCCTCAAATCCGGGCCTCTGGGTCCAGAGTACTGCTGGTTTTCTATTCTGCCAGGTAGTTTCCAATCTAGCTGTCCAATTAGGGACTGATTAAGACCTGGGATGCCAGGTGAATGCAATTAACTTCCTGATAGAAGAGAAAAGCAGCAGCACTCTGGACCCTGAGGCCTGGATTTGAGGAACTCTGTTTGATCTTTAAAAAAAAGCCCTTATTTTATAGGCCAAACTTAAATCGCGCTCCCAGTGAAATGTGAAATCCAATTCCTCGGCGTCCCAGGGAGTGTCGCTGTAGGCTTTTTCCTATATTTTTATAAGTAATCTACTCGTGTTGTGGACGCAGATACACGTGAGTTTTGTAAACAAGACGGTGAGTGGAGGTGGAAGAGGGGAAGGGACGGCCATTCTCGCAGCTCAATGAGGCCCAGGTACTTTCCTCTGGCGGTGTTTGCCAGTGTGCTGTGCGTGTGTCGGAGCTACACCCTGAGGAACCCGGTGTCCTGGGCCGTCTCCTCCAACGATGTGGTCGAGGACGGAGAACTGGACGCTCTGTCCGCGGAGGTCGCCCCTGCCCTGCTGGGGGACGGTGCTGGCCTGTGGAAACAGGCGTACCCGTCGTCCAAGGTCCTGGGAGACGGCGTGGAGAGCCCCAAAGAGCTAGTCAAGTCCGAAAACGACAACGTTGCTCCTCTTTCGTCTCGGCTGTTTTCATATCGGATGGAGGAGGTGAAAAAGTCCGCCAATGCCACTCCTCCCCCGCACCAGGAGACGGCGAGGACCGCCAGATTCATAGCTCATTACAGCGACTGGGGGCACGTTGCCACCATCTCAACTCAAGACAAGGTAGTAAAGTAGCAAAACCACTCAATTTAATATTTAGGTTTTCTGTTGCTCCTAAATCTAGACACCAGAGGACTAGCCAAGACTTCAAAACCTAGATGGATGGATAGATTTCCCCGAGGAAATTGCAGTCATGCAGCAGGGGGTGTACAAAGTAGCAAGAAGGAAGTACACAGTACTATACAATATACAAGCTTCAGAAAATCAAGAATATAAGGAATATACAGGTTATATAAAAAATACAAAACAATAGACAAGTTAGTGCATACCAGTGGCAGAAATATGATAATGAGCTTTAGGGCAATGTGCAGTTGTGCAATTCTGATAGTCAAGGAGTATCATGATTCTGGATACAGGATTAAATCTTAATTCTTACATTTGTGGCTTTGGGAAATAATTGACTGTGTATAGATTAGATGAGGCCATAGGGATTACGGATATTGATTAAACTAGACCATGGGACATATGAGTGCATGTATGTAGACTACATCCCTTTATCACCACTGAAATACACGTCCCATACACCCACCTCCTAACCTCTAGCTTGTTTTTGCACAGATCATGGGTCTCCCCTTTGGGAACATCTTTTCAGTCAGTGATGGACCACTGGACAACAGCACTGGAGTCATCTATTTCTACGTTACTCCAATGGACAACACTGTATCAGACCTGAAAAGGAGCCCCTATGCGTCTCTCACATTCTCAGAGGCTGAGGGAGACTTCTGCAGGTGAGCTCCAACCTTTTGTGCACTCTGCTGATTGAAAGACAAATGGCTCTGTGTGCCTGTACGGAAAGAGATTAGTGCCAACAGAAACTGTATTCGAATTGCATAAACTTGAATTTGTCATGGTCATACTGAACTGTTGATTTTAAGGAATTGATTTATTGAATAAATTAATTCAAAAATTCAATTTGTAAGGTACAATTTCAACTTGAATACAATGGCTTGAAATTTATTGTGATTATTACTGAACTGAACAAATTCAGTTTTCTTAATTCAGATTCAGCTTTGTGAGGCACACCTCTGGTCTCAAGGGATACTTGCTGTGTGTTGACTGGAAGGCAGCTCCCTCTTCCAAGTAAACAGTGGTTGAAATTGTGCCTAACAAATACTTTTTTTTTTGATTCAGTGGTTCAGTATGAGCATGACAAATTTATGTAATTCAAATCCTATCTCTACCGGCACTAATCTCTTTCCATATAACTGATCAACTCAGATGGGCTATTGTCAGACCCCCTAAAATAATAATAATAATACATCGCATTTATATAGCACTTTTCACAGTACCCAAAGATGCTTTACAATAAAAACAGCAGGTAAAATACATTTTATTGGATAAAATGCATTTAAAATGTGTGTGTGTGTTCCCATGGTAACATGTGCTTCTGTATTTAAAGGCAAATGGTATATGATCCGGAGGATCCAAGATGTGCTCGACTTACATTAACAGGCAAGATGGTGGAAGTGGGCCCAGAGGAGCTGGAATTTGCAAAGGAAGCTATGTTCTCAAGGTGACTGGGCATATGTATAATTAATGAGTGCATGGATGCATGTTGGGTTCAACACTGCAAATGAGAAAACCTTTTTTTTTTACATTTATGTCCATGCAATGCTGTTATCTTTCTAGACATCCTGTGATGAAAAAATGGCCGGTGGGACACAAGTGGTTCTTCATGAAGCTGGAGTTGATCCAGGTGTGGCTACAGGATTGGGTTGGAGGAGTGTCACTCATCCCACTGGAGGACTACTTCAAAGCTACACCCTTCTGAGAATATCCCTCCCTGTGCATCATTTCATCTTCTATTGTGCTAGGAATATTTCAAAATCTCTCGCAAATACCATGGCTTTTTAAATTGGTGTTGGTGAAGACCCGTCACAGCCTACACTCTTTTTTTGTTTTGCCCTTCCACATTGTTTTACACAATGCCAACTGACTCGACATATAGCATCAGCTCAGCTATTTTAATGTCTTTCCTGTGTTTTTTGTGATAATGTATTTAAATCATCAAGCTTTCAGTTGAGTTTTCATGGTCACTATATTCATGAGTGGCTTAAGAAAAGTGCTTGCTTGATGAACATGCAATGATATTTTACGCCTTTGGATCAAAACATGTACGCTGTTTTGAAAAATGAATGAATGTGGGCACACAATGATTATGTGCATTTTTGTATGACTGTTTTCTCACAGCTGCTGGGTTTTTGGAGTTGGCACTTAAACTACTTTTTATAGGAGCTTACAGTCAGAAATTTGTCCCAGTAGATGAGGAAACACTATTCAAAACCTGAATGTAAACAACCACAGAGATTGCTGACAATGATTTGGCAATTCTGCATCTTTGCTTTAAATATTTGTTCTTTCTTTGAACATGTTTATTTTTTAATCTAGCTTCTGAAAATAATTACATTGAGGCACCTATGGCTAAAAACAACTCAACCACCTGTCAGTGCTGCTGTGTCATTTCTGGAACTGTGAAAATGTGAATGGTAAAAGCACGAAAGCATATTAGCTTGATGCTTTGATATTCTGTACCTATTATACTGTGTGCACACAATTGTTCAAATAAAGCAATATTTTTGTCTTTGATCTAGCTGGCTCTATTTTGGACATATATGGTAGTAGAGTAGTGCATGTATGCCTACTACCAACAAGGTTTTATGACAAAAGGAAGACTGGGACTGATGTAGCTTGGTAGTTTCTGAAGTGGGGTGCAGGGACATCCAGGGGCCCTTGTTAGGAGTCCAGGGTGTCCACAGTAAAATGATGAATAGTTAAATTCAAAATGATTTAGCTCACTGGACGTTCTGCACAATGAGAGAATATATCAAAACGACTATTTTCATCATAGTTTCCACTCTCCCTACTTTGGTTATCACCCAACATCGACTATATAACTGACAGTTATTCACTAAATTAAATAATAACAAATCTTCTCAGTAGGTGTTCCTTAACACTCCGTCTTATTAAATGGGGATCTGTGGTCTAATGTCTATCTATATGGGAGTCCTTGACGTGAAAATGTTTAGGAACCTCTGATAGTTTTAACAAGTTAACAACTTTTCTGCACGTTGAAGGCATGAACACAAGATGGCGCGCTGTCTACTTTTAAAAGGGAGGACTCGTCTCCCCACGGAAAATACATTTTTTGTTTTCAGGTGTTAACTGGTTGGACAGTGGATGCTTGTAATTTCAGGATAAAATACGGTTTTACACCTTTGCCACACCAGACCAAATGAAACCCGAACCTAACAAATTAATTTGAACCATTCGACCGCTGGCACAGCGTGCACACGTTTTTAATCCTAGTAACTACAATGCGGAGAACTCTGATATTCCACTCACGTCACGCTCCCCACTTAAATTCAATCAATTTTACAATTGTAAATGACCGATTACAGGGGTTTTCTCAATAGGACAACTCACAGTTAGCTTTAGGAATAGTGAAACCACTGTTTGTTACAACAACCCTTCCAAGAAGCCCGGTTCATGCTTTTCATTGGGTTTTGTGTCTTTTTGGGGATCTTGCTTAGAGCATAAATTGCAATGAATATATGATGCGATAGTGACTTTTTTCATTTACTAAAGAGTCCTCCTTGAATACTATTATTTTTTTCACTTTGGTAGTTTGTATTACTTACAAAATCTTGTAGTGTGTGTAATATGTTTTATTTTGAAAGTTGTTACCGGATATCCAATTTTACATTCTGGCTGGCTTGGCACTGGTGGCACAGCTAGTTCACACAGCTAGAGAAGCCTGAACCGCTTTACAATAAAGCGCAATTTATTCTGAAACCAAATAGTAGCCGATAACTTACTAAAGGGCGTGTGGTAGCAGAAGTCGACAAGCTGAAAGCGTGAAGCCACTCTGCACCGAGCAGTGTGAAAGTGCTCTGTCTGGTTGCTTTTTGTGGTAAGCTGCAGGTTGACGGAGTGAGTCTGACCAGCGGAGTTTCAGCTCAGGCAACTTAATGTTAGCTCGCTAGCTAACGCCTATTTGTGTCGCAGGTCGACTGGCTAGCGTGTATATTATGCCAGACAAAAGCAACTGTGTACGTTAACGATATAACGCTAGACCCAGGTAGTTAAAAACACGCCGTTTGTAGCTGGTGTCAGTTGAGACATAAACGTGAAACGAGGCGTAGCCTTGCGGACGCCGTCAGAGAACACGCAACCTCCCTGGAGGATCAACCGTCAAACGCCAGCTATGCTTTCTAACCTGTAGCTAACGGCAAATTAATTGGTATGGGTTGTAACGGCAGCTAGCTCGGCTTGTCTGCCCGACCATGTAAGCTGTCTTATCACGGAATACTGTAAAAGGGTATCTTCTTAGTATTGGAGGGGCTGACTCGTGACTGATCTCTGTAGGACGGTACAGGAGGAGCCAGCTACAGCCCTCTGAACAACGACAGACAACCTGAGGAGGGGACCACAGACCAGGACACGTCTCAAAGTAATCCCTTCCAAATCTGAAGTCCCTGTGTACTGTCCTGTTACGGGAGCGGTGTGCCGTTTGACGCCCCATATGTCTGGCTTGACTTTCTGAAGGCAGAGAGGGAAGCACGGCAGCCCCGGGGTCCCCAACGGTCGAGGAGAGGAATCGCTGAAATGAGATGAGGCTCAGAAATGGAACTGTGGCCACTGCGATTATTTTCTTCACCTCGTTCCTCAGCCTGTCTTGGTACACAGCATGGCAGAACGGCAAAGGTAGGCTAAGCATCTCCGTCATCACCGTCACCAAAATGCACCTCTGTCATTCTGCAATCTGCATGGTTTTAGAGGTGACAGCTGTTAGGCCTGTTATGTCAGGTTGACAAACGATTTGCAGACATCAAGCTGGCAGTGGGGCTAAAGTAATTTAGGCCTAACAACAAGATCTTGTCACGGGACAGCAGCTGTTCCAGTGCACCTCCTCAGTTCTCTATGTGGTTGGCATCAACGGGCACCGTGTCATTGCCTACGTTGTCACGGTGCGAAGGACGCGAGACATCAGCTACCTAGAATGACTAATAAGTGGCCCTAAAATAGATTTGTCATTTTGATTTTTTTTTAAAATTGACACCGATCTTTGCGTTTTTATACCACTAAGAGAGCAGAGTAGATCGGTACTCGTCCTCATCTTTTTTGACATCTCCTTGCTCATCACTCGGTAATTTTAGTTTTGGATCCATCCTCAAACATAGAGAGATAATCTAACATGCCCCTATTCATTTAATGCACCAGACCGTACAGTTTGAACCACTTCCTGATGTTTAGAAACCCTGGTGCATTTGTTTCTTCTTTGAGAACCACTTATCTCATCTCAGAATAATAATTATGATATACATATCATGATAATGTTTATTCTAATATAAACATTCACCATGTTTTATACCTGTCCTGGCAAGTATCTGCTCAGGCCTATTGCACAATGCTCTAGAGTGTTGCTGGGCAGTAGTATGGAACAGTTCTGGCCAAGATTATTGGCACCCTTGCATGCAGATAATGTACAAAATCTTCTGAGATAATTGGAAATTGAAACAACTTTCAGTCTTCCCACGTTCATCTATTTTATTTAACAGCAAATGATCAAACAATAAGAATACAAATATTAAAAAAATCTTTTATGGCTTCAAAATTGAAAAGCCACTATGGCCATGATTGTCCGCACCCTTTTCTAACAGTTGGATGTGTGTTTTGGGTCATTGTCCTGCTGGAGGACCCATGACCTTTGCTTGAGACACAGTTTTCTGACATGGGTAGCACATTTTGCTCTGAAAAGCCTTGGTAACATTCTGATTTCATGATGGCCTTAATACGTTCAAGAGAAAGCGGCCCCACAGCATTATGCAACCTCCACCGTATTTGACTGTAGGTAGGCTGTTCTTTTCTTTAAATGCTTCATTTTGTCGTCTGTAAACGAAATGCTGATCTGAATTGCTAAAGCTCTAATTTGGTTTCATCAGTCCACAGGACATTTTCCCAGAAGGATTTAGGTTTGTCCAGGTGGGTCTTGGCAAAGATCAATTGGGCTTTGTTGTGTTTCTCTTTCAGCAGTGGGGTCTTCTGTGGCCCCCGACTGTAAAGCCCTTCATGGCTCAGTTTTCGACTTATGGTACGGGCTGAAACCATTATCCCAGACCTCTCCAGGTCAGCCTTGAGATCTTTGGATGCAATGTGATCCAATGGCTCACTTGACTTCCTCAGACAGTTCTTTTCTCTTCACCATTTTCACAGATGACTAGGGAAGCAGAAAGCAGCTTTTAAATGGATAATTGGTTCATTTATACCATGTGGGCACCTGCAACATGTCACTTTAGTCACTTAAGTGAGTTGAATTTCAGTGCAAATGAGAATCTATTTCCTTCAACAAAATTGATTTGAATTGTTCTAAAGGGGTGTCAATAATCATGGCCAGAACTGCTTACTTATGCCAGGGTTAATCATGTCCAGTGTGAGAAGGGCTATGGGCCGCGGTGACTTGTTATCAGCAGAGTGTAAATAATTGCAGCCTTTAGATAAATTCCAAGGCAAGGCTTCATGTCCTGATTACCCAGTGCTTATCAGCTCAATGAAACAGTTTTCCTCTAAATGGAGCCCGGTCAGTGCCACCACAGGAGCTGTCCATGAGTGTTCATGGCTTGGATAAAGTGACTGTGATAAGTCAAGGTCAAGTGAGGGTGCTCCGGGTCCTGTCTGCACCTGTTGATACTAACCGGTTGGACTACAGTTAGGGCAGGGCTGTGGAGATCAACCCCTGTAACCCTGTTTTAAAATTTCAGTTAAACTGACACAAGCTAAGAACATAATAACTTTGGCTCTTTCTTCTGTGAATTGTCTGAAATACTGTTCGTAAGGACCCTGTTTATCTGCACCTCAAACAGCTGCGTAATTAATCACTTATAATCATATATCGTGATTGGAGTTTCCACAATTGATAATATTGTCATTTAGGCAAAATCTAAACATTTGAAGCTGTAATCGTGTAGTCCTAACTTCAGACAAGTCAAACCAGTCTACTGAACAAGCATAATAAATGAACATGTATTGACCTGAATTTTTTTTTTTTAACTGATTGTGCCTGAAGGCTGGAATTCAGCATACATGAAAGACAAATGAAAGATTGTGCGTACATTTGCCTTTCATACTTTCATTTAATTTTGTCCTAGAATTGTAGGCTAATACATTTTAGGGTTCAGAAAATTTAGTTTTCCGAGCAACTACAACAACCTAAATTCCCAAGAAGTCTCGATAAACAATGTTCTACTATAGCTACTTCACAGAAAATAGCGCTGCCCGAGCTACCAGGGCTCAATATAATAAATTGATGACATTGCTTTGAAAACGATAGGCGTATTTGTTTAATTGAAGCTACATTTCAGCTTGGATTATATATCTCTGAACACAACTGTTGAAAATATGCAACAAAATTCACAGAAATGTTTTAGGGCTAAACAGAGTGCCTGCAATGATGAGAAGGTCTTTTTGGCCTTGTAGTGGAAACCAGGGTATTGATTTGTACCGTAAACTCTGGGCTGCATTGCTCTGTGTGAAGGCTACTGACACACATAGCTGTGCTTCTTTGCTTCACAGTCTCCCGTGCATCACTGAGTTGTTATTTTGTTGAAGTTTTTACTATAACGGGATCAAATGTAAAATTAGGTATCCTTGGGGAAAAGGACAATGAACATTAGATGCAAACAAATCTAAACACTTAACACACTCTTTGAAAGCTCGCCCATTAAAACATATGTATGCACACACACTGAGCTTTGCATTCATAACCTCAGACTGGATTTCAGTGTATTAATCTCTGGGTAAATAAAACAAGCTTTGTACTTCTCGCACTTTACCTACGTTCAGATACTCTGTTTGTCAATTGTTTCACGTGTCTTCATATGAAGTCTTTTTATGAAGGATTTTCTTTTTTATCTTAGCCTCTTTCATGTCTTTTTCTTCCTTCAATTCTGGATGGGTTCTCCTCTTAATGCTTTCCAGTGTGGGTGGTTAGTCTACTAGGCCTCAAGCATTGAGTCCCTCTGAAAATGAAATGTTCAAAGTGTGTGCGCGCAGTGGGTGTGTGCGTGTAGCCTAAAGACACAGTTGGTCTGAATTTTGTACTATTGGCTAATCTTGTGCATCCGGCAGTCACCCTTGCCTATCTTGTTTCTGGTCACTTGACTGCTGTGAATGAGAGCTGTGCCAGTCAGCTGTCCAAACACTCCATGCTGAAGGACTCCAGAATGTGTACTTCTCTGTCAGAGTCTACGCCATCCCCTAGTGAGAGACTGTTCTCTAGTATCTCCGTGGCTGTCTCTCAAGTACACCTCAACTATGTTGACGGCAGGATAAACATGAATAATGCTGCTGGTGTTTGAGGTGCCTGGGAGAAGCTCAATATCATAGCTTATGTTAGCAGAAAGTCCTAGTTTGCTAAGAGTAAACCGTAACCAGACAGACAATACTCAATTGTTCCACTTTGAGAATTTTACTTCCTCCCAGTGTTTCTTCTCGTGAACCCCTTCGTTCCCTTTCGTTCCTGTTTAAAGGCATAAGGCAGACAATGGGCTTAAAATAGCACAAGAAGGGAGAGATTACATTGAGGGGGCAAGTGTGGAGGCAAATGAGGGTGGTAGAGAACTTTGCTGAGTTAGAAAGGGAAAGACTGTCCGGTTGTGAATTTTGTCTTATTGATGGTGATATTTTTTGGTGTTGAGAGAGAGAGGGCAGCCTGCCAGACATATGCTATGTGGGAGAGGTGAAGAAAGGGGGCAGGACAAAGGCCCATATTTTAGAAGTGACAGGATTAGATGGGATTACGAGAAGCGGAAATGAGTCAAAGCAAAAGAGTTGTGACACCAGCCTTGATTGAGACACTGGAAGTTATTTTTTTCTTGTGAATCTTACACAGACCTAGACACACACACACACACACACACACACACACACACACACACACACACACACACACACACACACGCCTCCCTTCATCTCAGACGGCCCTTACTCTGTGTTTGCCATAAACGGGCGTCCCCAGCTCCGCCTGCTTGTTAGCGAATTAACAGTAATCTTCTTCTTCTCCTCCTCGTGCTTTTCCTCACTTCCGATATTCCACACTGCTCTTCATTCAGTCATGATTCTTTTCTACTTCTGGCCAGAATTCCCCTGAGCAGACACAAATTCTCCTCTGTCAGAGAAGAGAACAGGGCCATTGTTACACGCTAACTGTTCCCTGTTGGTTAAGCCCTGGTCTAACATGCAAAGTAAGCTTGGTGTGTGTGCGTGCACATTGGGTTATCTCTGTGCACCCACATGCATCAAGACTGTTATTTATTATTATGATTTTTGTTTTAGAGCAGGGTTACAATACATACTGTGAAACTGTAAAGACGCTCAGAAAATGAGAGGAGCAAAATATCATGGAAAACGGTAGGATGGCCCTAGAATCCCCTACCATGAAATCTATTCAGATACATTCAGGACCACATTGATATAATGTGGTGCCTCATCACTGTACGTTAGCACATTTCTTTCAAATGGAACCACTGTATGCAAACGACAGTGATGAGCAACTTTGAAGATTAAGTGTATTATTAAGAAGATGGATCGATAGTGTGGAACCAAAGAGTGGCAACCATGGCATGGTGAATGAGCTGAGCTGTACAGGACCAAAGCAGAGCCAGAGGAGGAGTGGAAGTAAACGGAGCAGGGCTAAGCTGTCGGCTTTGTGCTGTCAGACTGTTCACAGCAGGCTGCAGGGAGCTTCTCATGGCGTACAGAAGAGTGCCTGGAGGTTTGGAGAAACCGTGAGCACACAGTGTGAGGTGGAGAGGAAGGCAAATGAAGGATCTGAGTTGAAAAGATGAAGGGAGTAAATATTAGTTGGGACTTTTTTTTTTTTTTTTAGGAAGTTGTGAAAGTGTTTGGTTGAGCTAGGCTGTAAGACTGGTTGGTGGTGTTGCGCAAGAAAAAAAGAAGATAATGAGATAGTGTGAAAAAGAGAGTACGTGTGTATGCTGTCTCTAACGTCATAGACATTTTAGGGAGTATCACTCACCTAGTCCTGGAGTGACTTGCAGTTCCCTTCAGGAAAGTACCACCCAGGATCAATACTACTATTGTGTGCATGTGCAATATTATTTCTACGTGTTGGTGTGCTTGTTTTTTCCTATGTGAGGATAAGTGTTGCTTGTTTATTGTTATGTTTATGAACCATGAATGCTTTAATGCTTCATATTAATTTTTATTTGGAAGTAACACAACATTTGTATGATCTTTATTGTCAGCAGTCAGAAAGAGCCAACCTCTGAGTTGTGTCTGTCAGTCCCATATGTATCAATGTCAACACGAGTCACGATTGACTTAAGGTTGGATCGCCGCTGAACTTTGATATCTGTTCCTTAAACAAGCAAAACCAACATGTTATTACCATTCCTGTATTTGTCCTTCCATCAGTTTCAAGTTCATACTTTGGACCATCTGCCCTACTTAAAGATAATGGCCCGTGTAAATGCTTTATCTTGCTCAAGGCAGCTGCAGTGTACTGTGGAACCACGTGGCAGGTGGACCTCCATTCGTGTGTACACGCACACACACCCAGCCACACACACACACAGACAAATAAATGTTTTGCATACATGTGCATCTTATTCACATTAATCTGGCAGCAGGAATCTGTAACTGCAAGTCTGTAAGCAAAGTCTAAATGACCTGTGGCACACGTTCAACAAACCAATCAGAAGAATAATGGTTGTTGTCATTGACTGTTATTGTTTGAACCTGCCGTGTATAGTGTGCATAAAAGCTGATGTGTTTTTGAGCGAAATGGGCTGTCCTTTGATAGACATATGGAGATTGCTGAGATGGCAGAAATTGTCGAAATTAGGATACAAATAATTTTGCTTAATGGGACTTTTGGCAAAAGGCCTGATTTTCAGTCTGAAGAAGGCACTCCTCTTTAAGAGCAGAGGAGGAAGGACTGAGAGGATGTAGGGTAAATGTGAACTTAAGATGACAATTTTGGTTGCACATTTGGTTGTACACATACATAATTAGTTAATGAGCGGTCAGTCTCATGAGCTGCCCCAGGAGTCTGTGGAAACCTTTATTCAGCCATTTGGCCATTATTTTTGCTTGCCATCATAACAAAATGGAAAAAGAGTCTTTGTCCATGGAAAATCATTAAGCGTCCAAATCCCTGTAGTTCATACTTATTTTAGCATTAGGACTTGTAATATTTTGAAAGAAAGCATGTTGTGACGTGTAGAGATACCTGGGCCAGACAACATTAGTGGTTGATTTTCAATTTTTGCAGGAAGAGGACGGTTGTTTACACAATCCTCTTCTTGCAACAAGTCAACCCTCTTGCTTTCATAGACCACCTTTGTCAGAGTTGAGAGAGTTCAGAGTTGTTGTTAAAAAAAAGGTCTATTTCTGGTTAAAAAATGTCTATATCTGTAGCGATCCTTTTCAGACACATGAATAACAATCTGAGCCTGTCAGTGGCAAAATCAAGCACTTTGACCGCATTGACATGCCCGCTGGATTAGATTGCAGCCATTGAGCCGCCGTTTCGCGACTGCCGGCTGAGCAGATCTACCGGAGCAACTCCGAAACTTTTGGGATCTACTTAGCGGTATGATAGGCGATTTTGTGGGTATAGAGGCCAGGTTGAAAAATCCCGGAATTACCCTTTAAGTTTGAGAATTTAAATGCCTGCCACATTGGCACATATATTAGAGTGGGTGTCTATGTGTGTGTGCCTCCCTTCCTGCCTGAATAAATGCATAGAGTGATAGTTGTGATAGAGTAAACTCTTATCTTTGTTTAAGACGCAACTGAAAAGTAATTCATTCAAATGTCACAAAACATTTTTTCTTAAAATATGATCAAAACATTGCAGAGAATGTAACTGCATGCATTTCATCTCTATTAGTAGGAGCCTGTTTTACGGTAAAACATGCTGCACTAGGCATAGAACCTGATACAACCTGATTGAGTTATACACAAAATTGGTTCTTTGTGATGCTGATTCCAATTTTTGTAGTTTAGGCATTTAGTAGATGAGCAGATAAACACGTCAACATCAAAGAAAACAGATTTGCAGAAATCAAAGATTTGTTGAAAGACAACACATCTCTCCTTTGCTGGGCAAGTGAGGTCGTGTGTGTGTGCGTGCGTGCGTGCGTACGCAATTGTGTTCATAAATGAGGCCTTGAGTTGTTTGTGTGAAGGGCAGTTATTGAAGGTCTATAGTGTACTCGCCTCCTCATTCCTTCTGTCTCATGTCTCATTAATAAATCAGATGACTTGAGCAAAGGAATCAAGGATGACACTTCAGGGTAGGATGCCACAGGAGACGGAAGGTTGGAGAGCAGTCAGGAATCAGGAGAGAGAATGAGGGAGCAGAAAAAGGGTGAATGCTAGGACAGAAGTGGTCTAGATGGTTGGACATGTGAATGGGAGACTACAGGATGTGCAAATATAAAAAAGACATGAAAAGAGGAGCAAATGGCAAGAACAGTGGCTGGATGCAGAAGGGAAGATGGAGAGGAGAGGCTGTCACAGCTCAGAGGCAGTGCATTAGTCACTTTGCCCTTCCCCCCACCTGCTCTATTTACTCTTGGCCGTAGAGAGCAGGAGAGAAGAATAATGAGATTGTAGAGATGTGCTACAGACCCCAGGTAGCCCTAATTGGTTAATGTGCTCACTATTCACCCTAATACTCTTTCAACACACAGGCGTTAGAATCTGATAGTGATATGACTTTGATATCTTTTTTTTCCTGTCAAGGAATCTAGGTGAACAGCACATCAACAATGGTTAAACAGGAATGAAAAACCTTGTCTGGAGTGACATTTAACTGAAATGTCAAGAGACTAGTGTAAACACTGCCAAACACACTCTGGTACAAACACACGGCTCTGTCATTCCCAAGGGGAAGACATTTGAGATTTTATCACTTGTCACCTGTAGCTGCTCCCTTGAGAGAAAGTGAGATGACTGAATACATGTGGTAGGCCTACAATTTCACTACATCTAGGTGTTTGTATTGGAAAAACATGAATAAAAAGAGACTCAATACAGTTCTTATTATTTTTGGTTGTTGTAATGTGAGTACTCTTTGTGCCTTGTTTCTTTGCACAGTAGGATTACAGGTGCGGTTTCATCTCAGCAGGGCTGGGCTCCTACAATCAAAGGCTGATGTGAAGATGAAAGTCTGTGGTTTAGTTTGGAGCTGCCCTTTTCATAAGGCTTGGGCCAAATGACAGCATCTGTCTGTGTGTCTTAGAGCTCAGCAGTCAGGAGGAATAACATGCTGCTATGAGAAACAAGAGCTAGGGCAGAGTGGATGGACAATAACTGAGTCAGAGTGGTGGATGGAGGGGAAGATAAAGGGAGTGGGTAGAGAGGGGCTCTCCAAAAGGGCATAAAGGAAGCAAAGGACGATCAGATGGAGACTGCTCCCAACACACAAACACACACACACACACCAATTGTTCTTTGTACTCTACCTGCAACCAATCTTGCATTTCTCAAATGCATATTAGGTGGGTTGATGCATGCCGTAGACCAGTGGTGTCCAATCATGTGCCATGGAGGGCCGAGAGTATGCAGTAGCAGGTTTTCACTACACCAGGTGATTTCACTGATTAACACACCTTCAACCAGAGAAGAGGGACTAATCGGTGAAATCACCTGGTGTAGTCTTTTGGTTGGAGTGAAAACCTGCATACTCTCGGCCCTCCATGGAACATGACTGGACACCACTGCCGTAGACACACGTGTGAGCACCCCTGTTTTCATATATTAATCTCCAACGATGGGAGGGAAACTGTCAGCATCTCAGCCCATTAACAGACCACAGCTCCTCCCTGCTTCATAGAAATCATAGAAACCTCCGCTCTCAAACTTTTGCTGTAGAGCTCGCCAACCACCCACTCTCTGCTGCCTGATAACAGTTAATCAGAAACAAGTTTACTCAGAGCTTAGTGGTAAACTGACACACACCTCACAAGTCATTTCTTGTTATGGGTTAGCAGTTCCCAAGAGGTTGGAGAGGCATGCTTGTGACTGGAAGGCTGGAGTTCTTGGGAAATGATGATACTCCCCTCCCCCAACAACTACTCTTGAAGTTCCCTAGAAACAGGGTAGCTCCAAATTGCAATTTGTGCTTTGCAGCTCCCAGATGTGATGACAGGGCCTTGACGAAAAAAGAGCATTTATGCTCAGTCAACATTCCTACATCTATCCTACAACATTTTCATTCATTGATATACATAAGCAATAGATGCATAAAGTACAGCTTGAAGCCAATTTTCATCTCTACTTGGTGTTTTCGCAGCTATGGTACTGTAGTATGTTGCTGGTATTGTTTGGTATGCGAGTCACAAGGTTGTGGTCAGCTCCACCAGTCAGCTCCACCAGTCACCACCAGTCAGTCAGAAGTAATGTATTACCACATTCTGACTCCGCTAGCTAGCTTGGTTTAAGATTGTTTATAGGCTACTGCTTGATTTTGAACCACTGGATTATTTAAATGAGACAATGAAACATAAATCTAAATAGGATAAAATCTATATAGTCTAGTAATGATTTTGAAAAATTAAAAAATTAAATTCACTAATTTGTGCTTTTAGCAGTATTAGATTTGAATTGGTGTGTGTGTTGGGTCTGACCACTGCTGCAACATTGTCCAACTCATGCCACCTTCCTGTTGTTTTCTGTGGTTGACCACATATTGAGGGCATGATTGCTCCTGCTAATGCACCGTCCTCCACTACCTGTTTTTTTTCTAATAGAGAAGTTGATTGCATACCAGCGGGAGTTCCATGCCTTGAAAGAGCGCCTTCATGTGGCGGAGCACAGGACACTGCAGCGCTCCTCTGAGCTCAACAACATTCTGGAGCAGTTTAGACGCGCCATCGCTGAGACCAATGGCAGCAAAGACGCCCTCACCAACTTCTCAGGTAACTGATGCAAGACTGATTGACTTCAACTTTTCCACTGTGGTTGAAAGGAAACCATGAAAGCTTTGGGTATTTTATGCTCAATGGTTTTGGTAGTGTAGTCTGTGGAATCTAGAGCGTCCTAATTTGTTTTTATATAATGGAGTCTGCCCTTTCACCCTTACTGCTGCCCTCTGGCTGTGGCTCTGCACTAACTGTTCTATACGTTAAAATCAAAACAGACCCCTATGCTGTGCTCGTTGACTTGACAACGCCTAAATCATTTGCTGCTGCTCTTTTGTTAGATTCCCAGACACTGTAATACCGTATTATGAAGGAGTCTAGATCTTATCATCAGTTCAAAGATGGCTCTCTTTTTATTGCTTTTAGAATGGTTTGATGAAATTGAGATATGGAATCAATCTAACTCAGTGCCATGGAGGGCTGAGAGTATGCAGGTTTTCACTCCAACCAAAGACTACAGCAGGTCATTTCATGATTAGTCCCTCCTCTCTGGTGTGTTAATCAGTGAAATCACCTGGTGTAGTCTTGCCCCCCCCATGGCACATGATTGGACACCACTGACGTAACTGGTCCGTCTACTTTCAGATGAAACACAGAAACTGCTGAAAGAGCTGGCCAATCGGAAACCTCTCCAGGTGCCAAATATCTACCACCACCTGCCTCACCTACTCAACAATGAGGGCAGCCTGCATCCTGCTGTGCAGGTTGGCCTGGGCCGTACGGGAGGTGAGAGATATATGTACACACACACACACACACACACACACACACACACACACACACACACACACACACACACACACACACACACACACACACACACACAGCTCTGCAAGTTCTGTTTCTATCACAATAATGCTCCTGATTTATGAGACATTCTCTGTAGAATACACCTGCCCTACACAAACACACCAGGGAAAGGATCACGCCTCTTAGTTACCCCTGCATTGAGCAGTGTCAACAGAATGCTTCACACAATTTGTTAAATATTAATAGTTAAATATTATACCATACCTGGTGAACCAGTCTTATGATGACTGATATATCAGGGCCACAAACGTGGGAACGTCCTACCTGACGAATTGCTCACTCTGTATCTAAGTCTTTATGAACTTGCATTTAACTGATGCAAGTTGCAAGTTGCAAGTCATACTATTTATACAGCAGCATGCTACCAACAATACTACAAACAGTATAATGGTAAAACACTACTGGACAGTTGCTTGTTACCTAGTGTCAATTACTATCAAACTAATATAACTGCTTAGCTGTTCGTAAGCTAATATAACCATACTACACACAAACTAAGACAAACTAACCAACAATCCCTATGCTTGACGGAAGGGCACCTACCTAGCTAACAGTACAAGCTAATGCTAACTCTAGGCAGTAGCATCTAATATAGCTGCCTAGCAAGTTAATGTAACAATACTACCACCAGGCACCACCTCTTTCCTAATGCAAACAGCAACACAAAGCAAGCCAAACTAACCCACAATCCCCACGCAATGACTGAATGGTACTTACCTGTCAGGTTGCAGCCCAATTTGTATGTTTATGCCTTAGCCACAACCACTGGCTGGCTCTCGCTGCTGCTGCCTCAGACATAGCATGTACTGCCTATTTTGCTCGCAAATCCCAAATTCACTAAGTAGTGCTAAAGTAGAATTTACTGTGAACTCTCGGCATCCAACCTCCACGGGGCACAGCCTAAAACCCCTCTCGCTAACTTCCGCTGCTAGTTCCTTTCATGTGCCTCATCTACTGCATCCTCCCATGGTACTGTAAGCTTCACCTCTGACCGCAGCACCAGGTCAAGCTAGTGCATGTCATGTCCTGTGGGATTATAAACCAGATCTACAGCCGTTTTCCAATTTCTTCCAGCCCTTAGCTGTAAGATATGCCTGCCCACAAATGCTTCACTACTTAACCTCTCTCCCTCCTGGAAAAAAATAATTGTATTATCTTCTTTCCTATCATCTAAAGAATTAATTTCCAACCACTTATTCTTGTTTCTGCCAGACACCTTAACAGTTTTGTTGGCACCACAGATCTCTCCAGCCAAGTTTCTTCCTCTCTGCACTTCCCCACTTCATCCACTGACCTTGTTTTGTCTGAGAAGGCGCCCTAGCACACCTCACTGCTTCCTCCTATCGACGTATCTGTTCTCTTTTTATTTTCCTTCTCACTTGGAGAAGTCCTAGTCCAAAACGGTTGCCCTGTTCCAAGCACCAAACTTCCCCACTTTGGTTCCATCTTAGCCTCGCTGATACCGAATTGATTAACTTGCTTTATTTTTCATCCTAGCCCAATTTAGATTTTCATTCAGTTTGTCCAGCAGCCTTTTGGTACACAGTGCTGTGGTAGTCACAGTGGTCATGTCATCCATATATAATATATAAATATATATATATATATATATATATATATAATGGATGGGAGGCGCAGCCCTCCCTGCAGCTTTTCTCCACCTACTACCCACTTTGATGCCCTAATGACTACCTCCATCGCAATGCTAGAGGGGAAAGTGTGCACCTTGCCATGATATCTACCTCTAGATGCTGCCATGTTGTTGTAAACTCAGTTCTAGTGAAGCACATCTGAATGTCCTGAAAATATGCTCTGACAACCTTTGATAATGTTGGGCACTCCAAAGAAGTCGAAGGCCTCGCACAATAAGCTATGTGGTATCGAACCAATTCTATTAGCAAGGTCCTGCGTTGCTGACGGAATTTGGTGCCAGATCGTACTCGTGCTCTAAGGACCCTGAAAAGCGAGATATTCCAGTTTTTTGCACAGTTGTGTCAATCAGCCGACCTCTTTCAAGGTAGTTTGACAGCCTCTCCACAACTACATAAAAGAAAATCTTCCATCCAACATTAAGGAGGCAGATAGGCTGAAATGGATTCATTTCTATAGTATCTTTCTCTTTGGGAATAAAGCCTACAATTATAATGCACACACATGATGATCAATGCTGATTATTTTTATTATTAATGTCCAAAGCACAGCAATTTTATGACATTATGTTGTCCTGCAATATGGAAATATGTCTAAAAGCACATATAAAATTAACAAAATAATTTTCTGGTTGAATCCACTATAACTCTTGCTCAAACTGTCAGTGGGTAGTTTCTTTCTTCAGAGTAGACGCAACAAACCACATTTTTTTCTAAATTTACTGTTAAGCAATGTATTGTGTTCTGTCAAAGCTGCTGTCTGACATTAGCCTCCCCTCCTGCATGGATTAATTCACTCTATTTCCATTCACTCCTATTGTCATCGCCCTCATTTTTACCATTCAATTTTTGCTCCCTTCACCCCTCATGCAGCAGCACACAGCGTGGTCACCTCCACCGTATCGGATTCTCTTAAAGAGGATTACCTATCGAGCTGTGTGAGTGTGATAGAATTTGGGGCCAGGGGGTGAGTTGAGGGGCAGGACATCTCAAAGGGCGTTTCCTCATTCCTGATGACAATGGCTGAGGGGAAAAACAGAGGCCCGAGACAAATTAGAAGGAGGGAGAAGACAGGGGAACAAACAGAAGTTTCTTATCCCTGTCCTGCGGCCTCTTTTGTTTCATCAAAGCACAGTGATCCATGAGTAGAAGGTATTCCCACTGGAAGCAAGAGAAAAAGCAAGGCCTCTCTGCCAGTCTGTCTAGTTTTATGTCAAGCAGGCAGGTACCTGCAGGGACTCTTAGATCCACCGATAGGCTTTCTCTCTAGATGTTGCGTGCCTTAGCTGCCTTCTGCCTTATTACTTTGTGGTTAGTTAGGTAAGTTGTTTGTGTGTCGCTATGTCTGTGCAATTGAGACTGCACAGCTCTAGCAGTTGTTGTTTATTTCCAGACTGTTGAGCTGACTGTACTGCCCAGACTAAACGGACAGATGGTCCTCTAGACACACTTCATACACTGGCTACTAAACTATTTGTCTGTCTCTACTTGTTTCTCTGTCTCTCTCTCCATTTTTTTAACTTCCCTCTTGCATATCTGACATTGGTATATTTATAGCAGTGCAAATTAGGACATCATTCCACTTTAAATTGAACAAGGATTATGGGAAAAACAGTGCAGAGAACCTCTGAGACTGAAATGCTTGCTCTGAGGCCTCTGACACAACAGAACCCTTAGTTTGTATATTTTGATGCTTAGTTTCTTTGCTGGCTAACCATTACTACTTTGCTGCCTTTTGATATTATTGTACATTTTCAGCAAAGGGTTGTATGGTGGCATACAAAGCTTTGCTTCTGTTGTTTACTAAGTAGGACTGAATGGAGAAAGTTGTGGTCTCAGTCCATTAATCGACACTGGATCAGATATCACATAGTTTCAAGATCTAATCTTACACTAATTACTCACTGAGACCACTCTGTAGCTTTTTCTCTCTTCTCTCTCTCTCACGCACGCACACACACTCTTTTGTGAAACAAATTATGAAATGAAAATGATCCGCTGATGCCTTAACATTACCTTAATCCTAAATGATGTCTAGGAACCCCTAATCTTAAAAATAAAGCCTTTTCCATGTTGAATTTGAGCAATCCCTCACAAAGTGACGTTGTGCTGGAGATTTGGACCGCACAAGATGGTAAAAATGATATTCACACACAAACCATCTCCATTTCTTCATATGGTATATCAGATCAGTCCTTTTTCACTTGTGTGTCAGAGTGGCACAAGTTCAGAGGTTTTTTTTCTGAACAAGATGAAAGGATGGCCAACTGAAGGAGAATAATAAAGGGATATAGGCAGGGGTGGTCTTGCAGTCTGTTCTCCTCATGCTGCACTTGCATGCATTCTCACTCATTCACTGTCTTCCACCCTCCCTTATTGTGTCACTCTCTGTCTCTTTTCCTTCCTCCCACACTCTCTTTTCATCCTCGACCTACTTTCCTGGTAGTGGGTGTTGCTATATGGTGCGGGGCTCGCAGCGCTGAGCAACACAAAGCAAAACGGGGACAGATTCTCCACGCTGCACTTATCACTCGGGAGGATTGCACCCTTTCTCCCGTCCACTCTCCTGCTCTCATTCTGCATCTCAAGTTTGTTTTGTGTTTTTGTTGAGGCCCCATGTCAACCCACATCAGCTCAATAAACATGCACAGCTGCTCTGCATGGTTGCCCCCCCCCCCTCCCCACACACACACACACACACACGGATACACACACCTTTTTGTATGAACGGCCCAGGCCCATTTTCTTCAGACATTATTGCCCCTGTGGAGAAAATTGTTTGAAACTTCCATTAAGCGTCGCTTTTATATTGCTTTCTATATTTTTTGTATTGACAATTCAATACAAACCATATGTAAAATTGTTTCTTATTTTATCACCCTAGGATTTAAAATGGGCAAGCTTACATGCATAGGAGGTGAGAAAGCTAGATGAGAGATGGAACCACAGCAAAGCGGAGAGAGGGCACACAAGTAATCAAGTAATTTAATGCTGCTGCTTCCCTTATTTTCTCCCCGACAAGATGTAAACAGAGCGATTCACTGTCCAATAACCACCCTGGTAACTTACTCATCCTTCCATTTGCTTTTAGTCACACCCGTGTGTCTGCCGGCTGTACACACACACACTCATTTTCCCCTATTGTCCTCGTTCACTCTCTTACACCCTCTCTCTCCCCAGTGAAAGTAATCCTTATATCCCAGTGGGTGAAATGGAGTGAGATATGTCAGTAGCAGTCTATTAAGGTAGTAGTGTACATTTCAGGGAATCTCCCCAGTCTAGAGAACAGGTGGTCTGTTCCCCTCTCTGGGCCTCATACAATAGGAGCGATAGGGAGATAACAATACCCAGCTCCCTCTCCGCCTCTTGTTGTTTCTTTTGTTCACCTTTTTTTTTTTGTTGAACTTAACTGCACCCACTGACCTCTCCTAGCTCAGAGACCATCATCTCTGTTCTCAGTGAGGGTTGTGGTTAACAGGGGCCAGGCCTCTCTCGAGCTTTCTTTCCCACTGCTGTTGGGTTTGTCTTGTGATCTCTAAGATGTTTACAGCTCTCTCTAGAGCTACTAGTGAATAAGTGTAAAGGGACCACTGTATGCTCTTGGGATATAGCTGGAGAGCGCAGTTGATAAAAGCTTATGTCCCCCCCCCTCCCTAGTCTCCATGGTGATGGGGATCCCCACAGTGAAGCGCAAGGTAAAGTCCTATCTGTCTGAGACGCTGCGCTCGCTCATCGACAAGCTGTCACCAGAGGAGAAACTTGACTGTGTTATTATCGTCTTCGTAGGGGAGGTGAGCTCAGATATTCACATACAGTATGAGTCATACACTGATGTATCTGCACTATAAATTCCATGATGCTAAAAGGTGCATGTCTGCCTGCCTGTTTTTTTCTCTGCAGACTGACGTAGACTATGTTCACAGTGTGGTGGCCGGCTTGGAGAAAGAGTGAGTAAACCCTCATCACTTTCTGACGTACACACGCTAACCTTTTTCCTGTTTCCTGCTCAGTCCTCAAGATGAGAAAGTTGAAAGATCAATCTAAATGTCACTCAGAGAAATGTTTATCTGTGTTCCACTTTGACATCACCGGTGCCCTTTCTACTTCAGATTTTCTATAGAGTTAACTTCGGGCCTGCTAGAGGTGATCTCTCCTCCAGCCACCTACTACCCTGACCTCACCAACCTCAAAGAGACTTTTGGAGATTCCAAAGAGAGAGTCAGGTGAGAAAATCATATGTGAATGACATCTTGGTGGTCGACGCTCTGACCTTGAATTAGTCTAAATGGGGATAAAAGGTTGTTATAGAAATCACAGAGGAGCCAGGCCAGAGAGAAATGAGATGCCAGAGAGCTGTGACGAGGTTTGCAGACAAAATAGGAAAGATGAGTCAGAAGGAAAGAGGGAGAGAGGGAGAGAGAGAGGGAGGAAGAAAGGGAGAGATGGTGTGAGAGCTTTTAGGTAGGCTGCCTGGGTACTTAGTATTCCACAGGCATTTCTCAAAGTCAGCTCAAGGTTATCTACAGCATCACCCTCTATCTCTCTGCGGTGCTCTCTCCTACCTCCTCTGTAGTTATCTTCTGTTTATAGTTCGCTAACAACTGGCCTCATTAGAAATCTGTTTATGGTGCAGTTTGTATCGGGTACTTATGTACTCAGATAATAGTGTTTAGGCCCAGAGGCCTATGCGTTGTGTTTGTGTGTGGGTGTTTGTACGTGAGCACAGATGCTACTGAGGTTAACCTGAACTCTTACTGTCTTGTTCAATGTGGGCTGTGTGCATACTAAGAGTGTGTGTGTGTGTGTGTGTGTGTATTGGAGTGCTGTGGAGTGTGTGCACTTTTGAATATCTCTCTGTGCCACTTCCCACACCTGCCCTCTGGTAGCACCCATGTACACCTGCGCCTGTCAGCTATCAGCCATGAATCAGACTGCAGCAAAGACAGAGATCATTCAGATCAAACAACCAGGCTGACAGGCTCAGGTATGATCAAAACTGGCTTTTGAAATTCAAAAAAAAAAAAAGTCTGCTGCTTGAATATTTCCACAGGGGAGGGGGCATACATAACCTAAATAAAAAGCAATACAATATAAACAAGATACATAAAAATAGCAATAACACAGGAACTAGTGGTACAAAAGGGAGGGGGCGCAGGTGGCAAGTCCATAAGGACACATGTGAAGCAATTTGTCCTCAATATCCTCTACAGATATGATAATGATATCTTTGAGTACATTGAGGATTCAGTTTTCATTTCATTCAGTTATAGTGGAAATGTATGTTTTTGATCTCTGCTTGTTTAGATGGCGGACCAAGCAGAATCTGGACTATTCCTTCCTCATGATGTATGCAGTCAGCAAAGGGGTCTATTATGTCCAGGTATGTCCCTGAAAAAATGAACACACACACACACTTATGCCATCACTCCATCAGTGTTCCCATAATAACTTGTATCTTAGTATGGCTGGGGAGTCAGTCACACTCATGCATTTCAGCGTGAAAGGTTGTTACCAGGGAAACACTGGTGTGCAGTCAGTTTGGAGCACGCTGTGCCCAATTAAAACATGTCGAGTACTTCAAAACGGGTCATTCTACAGTGTAAGCGATTGTGTGTTGTTACCCAGTCTTTCATCAGAGTTCTGAATTTGAAAGTGAAAGTATTGTCAGAGCACATCCAGTTTCACTAACTCAGCCTAATCCTCGTAGACGTCTTATCTGTCTTTTGGCTAAACTAGGCTCCCAATTTGGGCATGTTTATATGACTTGTTTACTCTCATGCTAAACTGTAAGCAACACCATCCATCCATGCTCTTTCACTTGTCTGTCAAGGGGCCCACTGTTTGTATTGATTATAATGCATTGGGTGTGTGTCCATCCCCATCCTCTGCTCACACCTGGAGGGAAGAGGTACTGCCTGTCTGACACCTACTACCGTTCTAAAGTAGCTCAGTGTGCAGTAGCCTCTCAGCAACATAGCTTAGCTCACTTCAGAGTGCTACCTTGAAAGTGTGAGTCTGTGTGTGATCATAGAAGAGTCTTCTCTCTCTCTCTCTCTCTCTCTCTCTCTCTCTCTCTCTCTCTCTCTCTCTCTCTCTCTCTCTCTCTCTCTCTCTCTCTCTCTCTCGCTTTATTGCTCTCCACTACCCAGCGATTACAGTACTTCCTTTCATGTTGTTGACACACTTCCTTCTCTTCTTCCGTCTATTTCCTCAGTTGGAGGATGACATTGTGGCCAAGCCCAACTACTTTGCCACCATGAAGAACTTTGCCCTGCAGCTCTCGTCAGAGGACTGGATGATCCTGGAGTTCTCTCAGCTGGGCTTCATCGGTAAAGTTGACAAAACGCCTCCTCAACATCAGCACCCACCTGATTTGTCCTTTTTGAGACCATCTGGCCTTGACATATTTCCTGTTGATGTTGGGTGGGACATAATGTGGGAAGGGATCATTCAAAAGTGGCTTTTTTTGTAAACCTACTGGTACGCCATGAAGTAGCCACTAAAGATACACCATTCTCCAGGAAGTAAAATAATGGGATTCTTTTTTTTTGTTTTAATGCAAGAAAATAAAAATGTAATTTTGTGGCATGTATTGTTAAGGTGTAAATTATGAAATAGAAAATGGACTAACAAGTCATTTTTATTTGACTTAAAGTCCATTAGCAGATTTTTATTTATTCCTTTTTATTATTATTTTTATTTAGATTTTTAAGGCTCAATACTAGGTTAGACTTTTATACTGCAAATGACAGTTGACGTCTCCCATGTTGAAAAATGTTTCATCAACCTGGGTACAAGGCAAACCTCTGATGAAATACATGGGTGTCAAGGCTTTCACTGCTTTTTAGACAGTTATGGTTTTCACAGGACGCAAATTTGCCGTTGGTTGTGTTCTATTTTAGTTACAGTGCGGCGATGAGACCTCTGTGTCCTTTCCATGGATTAATAATGTCTTTTGCAATTAATTTGTTATTAATGAGCTTCAGTGCATGATCAGCGGACCTTGATGAAGCCCCTTATTCCCTCGGTCCTACAGGAAAGATGTTCCAAGCTCCGGACCTAAACCTCATTGTTGAGTTCATCTTCATGTTCTATAAAGAGAAGCCCATCGACTGGCTGCTGGACCACATTCTCTGGGTCAAAGTCTGCAATCCTGAGAAAGATGCGGTAAGTAGACACTGCATGGGTTTGTGTGTGTGTGTGTGTGTGAGTGTGAGTGTGAGTGTGAGTGTGAGTGTGTGTGAGTGTGAGTGTGAGTGTGTGGGGAAAAGGTTGTTATTGCTTGGTGTTTTTCATCATTCCTCTTTCCTTTTTTACAGAAACACTGCGAGCGGCAGAAGTCCAGCCTGCGTGTGAGATTCAGACCCTCTCTATTTCAACATGTGGGACTCCATTCCTCTCTTGCTGGAAAGATCCAAAAGCTCACCGTGAGTCTCACATACTCATTCTTGTTACTTTCTTAAGAGTAACACCACCCCACCTCAAGCTTGTTCTGTGTGAGTGGCCTGACTTCCCCATTACAGTTCGTGGTGGTATGCCTACTTCCTGTCAAACCGCTTCCTTTCTCTGTTGATGTAGGACAAGGACTTCCTGAAACCACTGCTTCACAAGATGCATGTCAACCCCCCAGCTGAAGTGTCCACTTCAATGAAGGTATCCGTTTACCAAACCCATATTCTATAAAACATATTAACACATATCCCATGTGCAATTATGTAGATGGGAATATCCTTTATTTACACAGGGAATCTCATTGAGAAATGTTTCCATCACAAGACGGCCTAGGTCATGAGAAGAACTATGATAACAAGAGTAAATGGAAAAGGAAAAGCCCTAAATTAATACAAAAATACAGAGTAAAAACAACGGATGTTTGCCGTGTTGTGCAGGTGTACCAGGGCCACACGCTGGAGAAGACTTACCTAGGAGAGGATTTCTTCTGGGCCATCACTCCGACTACGGGCGACTATGTTCTTTTCAGATTTGACAGACCTGTTAGTATAGAGAGGTAAGTCGGGAAAGAGTGGTGTGTTCAAGTGTCTGTATGTTTGTGTGCATGCTCGCATCAAGTGCATGCCAATAATAGTATTGACAGAGTGGAAGACATTGCTAAACATATATATTGACATAAAGATTGACATTAACACAGACACACACTGTGCGTGCGTGCGTGCGCGCGCACGTGCGTGTCTGTCTCCAGGGATCAGGGTGAGCTAATGAGTTCTAAAATAAGTATTCTCAGGCCAGCCTCCTACTCTCTGCAGAGCTGGGGGAGGGAGAGGAAGACAGTGAGAATAAAGGGAGCTGATAGCAAGACTGAGTGGGTTCGGATTGGGGAGAGGATGTTAACATTTGCTTGTGGAGAAGCACAGGAGACTGATGATCGTATCCACTGCTGTTGTAAAGATACTGTGGGGACAGTGAGACAGGGACAGAGCGGTTGACAGGTTTCTTATTGTAGTGTGTTCACTCTGTCTGTCACTCACCCACTCACACTTATTTTGCTATTTGCTATCTGGTGCTCTATTTTATGACTTGGTGTGTCCGTTCTTGAGTGACACCAATTATACTGGCTGGGTCTCTTCTGTTCTGCTGATAAGAGACAGCATCTCATCAGCAGTTGTTCAACAGAGATAGCTTTCTTTATTTTCTCTCGCTCCGTCTCCCTCTCTCCTGCTCCCTAGTTTGTAATGTTTATAATTAGTAAACACTTAATAGATACACATGGAAGTGAAGCCAAGAAAAACATTCTACCAGTTGTAAGTTCCCACCCAAATTGTCTATATTTAGAGGGTTGGTGAACTAAATCTAAACATCTGTTTTGCGTTGCGGTGCCTGTGTGTCATATTTTTCAATATCTGGCACTCATCATCAGCAGGCTGTAAAATGATAAGAATTGCTAACGGTGATTAAAAACAGACTGGTAGCAACACTAGCCAGTTAGCTGTCTCCCGCAAGTACTGTGTGTATGTGTGTACCTGTTAGCAAAATGTGAGAATGCATATTCATGCCATTTCACATGGATATGAATACAGAGTTGGGTGCTTTGATTGGCAGGTTCCTGTTCCGCAGTGGAAACCAGGAGCACCCAGGGGACAGGATAGAGAACACCACAGTGGAAATACTGCCCTTCTCAGTAAGGAAACCCAGCTGACAGGAAGCACACACATGCAAGTCTCTCACATTTTTGTGCTGTGATGCACAAAACGTCATTACTGATTGGACTAGATTATTGATTGTTCACTCATATGTATCTAGAGTATTGACGGATTATTGATAGGATTATGACCGTGACATGTTCTAATTGTTTGCTCTTCCAGAGGCGAAGCAATCTGATACACAAGTGTAGACATGGGTGTTAGTATCTGTCCAACTGCTGCTCTAATTAAAATTCAATGGCACTCTCACTTGGGTCTTTTATTTTACTCTAAATTCCATATATTTCTGTGTGCGTATTTTAGGAAACTGGACTGCAGACCAAAGAGAAGTACAAGCGAACTGAAGACCGCTTTTACAGAGTCGGTGAGTGGACCAGACAGACCTCACTACTATTTAGTTAAATTTTCCACATAGCATGAGAGCTCATAAATACTTGTGTGTGTGCACGGAAATGCGCACACATGAAATGGTGTAATGAGATTACACACTCACATTGGTTCTGCTTCACTCTAACACTAACAACTTTTCTAATGTGCTTGTGTCTTATTTTCTTAGCTTTTTTCTCATTCGATGTTTGTAAATAGGACATACAGTACAAGACAGTGCATGTGTGTGTGTTTTATGTGTGTTTGTGTGCATGCAGGTCAGTTTGAGAAGGGTGTGGCAGAAGGAGCTGTAGATCCTGGTTTCAATCCTATAGTGGCACTGAGGCTCTCCGTTGTCAAAGACTCAGCTGTGTGGGCCATCCTCAGTGAAGTAAGCCAATCACACTCTGCACCTGTAATCACCTGTCCAATCATATGCTGAATCCCACTTGGTCCAGTCACATACTGCCTCCTTGTATCTATCCAATAATGCATGTGGTGGTCTGCTCTCTCCCTGCAGATCCATATAAAGAGGATAGCGGGCTAACTGACTATGGGGAGGTCACATCAATCACGGCCCCTGGGGCTCCAAACTCTCCTAGACTGCTAATCCAGGCCCTCTAGCACCTAGCAACCAGCAGTGACATCATCAGAGCCCACAGGAGTTGCTCTTCTGAGGAATGCCATCTCTCTCTGGCTATGGTGTTTCTGTCCTCTTCCTACTATACCTTGTTATTTTGCTTCCCTTCCATCCATTCCTCCCTTTGTTTCTGCATCTCTTCCTCACTCTTGTGCTCTTAATTCATTTGTGTGAATACTACTGTATAAAGAACAGCAGCAGAGTGTCTGAAGAAATATGTTCCCAGCTCTGGCTCTTGAAGTGACTGTGTTGCTCAGCAGCTTTGAACACAATCAAATGACACGTGGACGGATGGGGACAAATCATCACATCTGGGGAGGACCAGTCACCTGGCCACTGGTGTTGTATATGCTGCCTAAACACTTCTCTGTTGCTCTATGCTGCCACCTCTGGGCAAGCTGGGGCATTGCACTGTCACTAGCGCCACAGCAAAGCCCCCTCCCAATGATGAAGAATGTTGACATCACTAATGGCCAGTTGCTCTGTAGAGCTGTAGCTCAACAGCAGGCCGATATTGACAAAAAATTTTGTTCCTCACTCCCAGGGTATTGTTAAACTCGCCCTGAAAAATAGGCCCAGGATGAGCTTACTGTTCCCAAATCCTGACTGTAGACAGTTGGTGACAAAATTGACCCCAAGCCAGATTCCTTGGTAACTACCCCAATCCATCAAGACAATACCTACTAGAATGAAACCATATCTATCTCACCCCGTCTGACAGGGTGTGTGTTGGGCCTCAGTGGCCATTTATAGTAAACCAATCAGGCATTGCCTTGGCATCATTTTCCTGAAGGGATATATTGTTATATTGATATATAATTACAACTATGACGATCTATGAAGGTGACTTAATTTATTTGAAATAAATCTTTAATTTGTACAAGAGGTAAAAAAATATATTTTTATTCTATTAAGAGATGTTTATGCTAGTTAAGTGTTTTTTTTTTTTTTCCAAAACTGCTAATGTGCTTTTTATTTTTATTTTTACAGCTACAGTACTTGGCATTTGTTTTGTGTGCTGGTGCAGGTAGCTCAGTTCTAACTACCGTACCAGTTTCCTATCACTTCCAGCCAAACATTGTAACTGAAATAATTATTACCAACGCTAAAACTGAATGGTCAATATATGGAGTTTTGAATGAATTCTAGTGAAGCGGTTCTGGATCACTCTGTTCCAAAATTTGTAAAAATGTGCCTTACATCCCTTACGTCCTCTGCCTCAGCACCATTATTCCAATGAGTTCCCTCCAGCTTTTGCCTTCACCTTGTCGGCTGGGTGTAGTGATAATCATTGACGTATTATCCACCTTTTCTGTCCAGTTGGTGATTTAAGTCAGGAACAATAGCTCTGTCATTCTGAGGTGTACCACCTTGCACTGAGAAGTCTTAGGAATAGTTTGAATTTGTGTCTGTAAACAGAAGGATTAATTGTATTAGATCACCATCTGAAACTGTGTGGTTTTTCCCCACATCTTTTTTTTGTTTTTTTTGGCTAATATCACACCCTTCATAATTATACTTTAATTTCTCTTCTTCCCATAGAAGATACTTTCACTTTCAATGTGTCCTCCTAATCCATGTAATGATTTATTTTGTCCAATCAGATTTCTGGCTGTGGTTGGACAGGATATTTTGACTACTGTACTTTTTTTGAACATGTGCCATCTCATTGCAGAGTGCTTCTTGGTAGTCAAACCCTTGACCACAAGGTTGCATAGTACGCTCTCTGATTGTAAATATATAGAAAAGCAATGAGCATTCTCTCTCTCTCTCTCTCTCTCTCTCTCTCTCTCTCTCTCTCTCTCTCTCTCTCTCTCTCTCTCTCTCTCTCTCTCTCTCTCTCTCTCTCTCTCTCTCTCTCTCTCTCTCTCTCTCTCTCTCTCTCTCTCTCTCTCTCTCTCTCTAACCATTTTATGTTCATTGTGCTGCCATGTTTGCCAATGTTCGTGGTTTGTTCAGGGGCCTAGTGGAAATGACTTTGTGCAGCAGTAAGGGGTGATTTGTAAATGGAAAAGCGTCTCAAAAACAAGTCAATTTTTCACTAATCATGCTTGTTCAGATGCATGAGAATTATTTGTACTTTATTAATAAACAATAATGTCTCATTTGGTCGGGGCAGGCCCCTCCACCCCCTGATCAAACCATCCATACTAGTGCTGTATTTATCAAATTTTGTTTCTTGGCAATGGGAGAAGATGAGAACGAGCCGCCTGAGGGTGGAACAGGTTGTTTGGAAGGGGAAAGACAGTCAGTACCTCTCAGACTGGCTTCTGAACCTTGTCTTGCACTCATGCACAACTTGAGACTGAATGCATAAATGAGTGGTTGTGAGATCCCTGAGATCCCCTTCTGTAAGTGGATAATCGATAGGAGACTATGAAGAATGGAATTCTGCCCTTGCCTAGCAACCCAACCCATCAGTTCATGTGCCTTCATCACGTACATATGTGTATGTCTGCCTCTGATGATTTTGACATGGGTTTTCATGGACATCTTTGAAATAAATAAATTGTTGATACAAGTCATGTCCATTTCTGCTTTGGTTTTATTCACATTCTCAATCCATCTGCTTCATCAGACTCATTTGAAGACGGCTGTTGAAATGTCAGCATAGTGTAAGCATAGTATTTGTATTTGCAAATATTGAAAATAGTTGTGACCAAAACATTTTGACAGATTTTTAGGCCTGTTGTATTTTTGTGCCGATTAATAGTGACTCATCCATGTTACTTTTAAACTGCATAAAGGCATAATATGTCTCATCATAAAAGAGCCGCTCCGGAATAATACAGTCTGACATGAAAAACTACAGACCATCCCAGCATGCATTATGTTCACGCCAGGTACTTCCTTTTTCCCATCATGCATTTTCCCAAAACATGGTGGCCAACGTCTTTCACAACGGTCGTGTTACTAGTAGCTAGCTTGCATTTGTGAGTGTAAGTAGCGAAACATTTATCTGAATGTAAATTCTGCGCAATGCCAAAATACTACGAGGACAAAGAGGAAGATAACAGGGCTTGCGCCGGTGTTAGGGAGGACTTCAAGGCATGTCTCCTTCAGCATGACTGCGTTGTAAAGGTAACGTTGACATCTCATGATAGCCAATCACAGGCAGCTGAGGAACCTAGCAAACACCTGATCCGATGTCATCTATTCTACACTACCACAATTGTTTTGAGTATACAGCCTCGCCCAATATCGTTAACATCAATGATAACAGCGGTTAGTGACATATTCTGGGTAAAATGTGAGTGTGGAAAAACTAATGGTCTGTGTGTCTACCGTTAACCTCTCCTAGCTTAATCCGTCCCCTCGTCAGTGTGACATTAACAGTGATGTGAATAAGGAATCCGCACTATGCTGCTGTAATGTCCCACTGTTTTCTAATTGCCCTCTCAATTTGTCAGGAGGGGAAGATGCCCAGTGAGTGTTTAAAGGAAGGCCACTGCAAAGCCCTGCAGACGTCGTTCTTTGAGTGCAAGAGGTCAATGGTAAGTCAGCATGAACTGCGTGACACTTATGATGGATTCATGGTGCAATCCATTGTAACCGGAAGTCGATAGTTCCCAGTCGGTATTCCCGACTGCCAATCTAAATGTGTTCCAGTGCATCTGCTCGGGGAAACATGGACGCCCGCAGCAAACTCATGTTTGTATGGCAAACACAAGCATCTAAAGAGGACCTACATCAACTACTACAGCGGCATTAGTGAAGAGAAACGGCGCATATCAGTTAACTAGTAACGTTAACGTTAGTAGGCTAGTACCACACGCTAGTAACAACTTCTATCTCGTGACGTTGAGCACAAATCAACCGAATTAAGTTACAAATGTAAAATACAAAGTTATTTTAACATGTTTTCATAACTAAAACGACATATGAAGTAAAAATTGATGCAAAGGGGATTGTGCTGTGACGTCAGGTGTGTTTATATCGGCGAACTCGGACCAGTTGGATCTGGCCCGAGTTACCGACTGGGTATTATGTCCGTATCGGTATCCGTCGTTTTTTCCCCCCGAGTACAATGGATTGCACCATCAGTACAACTAGAACCTTGCCTGTCAGACACCAAAGCTAGAGGGGAAAATGAGGATAGTTAAGGTTGAATTTTGATCCCTGCTCAGGTGTCTGCAAGGTTGGGTTGTTCCAAATGACCGAAGCCTGGTATCTTCACAGGAAGAGTTTCCTGAGAATGTTGCTTTACAGTAGTATGTGTTCATTCTTGTAAAGCATGGATGACATTAATGTAGAACTGTGGCTTTGTGAGGTAAACCAGTTTCCAATTTTGTGATGTTTTAATACCAAGTCAACACACAGCAGTATTCGTATGACAAAATACAATCAAGTCAGAAAGTGACATCAAGCATAATAACATGTTAGTGTATTGTGGCCAACGCAGGTCAGTCAGTTAGTAATTTAGGAGTAGCTAGTGCTCCCAGTCAGTTGGTTTAAGTATCTCTCACCAGATGCCAAAATAGACATCTAATGTATGTGCTGTGCTTCTCTATTTTCTTTCATTTTACAGTTACATGAACACATTGTAAAAACTCCACAGTAACGTAATAACCAGGACTTGTGCAGCAGACTAAGAATTGTCCAGGGTTAAACTGCAGCAGGGCCTATTCCATTGAAATTAAAGCTGTAATTCCAGTCTTACTTTACATTCTGGAAAGATCATTAAACTCATATTCGAAGTTGTCCTGCAAAAAGTAACTTATGTCTCTCTTCTGTCATCTACAGCTGGACGCAAGGTCGAGGTTCAGAGGAAGGAAAGGATATTGATGGACCAGTGTGGGGACTGAAATGCCGATTCTGCCATATGGTTGAGTGAATACTGGACTAGGAATCATAAATATTTAACTCACTTAATCCAGTGAATCCTGTCTGAAGGGGTTACTGGCTTCAGGATCCAACCATGCCCACTAACGAGCAAACACTGGAGCTCTGACATACAGGACCATCATGCTTCTTGTATTCTGGATGATTGAGTATGTGTGCTGTTATTGAAAATAAAGACTTTTATACAAATGATATGGACATACTTCTACTCATCTTAACTGCTGTGATTAAAAATACTTCTGAGTGACTGACACGTCACATTTCCAGTTAAACAATTAAAATTAATGTATTTTGTATGCATACTTTTTATATAGCAATTCATCTTCATCCTACGAAATCAGGAGTCTAAAGTGTAGTGAGTTGTCACATTAGACTTGTTATGTACACTGTTGGCCCAGAGCCTACTGACAGACATAACTCAGTAGGTAACCCTCATTGAGCCAGAGGATGTGGACGGAACAAAGATGGTGACATGGTGGTCACTTGTGTCCTCAATATGCTCATAGCCATTATTTCAAAGAATCCATCATCATCTGCTTGAACTTTTCCATATCCACCTTCTTCATGATGAAGGTCTTGTGCGTCTTCTTCAGTAAGTCCAGGGTATCTAATATCATCATGCCTCTGGTGTGCGTGCCCGTCAGCTCGACACTGACCGGATAATGGTCGCTCTCTGTGATGAATGCATCATCAATGGCAGCTGCCATGGCGTACGAATCACATGAAATGAAGCCCGAGCCAGCGACAAACTCCTTCTCGAAGCGCTCGCTGAGGGACGCCTCCATGCTGTGGCGGAAGATCTGCGCCATGAAGCGAGCCTTCTCCGTGTCCTGGGCCAACCAGGCATCGCAGAACTCCTGTCGTACAACACCAGGAGCAACATCAACATGACAGCAGTGTATCGGGGATGCATGATCAGAACTGAGTGACAGTGGTGAGTTTGCATGCGGTCATGTGTCTCGTGATTCTGTATTGACATGTATCATTTGTAGAAGAGAGCCTTACCCAGGGCAGCTTGCTGTAGCAGGTAAACTCCCAGCAGGCCAAGTATGTGGGACACCGGTATTCATTCAGTATAATGTATGCAGCTTCTGGATCAGCTGCAAAATTGAACTCCGCGCACACGGTGGTGTTTCCTCGTGCTAAGGAAGTACAGAATGCAGACCACATGGAACCACCGATTACAATTTTAACTCCAGCATGGTATTGTGTTGTGGTTACCACCCTCGGCTTTTGCTAAAATGCGGCATAAAAAAAAAACTGTAGAAGTTGATAGTGTTGGTGAGAGACAGTTTGACACTCTTACACTCTGTGTTGCCTCCCATGATGTAGAGGCCTTTGAGTTTGCTAGGTAGAGACGGATCCAGCCTCACAGCCAGAGCCAGGTTGGTGAGTGGCGCAGTGGCAACCAGAGTTACCTGGGAAAAACACATATAAGACTATGTATGTAAACAGGACCAGTCAAAAGTTTGGACACACCTGTTTCTGTTTCTCATGATCTTAAAGACATTTTGATATAAAGGCTTGATGCTTAAATGCTTGAAATTTTCTTAGACAAATAGAGAAGTTGATGCCTGTGTATGAATTTATTTTCAAAACTTACATTTTAATTAAATTGAAATGCACCCCCAACAAGTAGTTTTCATTTAGACTTTAGAGGTGGAGAATGTTGAACCACAATGATGAAATCATCATTTTAAACACTCACTTAGTGATTGTGGCCTTTAAAGGTTCATTTGTGGAATTTCTTTGCTTGTTAATGCCAAAGGGTTTCTACTTTGAAGAATCTAAAATATAAGATAGTTTTTATTTTTTTATTGGTCACTGTGTAATTCCTTTTGTGTTATTTCACAGTTTTGATGACTTTACTATTATTCTAAAATAGTGGAAAATTGTAAAAAAAAATAAAGAAAAACCCTTTCTATGAGTAAGTGTGTCCAAACTTTTGACTGGTACTATATGTGTACATGTGCACACACACATACACACACCTATCTCACATCTCACCTCTCCAGGGTTCTCACTGACAATCCGTATCATAGCTGATACAGCACCCTCTGCCTGGACCAAGTCCAGACCAGGAGCTTTGGGGTCTGGAGCGTCCCCAAACCCATCCTCCCCGTGGAACTGTCCTGCACTAATGCGGTTCCCAAGGAGAGGCAGAGCAGCACCTTTGAACACTGGAATCTAAGACAGAGAAAGAACACCACAATTGCAAATGCAACCATATCATGAGGAACAATTCTGTATCGCTGTCATTGCTGTTCCAGGACGTGAATTCACTAAACACCAAGTTACTGCATCTAATATTATCTGACATCACAACTTTGAAACCCGCTGTCATCAACCACATTTTTGGAGTAATTACCAACAACTGACAAGACGATAGTATCAGTCAATGTGATAAATTATTAGATATAGGTCGCCAAACTACTTTGCACAGCCACATGCAGGTTGGAAGGAACATTGGTCCTGAATTGTCACTTCATCTGTGGGATTTTTTGTAAATATGGCTTTGAAATACTATAATACTTTTCTAATGTTTTCATCATTTTGATTGTTGTGGATCCAATGTTGCAGTTACTTGTCTGGGTAAAGACAATAACATTTTGATCACCCTTTGAAGCACAGTAGTCACTGGGAGGAACCACTTCAGACATGACCTTTGACCCTAGCCGTAACTAAGTTAGAGACCTCGAGTTTGTCATAGTTTGATGATATATAGCTAGCTTATGTTAAAGTGTTGCTAACATGTCTGTGTCAAATGAAAATAGTTAAGTTACCAGAGCTCATGCTGCATCTAGTCATGTGTCTTGAGTCATGAGTCGTGAGTCGTGGGAAGAAGAAGAAGTGGGAAGTATCTGCATGAATGTTTTACAAAGAGCTGATTGGTGAGTTTCGATCTGACATCCTGAACATAACCGGGTCCGGAGCAGGTTAGTCGTGCAGGCTTAGTTACCATGGTGATCTACCTGCTATAAAGTGAGCCACCTTTGTGAGACTGAGGGTTAATCCCAAAGTTAGCTCACTAAACTCTAATCCCTGCTACCCATCTCAGTGTGATACAATGACAGCATTAGACTGAAATGAACATCGATGCTGCACCTCTAGTTTTTTGCAGGCTTGCAGAACACGCAGGGTGTTTTTGCACGTGTTCTCCACAGTGGTGTTTCCGTGGACACAGGTGATGCCCAGGACCTTCACGTTGGGGGCCGCCAGCGCCAACATGAGTGCCTGAGCGTCGTCCACCCCACAGTCCACATCCACCAGCAGCTTCTTACTCATACTGGACCCTGAGGAGCACCGAGGCTTTGGATTAGTGTCAGAATGTACACAGTCGCCCTGTCTGGCCATAAACCAGTTTGTATTTCTTTCCGTTAGTATGAGTTATATTAATATATTTGTTTCCATATTACTGAAAGAGAAAGTTATCACAAAAGTTATGCTGAGGTATGCTGGTCATCTCCATCTGAAACATAAGCACAAGAAGTTGCGTTTCACAAGACAATTCTTACCTGTAGTTGAATGTGAAACAAGTGAGTTGTACTTTGTACCGGCTGGTGCTCCTCGTCTTACAGACTGGAACAAATAACTGTGACTTGCAAACGTGGACCTTTGTGAGGCAAGAGGTGAAAGAGAAATTGAGAGGGAGGAGTTAAGGAATGGAAAATAAGCAGGAGTGAGCTTCCAACTGTAAAACGCCAACTAAATCACAGGTTAATGATAATATTTTTAGTATTTACACAGAGTATTGCTATTGATTTCATTTTATTTTGTGTGCTCTTGACTTTCTTTTTCTAATAGAGATAGTTTTGTTGACCAATGTTAAATGGCTTATAGTTTGCCCAATTACCAGTTAATTTATTAAACATCTTAAACAACAAAAACTGTTGTCAATTATTACATTGGCCATTTTCAGATCCAATATGTAGGGTGTTCAGGGCCAAATTGAGCCATTAATCAAAGAGTGCTGAAAATGCATTATTATGAAAGATCATTTTCTCCTGAAAAAAATGAGCCCACTCCCATGTTGATATCTATTCTAGAAGCGACACAATCAAAGATTTAGTGATCGAAGATCGAAGAAACACTTGAACTGGATAATCCTATACAATGGCTAATTCAGAAAGTGGTCATTAATTAGGAAATCTTGAGGATTGAAACCAAACAAATTCGTATATACTGTATCAGCCCTTATTCGGGTATTGTCATTCTCAAATACACTCAATTTCATTCACAAAATAGTGCTAAATCACTCACTTATAAATGCTATATTAATGGGTAACTAGCGTAACAACTTTTTGAAACTCATTTCCTATCACCATCATTCAACTCATCATGTTCAAAGTTAGCTTAAAAAATGCAGAAGACATTATATTTTCATAAACACCATAGCACACTTCCCGATGGGTTGAGGATCTTCCATTTTGATGGGGATTTTCTTTAAAAAGCTGCACAGTTTTGTTCACATCAGATTTTTTCCATCATGCAACATACCAGAAGAAAGCTGGGGATGTCATTGACCTGAACATCCCTATATAACAACGATTCTGATTGGTCCAGAGATAGGAACCAACTAATTAGTTGCACACCGCTGCAGGCAAAAGCTGCTGGGAGCTGAAAAAGCCATCCTTCAATGGAGGAGATCAAGTTTTGAGGCAAACTGTCCACTTAACTCTGCCAATACTCGGAGAGTTTTAAAGGTACATTCTCCAAACTTGCAGATTATGTAGGCACACATGTTGGGATTCTAAAAATGTAACAATCATAAAAATCCATAAACAATTGACAATTTTGTGGCTGTTGGCACCACATGAAGTCAGAGCTAGCAGCTACTTTTCCACGCTGCTCGCGGGTGGCCTGAACACCCTACAATATGGCTCCTTCATCCGGCGGGTACGCGGAAGTAATCTCTCGTTCATCAGACGTGAACCGCACTCCAGTAAGGGCAAGATCATTTCGTGGCAGTGGCAGCTCGCAGTGGCACTTCCGGCAGCTCAGGAGGACTTTATACTTTGTATCGGTGCTGAAGGTTCCGCGTGATTTTAATGTTTAAGATGTGGTTTCTAAATCCGTTTCTGGTGATTTGTGTTTGGTCTTTGTCTCCATTATACTGACAAAAACGACAGGTTAGGGTTAGGGGCTAACCAAAATCAGAACTCCACTAGACTAAACTAGTGAACTGAACGCAAACGACCACGACAAATCAACAAATTAGCAGCCTGCACACAACCAAGAGAGTGTACATATATTGTTTTCTCACCCTGAGCCTGGACATTAACACCTAGAGATGGGACGTTTGACACTGAGACTCCGAAGCCTGTTTCACTCTATTGACGCAGACTGGTTCGAAACACTATGTCGAGGCGTATAGCAAAATTCCCCGTGATCACGTGACCGATCACAATGAAACACCGGAAGTGAGCTGACTGATTCGAATCTTTGGCGCTGCTTCATTCGTTATAAGGAGACGCGAAATGCACAAGGAAGTCCTTCAGAATCATTCCCACAAAAGTACTTCTCCAGCGTTGAATTTGAATCTTTTCATATTATGTGTTACATTACAATCATGTTCTCTTAATGAAAATCAGGAAAAGGTATATGATCCAAATCCAGGGATGTCCTTATGATCATTACCACCATAAGTGCTTTCCACTTAATTGCATAAGAACTTCTCACAAACCTTCAGTCATACCTCCAAAACACTGATGTTGAAATACCTGTCATCTCACTTCACAGCACAAATCTGCCATATCAATCTAAATCATGTTTCAAGTAATTATAACAGGACAACACATTTAAACATTTCATTAGTAAATTGACATTTCAAAATGTTGTAACACTTTCATGTGTGGACAATGATTCTCAGAATGAAGACAGCTGCTCACTTTATTGCTTTTGTGTTGGAACTGGAATCAACAAGATGTGTGAATCATTTGGAAGTTCGTGGCTGCTATAATTGCAGCTGACCACTAGATGTCACTGGTAGGGTCTGTCTTTGAGGCTTTGAAGCTTCGAATCTTTTTTCGGTACAATCAGGAAGAAGCCTCAAAAGCTTCATAAGGCTTCATCCGCCCATCTCTATTAACACCCATCTCGGTTGTCGTTGCCTCACCTCCTCACAGGACTGTTCAAGGTGTAAGGTGCTAATGCTGCTTCGAGACGTCTGATTCCCGCCGCTATGCGCTGTTATTTATCTGCAGGCTCACAGTCAGTCCTGAGAGAAGAGCTCTCACTCTGCCGCTGTTTCCGGGTACTACAAAAAATGCAGACCAAGTTGACAGACATGTCCTTCTGTAGTAATTTCCCACTAAAAAAAACATATCAGGTTAATTTGGGCCAGTTCTCACACAAATCGAAAGTACTGTTAACATCCACAGCTAACATTTAGTTTTGAGATTAACAACTTAATATAACAACGGTTTCACGTGACGTCTGTACCAGATGGGTTGCTAGTGGGTACGCCCTCATTTGTAGATCGGATAGTGTCAGTTTTTTTTTATTAAGTGATTCATCTCTACAATTAAACAATCTTTGCTGGAGACGCGGGTACTCTTCAGCAAAGTCGCCGTATTCTTAAAGAGACATTTAATTAAATTTCTACTCAAATTTATAACCCATGTTCATGGGAAAGAGTCAAAATAAGGTAGCGAACTGATTTAAACATTTTAAAGCCATTGAGAGAGTGGTGAGAAAAGCGGTGAGTCTGGGTATGTTAGGTTTATAAATGTCAGGCCCTTATATGTTGCTAACTTGATAAACCACCGTCTTGTAAATCCATGTATCAAGAGCCCAATTTCAGCATTACTGTCCCTGTACTTTGATTCCTACCAGTCTATTTGTCTGCCTGTGCACTTGTAGTTAAGACCAACGTATTATGGACAGGTAGTTTTTTTCTGCTCAGTTCACAGATCATGAAGTCTCAGTTCATGAACACATTCCTCTTGCATTGAAAAGCCTTTATTCATTATGCAGTTTAGTTTGCAGTTCATACCTCTGTGGGGGTGCAGGTGTCGCTACTCCCCGGGTCCACCAGCTCTCCTGCTCAAACTGTCCTTGTGCAGCTGATCAGAATAAGGTCATACATAACTTACTTACTTATTAACAATGGATAAAACTATGAGCATTTGGCAACATCCCCAGTATTTCAGCATAAATAATTATAAGCAAAATAATTTTAAAATAAAATCCACTGTCTCTGTAAGTATTGTACAATAAGATACATTGGCCTGGAGTTGGTAAACTGACAACAGAAGCCAGTGAGGTGCTGCTGATGGTACAATAATGCAAAATGCATTTTACTTACATGTAGAAACATTTGTGCAGTGCGCGAGTACCTTCAAGTGCAATAATATGAGTGTTGTCAATCTTCATGCTGGTTAAAGTAATAAACTCTTAGTCCAATTTTGATCACACAATTCTGCATAATAACACTACAAGTGTTGACATTGACATTTCACACTTTTAATAAGACCCAAGTTTGAAGGACTAGGAAACCACTATAGTGCTGCATATAACCCTGCACAAATAAGTCTTAAACACCTGTAGATATGCTATAATTATAGAATAATGTGATGCACCACATCTGAAACCCCTGAAGAAACATTTTGAATCCCTTTGTGAACCATAGCGCCCCCTGTTTAGCTGGAATGTTGTGAAGCCCTCCGTGCTTACAGCAAAGCATCAGGATTGACCTCGGTAGTCACATTAGATGGGATATCATCTCAATACAAATGTCATAGAATATTGTCAAGGTTGTATTTTCTGTCTGTGCTTATTGAGATGATGTTTAGTTCTTACGTGATAGAATGGAGATGAAAAGGAGAGACAGTGGGGAGAAAATAGCCAGTGGGCTGAAAGCTCTAAAACAAATCAAAATAAGTGCTCTGACTCTAACAAGTGTCACCCTACAAAGGTGTTAGGTGCAGAGAAATGCCTTAGCAAGCAAAGGTTTTCCTTTTGATGAAGCTGATCACCTGCTACATTGAAAGCTGCACGAGGCAACTTTGCATGTCCGCGGCTCCAAATAGCGGCAAGTGGTGACTGTGTGAAAAATCTGAACTTTAAAGCCAGAAATCATGAGACGTCACTAAACTGCACACAACACGCTCATGATTAGCAATCTGCCAGGATACCACGGGGACCAGAGAGGCAAACGATGTAACACTGGACAGAGCAAGCGCTGCTCGCTGCTGTGAAGAAGTTTGGGTTCGAGTCATCGCTCTGTGACCGTACCTGACACCAGAATTTAATCGGGCAAATGGGGCGATTCTCGTCAAGATTTTAATCAAGGGGAGATGGGACACTCTTTGTTATTTAGGCTGATTATGTGGATTCTTACATGAAGATCTTGCCTAGTGCAGCTTTAACAGAAAAACTGTGGAAATCAATGAAGAGCAGCTCTTATTATATTAAAAACTCATGGGACTACAGCTATGATATTGTGTGTCATGCCATTATCCTTCTACAGGATGAGACATTTGTACATCTTGTCCTCGGGAAGTCAAAGAGATTCCTGTTGCTACTACTGGTACAGCAACCAACAGTGTTGTCTGCACACTGATTACAATGTAAAACAGAAAGCCGTATCTGTGTGGATCGTGCCCATGTAGTAGCTAACATCATGACATACTATGAAAACACTGTGACTCTAATAAGATTGAGAGGAGAGGGGACCGCTATAAAACAACCTACAGTAGCACTGGCACTTTGACATTGACCTCATTAACGGTGACTAAGCACAAAACAAAGGGCTGTTCCATGTCGTGTTATTTTGTTTGTGTGGTGCCATCATCATTATTCTGTTCACTCTGCTGGCTTCCTCTTGGCAGAAGAGTTCCCTTAGGTCTCTACTTTTCCATAGGTGCCCTCCGGAGGCCGGTATTGTTTCGGGAAGGCCTTCAGTTGGAGCGAGTTAAAGGCGTATTTACGACATCCCACATTCTTCATGGTGTTCTCTCTCCTGCAGCCCTCGCTATGGACGGGTGGGGGTGCAAAAAAAAAGGGGGGAGGAGAAGAGGGGAGAAACAGGAGAGATGCATTATTTACTCGGACAGATATATCACTTTGTAAGAACTTTATTCACTTCAAAAGTGCTCTTACTGTATATATTGTGTTGGTTTATATAAGAGCTCTAACTGTAAATATTGTAATTTTATTTTTTTCATGCTGTAAATATAGTGTTGGTTTTTTACTGTTAAATACTATGTATACTGCCCTTTGCACATTCCCGTGAGCATTGCCACTTTTCATTTCACTGCATGTATGTGTATGTGACGAATAAACTTCTTGAATCTTGAATCTTGAATCTTTGTTTGTCTGTGTGACGTTCGACTTTCACCCAGCAGCTGACCTGCGCATACAGTCCAGGGCCTGGCAGAAGACCTGCGGGGCCAGGGCATGCTCCTGCTGCAGGATCTGACATTGCTCCAGGGTCAGAGACATGGCCGTACGGTCCTTCGCACTCTTGCAGCTGGTGAAACGCACTCCGTTCAGACGACGGCACGCCTGCGACGTGGAGCGAGAGCCAGGACAGAACAGCACATAAGATACCTCTTATTTTATATTTTACACTTTATATTTTATATTTTATTAAGTGCTCTTATTGTACATATTGTGTTGCTTTATATAAGAGCTCTACTGTAATTATTGTAATTTTTATATTTCTTTCGCACTGTAAATATTGTGCTGGTTTTTTACTGTTAAATATGTTGTATAATGCCCTTTTGCACATTCCCGTGAGCATTGCCACTTTGCATTTCACTGCATGTATATGTATGTGACAAATCAAACTCTTGAATCTTGAATCTTGAATAAGAGTAAGAGGAGGAAAGGGGGGTAGGGGGTGATGGTGCGCTACTACGGGGAGAGTGGGTAAAACAAAGGGTCTGTATGAAGCAGATATGAGGTGCACGAAGAGAGTCTCTACCTCGGCCGCCTGCCAAAGGATCTCCACATTCTTGCTTTTCTTGGCGTTGACGTTCTGACTCAACAGCTTAAGCAGCTCGGGCAGACCGGTCGTACTATGGGAGCGAGGGAGGCCTGAGGGGAGACAGGAGGAAGGATGGGGTGAAAAATGAGCAAGGGGGATATTCACAGCTCATTACAGTCACACATTTCCCCCATCTACCTCTTATTTTATATTTTACACTTTATATTTTATATTTTATTAAGTGCTCTTATTGTACATAGTGTGTTGCTTTATACAAGAGCTCTACTGTAATTACTGTAATTATTGTAATTTTATATTTCTTTCGCACTGTAAATATTGTGCTGTTTTTTTACTGTTAAATATTTTGTACTATGCCCTTTTGCACATTCCCGTGAGCATTGCCACTTTGCATTTCACTGCATGTATATGTATGTGACAAATAAAACTGAATCTTGAATCTAGAGATTTTTTATTTCTGGTGAGAGTGTTTTGATCATCTGCGGGTGACGGCGTGTCAAAGTGGCTCACAGTCTTCTGGCAGGACTTCTTTGAATTGGTCATAGTAGGAGCTGAGGCGAGTCATGCTCTCCATGTTTATCACTTCCTGCAGTGACGTGTCTCCAAACCTGGGCACAAATCATCAGACATCACATGGCATCATTACAGTTGTCTGGCTGCCCAGAAGTCAAGTGAGGTTAGTTTCATAGAATTTCATGATCCCGCGGCACAACCAGGCTGTTGTGTTTCATTTGATCAAATCTGCACATAATCTGATACCATGATGCGTGATAACAGAATGGAAATATCATTACTCAAATCATTTAAGTGAGGAGTTGCTGTAGAAAAACCTCCTCAAATTAGCTTCATCCATCTTTATTTTACTAACCCATATTTTCCCAGTCATTTAACCTGGTGACACTCTGGTCACTCCTGTAGCCTCTAGCCTACTACTCCAACCACTCAATCCTCATTCAAACCTCTTTTCTACTTCCCTCTATCCTTTCTCTTCTCCCCGTGTTCATATACACTTAAGTGCTCTCTCAACGTGTCTCGGTGACTCACTTCTCAGCCAGGGTCTGCTGTTCATTGATGCCCACGTTAAAGAGGACGGGCTGCACGCGCAGCAGCATCCCGTTCTGGATCTCCCGCGGCAACGTGTCGAACATCGCGCCCGGCATCGGAACCCTGACGTTGAAGCCGTTCCTGTTCCCGGTGATGACCGGCAGCATGTCCGGGCCAAAACCCGAAGTCGCTTGGGTAACCTTAAAGGTGACGTTCCTCAGGTCCATCACTCCGACACTCATGTCCTCCAGCATGGCCAGCTCCTCCCCTGTAAGAAACACAGCCCAGGGATGGCGGAGGTTAATGTCAGTACTGATGTGATCCTCAACCTCAACGACATACGCCAAACCCCAGTGACATCCTCCAACATCACAGCTAGGTTTCTCCATAGGTACAACAGCACAAGGGTTAGTCAATCAGATCCTGCTAAACACACACACACACACACACACACACACACACACACACACACACACACACACACACACACACACACACACACACAGAGGCAAATTACCATAGGTGCTGAGCAGGCCCTCATACTGCACCAGTAGACCAATAGTGTGCAGCTGCCTGAGGAAGCCGTTGTCACAGAGGCAGTTCCTCAGCTTGATGATGAAGCCACAGATCAGAGCCGTCAGCTGTAACAACCACAACTCGTCAAATACCATTACTACCACCACCATACAGTACAGTACATCAACCCTCAAAACTCTGTGGGCCGGATCTACTAAAGGTTTGCGTGTGTAAAAACGTGTGCAAACTCATAGCACGCACAAATAAATGTACAAACTGATCTACTAACAGTGCGCACTGAGGACTGCGTCTTGCAAATGTGCAAAATAACACGCCTTATCCAGTTAGTACTTTTGCCTCAATGAATATGCAAGATGGGGCGTTTACACGCTATTTAGCAAAATACTGGGAGGAGAAAATGTAAATAGATTAATGTAGCACACGCACTGTGATCTATCAAACCTGAACGCAATTTCGTTGATGGAGACTGCGTCTGTATTTAATACGTTTCAAGGGAAGGTGCAAACGCCCTGCATGCGTAATTGTGCACAAATGACTGCCGTTATTGTAGCGAGAAGGAGACATAGAAACTGCACTTGAACTGCACTTGTTGCTCAATGTTAGTTAGAGGCATCTCTTCCACCGTGCCCCCACCTGTTTTCTTTGCTGAGGTTTAATATAAGCCAATTTTTCTTTTGTTCTTCGTCTTATATCTTGCCATCTTCTCTTAATTTCATCCTTCTTGTTTTACCAACGGCATTTACTTTCTCACAGATGATCTCCCATATAGTGTTCTTTTTTGTCATATTCAGATTTTTTTGCTGTAGCTCATCCAAATGTTTATTTGCCTCTTCCACTAACACCTCTAATTCTATAGGCTCAAATTTCATTTTGCGCTTGCGGTTCTGTTGCCCATCCAAACTCTCCATGGTGCAAAACATTAAACACGCAAAACCCTCATTTAAATACTGCTGTCTCCACCACGTTTGCGCCTGTTGTCATTTACGCACGCATTCTTAGTAAATCACCCGCAAAACGTCCATCAACCACACGCGCAAACTTTTAGAATGCACACGCAAATTAGTACCCTTTATTTGGGATCTTAGTAGATCCGCCCCTGTGTATATATACGGATTGAATGAAATACAGCAAAAGTGTTTCCAGCGCCGCCGGCCGACTGACCGTCTGGCAGAAGACGACGTCGCGGCGGTACTGCAGCGTGAGGCTCACGGCGATGGTGGGGGCGCTGTCCTGCATCAGCAGGAACACCATGGCCTTCTTGGCTTTGTCGCTCATCAGAGACGCGCAGTCCGTCAGCGTGGTGAGGAGAGGGTACAGAGCCTCACTCCACTCGCCTGGAGACGCAGTGCAGGGGTTACGCGCACGTGTACGGACACACACACACACACACACACACACACACACACACACAGACTTTTTCCACCGTGTAACGACAGGTTTACTTTTTAATTAATTTCATTTTGATTTACAATATCACATTCTGTGATATTATACTATTATTATACAGTTGGTCAGATTTTTTTTTGCCATACATGTTTTCATTGCATCTGAAATGAAATGAATGAAATGAGCTAATCTTTCATTTGCTTTGATTTCATTTGTTTTCATTTGTTTCTTTATTTCAGTTTTGAAACGGTAACTTATAACATTGCTCTTACCTGGGGAAGTCTTTTCCACCTCTGGACTCTTCTCTAGAGATGAGAGAAGGTGAAACATGTTCAGATAAAGACAGACGCAACAGAACAACATCAACATCTTCCTCTACATTCACCACTCCACACTAAAGCAGTGACGTGACTGTGGGAATGAACCTGTTCAACAGGATGTGAGAGTCAGGCAGGAATCTGGTGAGAGAATGACAATGATGATGGAAGATGATGTGAAGATAGCGATGATGATGACGATGGCGATGAATCCAGAAAGCTTCCTGGTTGCTATGGATGCCTCACGAGATGTCATTCAGAGTAATCATCTGACCTTCGTACTAATCTGATCAATCAGTGAGTCACTTACAAACCATAGAAACCTTTCTCTCTTTCTCTGTGTGTGTGTGTGTGTGTGTGTGTGTGTGTGTGTGTGTGTGTGTGTGTGTGTGTGTGTGTGTGTGGCCGTACCTTTCTTGTTCGTGTTACTCTGCTCATCGTTGGCGAGCAGGAAGACATCTTCAGAGCTGCTGTCACTCTGGAGTTTGTCTCTCAGGAGCAGCCGGTCCACCCTCTGGATCACACACTCCAGGCTCTTGTCCACGTTCAGCCACACCTTCTCCTACACAGGACACAGGACACAGGACACGCCCACATCGCACAGACAATCCGCATCAGAAACACATACGAACACAGACGCTGAGAAGGAAGAGACGGAATCAGCCGTTCAGCCCTCACCCACTCCTCCTCCTCGTGCCAGTCCGCTTGCAAGGAGGTGCGCTTGCTTTTACTCCCTTCGCTGCCGTCGGGTGGTGCCGCGAGGCGGGAAGGTGAGGTGGCGGGGCGGGACGGGGAGGTCGGGTGGCGGGAGGGGGAGCGGGACGGGGAGCGAGAGGAAGGCGAGAGGGAGGATGAGGAGGGGGACGGGGTGTTGCCGTGGTGAGCGAACTCTGGGCGGGCGGCGGCCAGGGCCAGGATGGCTGAGGACAGGAGCTTGGAGTCACACACCGTCACCAGCTGACGGGTCTGCAGACGGGACAGACGAGAGAAAGGGATCAGTAGGAGTGGTAATAATGTGGGTTGGTGTGTGTGTGTTTGTGTTTGGGGATTGCTAAGCTTACATGAGTAACCAGGAAATTGGTATATTCCTTCCTAGTGTGGTATTTCACCCAGAGATAAAATAGTCTGCCTGCAAAAAGGTGCTGCTGATATCAAACTGTACCCATAACGCTTTGCAAGTCTGGGCTTGCGCAGGCGGCCAAAACCAAAAGTGAAAGGAGTAAGATGTTTACATGCCACAGTCACCTGGTTCATGTCAGAGGAAGCCAGGCCTCGTTACCGGGGCTCTCATCATCGTGAGTTTAACCAGGTTATTATGACGTTTCCAAACCAGGTTACGTGACTAAGAACAGAATTCTCTGTGCATGTAAACTGATGATTGTCTGGATTATACGTACAACAGAACAGAATTTCCGTGAAGGGATAATAAAGTTATTTTTAGCTTGTAATAATTGATCATTTGTCAGTGAGAGATATAAAGAGAGGGGGAAGGAATCAGTAATAGCCAGAAGGGAAGCGAGAGAGCGAATCAGAGGAGGAGGATGAATTCAATCAATATTAAATTGCAAATCCATCCAGTCCCCCGTCCCACCTTCTCTGAGAGGATGGCCAGGGTTCTCTCCAGGGCGTTGGCTGAGCGGTCCTTGGCGGCGCGGGACAGGCGCTCAGTGTAGTAGCACACCTGCGTCTTCAGGGTGTTAATCTGACCGATCAGCTCCTTCGCTTTCACCACGTCCTGAGGCACGCCTTTCCAACCGGAGCCGGCGCTGCAAAGAGAAGCAAAGAGAAAAGAGGAGTTGAGCTAAAACAGGAACAGGAAGAAGGAAGAAAAAGAACATTACACATAATCTCACGTTTCCTCCTCATAAGTGCTGATCGAGCGGCTCAATACGACAATACAAAGATTTGAAATCAAAACCCCGACGAGGCTCTTTGTGCTCTACTCACTGTTTCCTCGCCTCCTCCAGCTTGTGGATCAGTTTCCGGAGGCCGCAGCCCTTAAAGCCTTGGTGGTGCGCTGCAGGAGCCCCGATGGTCACAACGTCATATGTCCTGTCTGCGGGGGGGGGGAGGAGCACAATGAAACACCGGCTCAAAGTGTGCCCACAGATGCAGGAACCGTGACGTATTTGACTATGCAAACACATCACCTACCATAGCCAGACTCTCCCTGCACTCGCATTCTCTGGATGTGCAGGTTAGTAGGGATGAACTCCAACTTCTTCTCTGCTTTCAAGGTGCTCGATTTGAACGAGGGACCTGAGAGAGAACAGAGAGGGAGAGAAAGATCATTATTAATATTGTGGCGAAAGAACATACTGTGGTATCTCATATGGAAAAGTGAACACCATTGATACAAGATGTTATACTGATGTTACTTGGTGTTACCCTTGTATTCGTGCAGGTCACTGATGGTCTCCTGGTAGGTGAGGATGATGGTCTGGTACTGGGTGATGATCTCCCTCCTCAGGTTCTCCCAGCATGGGGACAGCTCGCCCAGCTCCTCCAGCTCACACACCCTGCACACCACACACATGCATCTAGATGATGCTCTTGCCCAGAGCAACTGACATGAGTATGAAGTTATCAGCTCATGTGAATATAAATTCATCCATAGATTTTTTTTTCTTATTTTTAAAGAGAAATATCATTAAAATACACCTGCGGTAACGATTATTGTGTTTCGTATCTGATAGTGAACAACAGTAAAATCATAATGAAATCATATAATTATATAAAATATATGAGAAGGTGCCAGTTTTTAATATTAGATGGAAATGTTTTTACATGCATTTCTTTTCCATATGAGGTGCACTTGCATACACTTGCATGCACTTGCATACACTAGTTGTTACCTGACAGCGTCTTCCTCCAGCAGCAGTTTGACAAACTGCCGGGGAACGTGCAGGGAGAGAACGCTCTCAGCCATCTGCTCCAGGATCCGAAGGTGGTTTCCATCCGTGGTGGGGAAACGGTACATCCTCGACATGATGCCTCCAAACACTGAAGCAACATCCCAACACACAGACCTCTTGATCACATCAGCCAATGACCACTCTAGTGAGATCAATCTGTAGTTCGTATAGACACACACACACACACACACACACACACACTCACCAGCCTTCAACAGTGTGTCTTTACACAGAGACGCCGACTTGGATTTCATGCCCATGGATTCAGTCAGGCTTTCATCAACTGGGAGCACCATCTGACGCGTGCACACACACACACACACACACACACACACACATACACGCACACACACACACACACACACACACACACACAATCAGTGAACTGAAATAACCGTTCATTCATTGATCTGTAAGGGTTCAGCATAGAGCCCTGGGGAGAGATGCTAAGTCAAGCAAAAAGACATGATGACGCAGACATGAAAAAGAGGTTTATATGCTCTCCTGGGAAACAATTACAGAGAGCAGCTCTATAGAATAAAACCGTCTCCCGTGGTTCGTTGGACGGGGAACTTTTCCTGACCACTCACCCTCCCGTTGACAGTGTCTCCTCTCTGTAACCTAGCAACAGGAGCTCTCTGGTCCCGCTTCTCCTCTATTTGCCAGGCGATGATGGTGACGTTCCCCACGCGCTCCTTCTCCGCTGACCTGACACAAAGCAAAGTCGGTTCAGCATCCCAGGATGAGCAATAGCTATCGTGTAGTGATGTGTAGTAGTACAGTATTTTCTCGTATCACTGGTAGAGGATAAAGAACACTACCGGTTAAATGGGATCATGGCACTGTGTGTTGTAATCAGTAACGTTATCCCAAGGATTACCCAGACTCAGTAGCGTATTCTGATTACCTTCCTCTAATTCTTCAAAAGTATCTTTAACCAGAATATATAGTTTTTTAAGGTATTGTCTGGCTGTTACCTGAGGGTCAAGTGGAGTCTGTGGTGTTTGTCCTGCAGTAGCTCCTTCACAGAAAACATGGCTGAACCTAGCATGTACATCTGTCACACACACACACACACACACACACACAAAGGATTTGAAGGGTTTAACCCAGAGAAGTGAATAAGGGAATAAGGTCCTATTCATTTCCTGTGGAGGAGTTTTGCAGGAAATGGTTCTTGTCTTGTGCTTACCGTGCCCTGGGAGCGGTCCTTGACATCGTACACAGAGAGCTTGACCTGAGTCTGCTGGGTGATCAGAGAGTCCTGGAAGAACGCTATACTGCTCAGATAGATCGGGTTACTGGTGCCCTGGAGAGAGAGAGAGAGGAGATGAACTGTCTCAATGGCAGGTTGTTGTGATGTGTGGTATTTGTCATACAAGAAAGAAAGAAAGAAAGAAAGAAAGAAAGAAAGTTGTGATGTTTTTGTACCTCAATGATCTCTGTCTGAGCATGCTTGGTCCAGAAGGCCTGAGGCGGGGTGGTGCAGCTGACTGCCACAAAGCTGGTAGGCTTCCGGTCCAGAGCCGGGGTAACCAGCTCACTGCAGGCTGGGGCACAATCAATGTAGGATGAGATTACAAACTGTGGTATTTAATAATGGGCTAGTCACTAATCCTTGGCCTTAGGAAGGATGCAATACAGTGTTTTGTAGTTTGGTACTTATGATCAGCAGTTGTGGATCAACTGTAAGGCATTCAGGTTGAACAGTGGATAAAATCCATCTATCACAGAGCGGCTATAGTCCCTTACCCAGACTGAACTCCAGCACAGGCTCGTCTGGATCCTGATTGTTGCCTATAGGATAGTAAAAAGACAGAGAGACTGAAACACTGAAACATCAGTGGAGCAAACAGGTTACCATGGTAGCAGGTTACTTAGTTACCTGCGAGTGTCAGCCCCATCATCTCAGCTGAGAGATCAAACGTGTTGGCTCGGTAGACAGACCATGGCCGATGGCGGGGGCTGCGCTCCTTCCCCGACATGGTGGTCAGGTCAGGTCAGAGGATCGGGTTTAGAAACGGGGGCGGAGGGCAGAGGGACTCGGACCAGACGCCACTAGCCCTCTCTCAGACGAGCTGCTGGGTGTGTGTGCCTGTTGGCTTTCCCTGTGTGCTGTTCTCAGTAGTCACAGGTTGGTCGCTGACAAAGCTGTAGGACAGGGAGAGGAAAACAACAAAGGAATGAATCACTGTCCCCATGGAAACCGTTGATGCAGAGTGGACATCTACATCTTTTTGATATTTCCATCTTCCATTCATCAAGATGACAGCTGAGCTGAGTAGGATGTGCAGGGAAACTAATGCACTAAACAACAAACAAGAATTAGAGGAATGCATGTACATTTGACACATTCAATCGATGAGCACAATAGAGGTTGATAAGTTTACCACATACATTCACAGGGTTAAAGACATGAAAAACAAATATGAGTTATCCAAGATAAAGTATTTGCCATGACGTCAATATCTCATCCTGATTATGAAGACAGGTTGATATTAGAGTATCTGTTCAAAATGCTTTCCCCCTGATCGTGTGCTAATGTAGTCAGTGGAAAAAAGGCTTAGTTCGGGGGAAAAGTGAGACTTTTCACAGCTGTGGGGCGTGAAGAGACAGATGGAGCAGCTGCAGACTAAATCTATACTTCATGTTTTCTTTCTCCTGAAGCTAATTGCGTTTCCTATTGAAAGTGAAATCGGGTTCCTGCCTACAGACAGTCTAAGCATGGCAGAACTGTTCAATGTTGAACACACCTGCACAGGCTCATGTACACACACACACACACACACACACACACACACACACACACACACACTGAGACAATTTTCTCAGTTTGATTTGTATTGAACGCTGCTGAAAAACACGTGTTAGATCAAGCATACTACTTCACACAGCTCAGGCAACTAGAGACAATGTGCTCCAGACATAAACATAGAGGAAAGCACTGAAACAGATGAGGATAAATGAGGATAAATGAGGATAAATAAGGATAAATGAGGATAAATGAGTTATTTTGCAAGTCTATTCTAGGACAGTGAGAAAATGATGTCACAGCTATTTGATTACCTAGATTTAAAATTCAATATTTGATTGGATTGCAGCTGCGTAACAACACTTGGTGCATGTGGTGTATCAGTGCATACACTTAACAAGTCTCAGAGGTTTACACTGATGTTTTCATCTCTCTGTCTAAAGACAAATTCCACCTGAAATGAAAACAAAAAATAAGACTGTGATGTTCCTTTTGACATAAATTATTATCTTGCACGCACACAAAGATGAAGGTTTTTCCTCTGCAGTACTAGTTCCACCTCCAGCACAGGTCTACTGTACTATTTCAAGCAACTGTGTGAAAACAGGAAACTAACTACGGCTGTATCGAACTTCCAGCCAATGAGTTTCTCCTCCTCTAGCACAGTTGCTGTCTCTCTCCATTTGTCTCCTCGCTCTGTTTCTACCCTCTCCACTCCCCTTGGGCTCCATCTCTTCTTCTTTTTATTACACTAACGGGACGAGGCAAGGGACTAAACCGCTGTCTGTCTGCACCTCTCCATTGTCCATTCTTGTTTTTCTCTTGTGTCTTTTCATGGGTTTGTCCTTTAGGTGAATGACAGCGGCCTTCAAGCAGTAAATATCATTCATTATCCCTAACAGCAAGGGTTTTATCGTATTCATTAAACAGCACTTTCCATCTCGTTCTGTCTTGTCAGGTGCCGCGCTCTCTTCATCTTCAGCCTTCGCTCAGCAGTTTGCCAGTCAGTATCATTAAAACACAGCAGCTGATCAAAGCTCTTCAAACGATCATTTACCGCGCTGATTTCAGCAAACAGAGGGAAACGCAGAAATGTTGTGACAGAGGGAGTAAAATGGCTTCAAATAAAACTAATATTGTGATGGTACTGGGTGGCATGCGGCCATAACGTCACCACCGTGCCACATGTCATTCCCTGAACACGGCATGCGAGGAGACAAGTTAAGCGTCACACGGGGGGCCGATAAACGGAAAACAATCACACAAATGACAGTATCAGCGTCAAGGCGACCATCGCTACATTCATTCAGTTAATGCACCAACAAGCATGAATTTGAACAGCAAAGGGGAGAGAGGAGGACAGATAAAGATGCGTGGAGAAAATGTGAAAGGTTAAGAGGAAGAGAAAAGGAAGCAGCAAGTGGCCTCCTGATGACTAACTGGGAGATCAGACCCAGTTACATGTGCATGGGAGCGCACGTGTAGCAACATCCCCTTGCCTTCGCATGCAGAAGGATCATCCCTCACTTCCCAGCACTGATATATTATGTTATCTAAACAGATCCGGTGGAGAGATGGAGCGTCTGGGGTTGCATGTACATGTGTGTATATTTCTGTGCACGTGGCTGTTTATTTAACATTGTGTGAGGCACACTGACAAAGAGCCAAGTGTGTGTGTGTGTGTGTGTGTGTGTGCATTCATGTGTAATGACTTTTGCACTGAAGATCTATTTTTACACGTGAATCAGTTTGGACGTCACACACTACGCACAAGAGGAAACACTGTCTCCCAGTCGTTCACTCAACACCCAAAGTCACCTGCACCTGCACAGTCACAGACACAATCCCACAAACGATGCATACGTCGACACGCGCACATGAAAAACCTCCAGGAAGACGTTTGTGCGTAACACTCATTGCCAGTTTAGTCTCTATTTTGGCAGCTTTGTATGAGACCAAACAGTTGAAATGACAGCATGGATGTTCTGCCTCATTAGGCTGTGTGGGAGTCTTTGTCAGTGGGAACGGGCTTTAACATGCTGTAATCCCCACTGCTCTCTGGGAAACCTACAGTGGATCTAATGCAAAGCCACAGGGAGCCAATCCCCATCATCATTACATCTATCTGACAACCATCAGTTACCCACTGTCTGTTGGACAGGAGCACTGAGACAAGAGGTTTGATGATGGTCCCATGTTCAAGTCCCATAACAACAAGCATCCCCCCTGATCAGGAGTCTTTGATGCTGAAGATGCTGAATGTCCCTATGGCGACCAGTAAGGTATGGCATTATTATTAAAATAGATCAGGGAGTTTTTAAAGACCAATATGTGTTTTGGGTCATAGGATGGTGCAGGTACAGCCAGGACAGGAGTAAATATAGATGTATAACGATGTTGAGGTAAAGAACTAAGAGGACTTCACGGTGGTCCTCAGACATCTGTGTGAGCATGGCTGACAGCCTCATGGGGTCTGGAGAGGAAAGTGACCCAGTTAGGAGTTCTCCATGAACCAGGCCCCCTGCAGACGCTGTCAGCACCGGCTGCACTGCAGTGTCTCTCTCTCTCTCTCTCTCTCTCTCTTCTCCAGTTGTCCTCCTCTTCTGCCCATCCGCCGTCAATCTGTCTCCCTCGTCGCTCCTGTTGCCCCGACTCACCTCCTATCTCTTTCAGCCTCATACCTCCTATCCTTCTTCTCTGGTCTGTCTCCTCCCTTATGCTCTGTCATCCACTCTGTCCTCGTTTCCCTATAACCCTCAATGCGCTTCTCCATTTCTGTCTATTGATCCTGTTTCAGCGCAGAGCTGAGCTGGGCTGCTCTGCTGTCCCTTGAGTCTGATCTACAATTGTCTATCTGGTGTAGGGATGTTTGATGTAACCATGGATACATGGATGCATTGTTAGCAGGGTGACCGGCCTCACCACAACTGATAAATTAATCACTATAATTGATCAACGTGGAGGAGCATGTGCAAAACACCTCACTCTCAAGACATGAACACACACACACACACACACACACAGACCCAGAAGTGTGGGGTCATAAACAACAAGGAAGTCATTATGTCAACATGGAAGCTTTTGTTGCCCAGACAACAAGGCAACAGTGAGCACGAGAAAATAGCCTTTGATGATGATAATGAACTCCTGCTAATGGAGCTACAGGGTCACATGTGCACTAAAGACAGGGTTAAGAACACATGTTTAAAGGTTCGCTTGACACAAGGCTGTGTTTAAGAAGTCTCTAACATGCTGTGCTCAGTGGTTTTGTTAACAGTCCTCATCAAACACACACACACACACACACACACACACACACACACACACACACACACACACACACACACACATACACACCAACATGCACAGAGGGAGATGAATCATTGCAAAGAAGGACTAAGTTTAATTTAAGTCCCTCTCCTTGTCACAGTCTGGAGAGAAAGGCGTGATTCAACAGATCAAACCTAATCCTCTATAGGGAACATCTGGTAGGCCCAGGCAACGATGTGGCCCACTGCTTCAGAAGCAATGCAGCAAACCTCTACTATGAGCTATACTATGTATATTACACATAGAACAGATCTTGCATAATCCTAAATCCATAGTGGTCTTAGGCCTGGGTGGTCCAACACTAGGTTGTTATCCTGTCTGGTTACTAGGGTGAGTACATGAACATAAATAACATACAGGATGAGCAAATACAGGCAGAGGCTAGCTCTGATTAATGGGAAGACTACATCTGGACGCATGCTAGTATTATCATTAGTGTGAATACATGCTTATGCGCTGACACTCGGACAATAACAAAGATTGCGTCATGATATCTGCTGATGCCCATTCAATGAGGCTGCTGCTACTGTAAGAGCTGCACTATCACAGACCCCCTCACCACAAAGGCCGGGTACTAAACATAATGTCTAAAGTGACACTGAAATCTTATTATAAAAAAACGATCTCATTTGAAACCTGCTGCGAGCTGCATAAAACATCTATAACAGCCAACGACAAATATCCTCGACAAGCTTCCTCTTTAATCTGTGAAATCAGAAACACTCACAGTGAGAGGCTCGAAATATTCCATACCGGTGATCGAGGTGTGGAGGTCTGCGTTTCTTTTCATGTTGATGCGCATCTCGGCTGCATACTCGACGATGTCTGCAGCAGAAGACTCGCCCTAGCCCGCTCCCGGTGACACATCCAGACGTAATATGGGAGTAACACCTCCTCTCTCTCCAGCGGGGGGCGCTCTCCGTCTGCTCTGCACAAAGACACTCGGCACCAACACCACAACACCGGCTAGGGAGGTGTTTTGTCCGGGGGGTGGGTTGATGAATAGATGGACACGTTGAGCCACGTTACAGAATAAAATAACAGGATCTGTCTCAAGTGAAGACAGATCAGACAGAAAAGTGATCAGACATGTTTTGGATTTTGATATAATGAACCTAAACCTGTATCATCATCATTTGTTTGTTAACCCACCCTTTTTAACCTATACATCACAGCAAGCAACTGATTTATGTTTATGGGGGCAGTGCTTAATGTTTATGGGGAAAAAGCTTAAATTAACTACATAATATATATATTTATTCCCCATTTTAGTTATGATGAGGTCATAGTTTAACCACCTTTTATTAAGCACTACCTATAACTGATGCCAACCTAAGTAGCCTGTGAGAAATATGTGAGCTTATCTCCGGATAAATGTGAGAAACTGCTTCTCATGGATTAAGGTAACACAAGTGAAAGTTGAAACTCGGAACCCGCGTCGCCGAAACTGGGCCGCGTGCGCCCTGAATAGCCGGCAGAAACACCAGGTCCCACCTTTTACTTTGACATCCAATCAGTGCAACGCTCGAGGCCGCGCCCAGCCCCTATCGGAACGCGTGGACGCGCAGCATGCCGCAGGTAGACTGCAGGTGTGCTGTCACGCAGTTGGAAGGAGACTCGCTCAGACCGTACAACTGTTTGATAAATAGTTCCCGAAAAAACTTGTTCAGGGCGTTGCTCTTGGACCTGTGGTGGAAATGGCTCAATGAGAGGGATGTAGAAGACCGACTGATAGAAGGACCTCTGCTCGACACACTTCTTTCTCTTGACTTTGAAGTCGGATGGAGTGATTTAACCTCAACGCCTGGATATTCACATCACGTCGTGGCCACGGATTAGGCTGCAGTCTACGGGTTGTGGGTTTTTGTCCACCATGGGATATTTCAGCAATATGAATCTGAGGCCAGTTGTATTTACTATTTGCACAGTTTTAAGTCTTCTGTATGGGTCCAATGGAGAAATCCCACCCAAGCCAACCGGTAGCGTCACGGTTCTGCCCCCGATCAAGCCCGCTGATGGCCCTCAAGCCTTTCCAGACGCAGAGAAGGCAAATTTACCGGTGTTTACAATGGACTACCCAAGAATACAAATACCCTTTGAGATCACCCTTTGGGTGCTGCTGGCCTCATTCGCCAAGATTGGTAAGCAACATTAATATGTGGTCAGATAGGTGATTTTATTGAGAAGCAATTGGATGGAGGATTTAGGAGGACATTTAGGAGATTCAAATTCTGGTGATTAGTGTTCTCCATTTAGTGGACAAGAACATTAGGGCAACCTGCTCCTTCCATGTATAGGCTAACCAAGTGAAAGCTGTGATTCTTTATTGATTTCACCTATGAAATCCACTCATGAAAGGGAGATGAAGATGAAGGTGAGGAGGCGTTAAAGAGGGTTTTAGTCTTGACAAACATGGACATGGATTGTGCAAAATGAGGTGCAACTCGACAGTAGGAAGGAGTTTATCTTTTATCTTGAGTGTTTAATAGGTGTGACCGTTTCATAGAGGAACCTATCCAGCTAAGTTCTTGGCAGGCAGTGAGTGTATGGAAGTGTACAGCAGAATGTGCTCCTCTACACCTGCTCATTACCTCACTCGTTTCCCTTCCCTCAGGTTTCCATGTGTACCATAAGATCACAATATGGGTGCCTGAGTCGTGCCTTCTGATCAGCATCGGTCTGATCGTGGGTGCTATCATGCACTCTGTCCACGAGGAACCCCCTGCTGTTCTCAGCTCCAATGTCTTCTTCCTGTACATGCTGCCCCCCATCGTCCTTGACTCGGGCTATTTCATGCCCACCAGGCCCTTCTTTGAGAACATCGGCACGGTACGTTACAAATCCGCCACTGGTTTCGACAACATCTGCAGAGTGCTCTCAAAGCAATTCCCATTCAACTAGTCTATATATATTATCACTCTGATGCATGATTTGTGTGCAGGTGCTGTGGTTTGCAGTGGTGGGGACTCTGTGGAACAGCATTGGCATAGGAATGTCTCTGTACGCCATATGCCAGATTGAGGCTTTTGGTGTGCAGGACATCAACCTCCAGGAGAACCTTCTGTTTGCCGCCATCATCTCAGCCGTGGACCCCGTGGCGGTGCTGAGCGTGTTTGAGGACGTGTCCGTCAACGAGCAGCTCTACATCGTGGTGTTCGGGGAATGCCTCTTCAACGATGCCGTCACTGTGGTGAGTTGGTCGAGGGAGAGCGTTGGACTAGTCCAAGTTTCGCTTAGTCCAAGTCGTTTGTGTTTGCGGCTCAACGCTGAACACACCGCCCTACGCTAAACAGACCCGAGCTGTAAAGGCGAGGGAGACTTGCTGCTACATGTCTAACTTGGATTCCTCTCAGCCACCGGGTGCTCGCTACCATCACATGCTGAGCAGTGAGCAAGTTGTCATTATGTAATGGTGACAGCATGCATCAGGACTCAGTAAGAGGACTTGAAAGTAGTATAGTACTACTATTCTGAGCAGAACCAAAGATCCACCTAATATCTAATAAGGTCCGAATATTTGCAAAAAGCAGCTAAATGAAATGGCGGTTCCAGTAGGATGTTGTCCTGTGTTTTGTCTCCACTTGATCGTCTCTTAGTTTATTATTGTGTTCACACTGTACAGGCTAGGCTCAGGTTTCACCAGATACTGTACCATTTGTTCACTCTCTGTTCTGTTCTGCGTTCGTAGGTAGGGTTGAGTATTGTGTTAGTAAATATACCTGGGTGGGATTTTTTTTCCCTTCATATTCTTGGCGAGACAGTATGAAAGATAAATTACTTGAAAAGAGAAGTTAAGGAATGACTGTGGAGAAGACACCAAATCAATTTGTGTCCAGAGGCATCTCTCGGCGTGGGCGTGTTGTTCAGATGCCACCAAACCGGTTTCTGAGGTCACCGTTTCGTTTGGCTGCATGGGCGGAGTTAACTCACATTGTTGTCTGAAACTTGACTGAAACACACTCATAAGATACCCCCGCCCACCCCGGCTATTGTGGTCGAACATACACCCACACTCACTGAACCTGCTCCTAGGTTTGTGGTGGGGACCCTTTGTTTAGTACACAGCAGCCGAGCCGATGCTTGAGAGTCAAGACAAACATTTACCCAGGAGACTGGGAAGGTCCAGGCGTGGTCGCCAGGTTTGTATTACAGAACTGAACTGAATTGACGGTGTTTGACAAACGCCTCCAATCTACTGAGGGTGGCGCCTTATTCACTACATCGCAGCAGTCAGTATGCACGTTCACAACAGGGAACTAACCTTGCACACAGATCTGCTTTAAATAAATGGTAAACCAGGTCCACCAGTTTCCTGGTTGTTCGTTTCTGAGCTATCAGGTATGATCAGAAGCTTCCCACCTCTCGTGTTTCTTCACCCTCCCCGGGGATAACATTTCATGCAGGGACATTCCCTTTATTTGAGCGTTGAGTTGAATAGCTATTGGTATTAGGGAGCTAGTTGAGTTTGTCATGGCTGTGTTTAGCCGTTGGTGGTAAACTAGCTTATCTTTCCTTGAACTAGATTGGATTCAAAGACTTTCCCTACCTATTAAACTGCCATCGCACTCTCCTCTGAGCGCCCAAATGAAAATGTGAAATGTACTGTATGTATTTATCTTACAAGGCCTTGCATGAGGCATTCATTTAAGTTCCAGTAGTCACAATTTTGCTGCTCATAGCCTATGAATGTATTCTACTAACTTCATGTTGGTGTTTGTGTACCCTTAGAGACCCTTCAGCCCTCCTATCTGACTCATTTGATAGTAATATTACCATGTAAGCATCGCTAAGATCCTGGGACAGATCTGCCGTCAAACAGTATTAGTATTACAGGTGGAACAGGAGCAAAAGAAACAAAGGCGGTTGTTCAGGCGAATGTTCCTGAGTCATTCACCGTGCTCAGTGAAATGAGATTATCATATTGCAAACAGTGCAGTGTAAATAATTCAATAAATCACTTTTATCAGGAACACAGTGATTAGAGTCTGTGGCCCCTGACACCACCCGTGACCTCTGACGAGGCGTGTGTGTGGTTTTGTCCAGGGCTGTATGCGTGTGGGCGTGTACTTCTATCTGTAGTACTGCGTGTACTTCTAATATCAGTTGACGAGAGGATGGCGAGACTTAACTCTCTGCGGGGCCGTGTGTGTTTTCAGGTGTTGTACAACATGTTCAACTTTGTGGCCGAGATGCCGGTGGTGGAGCCGGTGGACGTGTTCCTGGGGGTGGCGCGGTTCTTCGTGGTGGGGTTCGGAGGCATGGGCTTTGGCATGCTGTTTGGCTTCGTGGCCTCCTTCACCACGCGCTTCACCGCCAACGTCCGAGAAATCGAACCGCTCTTCATTTTCATGTACAGCTACCTGGCCTACCTGGTGGCTGAGCTCTTCACCATCTCATCCATCATGGCGTGAGTAGATTAACACGTTCAATCAGTTCAAAATATTTGAATGCCAGACAGCCGAGCCGCTTCAGCGCGCCAACAAGCCAACACCTGTTTTGTGTGCGTGCAGCATTGTGACCTGCGCTCTGACCATGAAGTACTATGTGGAAGAGAACGTGTCCCAGCGTTCCTGCACCACCATCCGCCACGTGGTCAAGATGCTCGGCTCCATCTCCGAGACCCTCATCTTCTTCTTCCTGGGGGTGGTCACCATAACAACAGAGCACGAGTGGAACTGGGGCTACATCCTGTTCACACTGCTGTTTGCCTTTCTATGGAGAGGCCTGGGTAAGGAGAGGGCAGGGGATGTCTGTGTCATCTTGGGGGGAGGGTTTGGTTTTATTTGCTTGTGATTATTGATGTTCAATAATGAATAATTCAATAATAATGCTGCTCAGAAATCCCTGCACTGAATTAAACCTGACATTTGTTGATATTCAAAACTCTGAAACTACGTTTTTGTGCTTCCCCTCCCAGGTGTCTTGGTGCTGACCCAGATCATTAACCCTTTCCGCACCATCCCATTTAACCTGAAAGACCAGTTTGGTCTGGCCTACGGTGGCCTTCGAGGTGCAATTTCTTTTGCCCTGGCTTTCACTCTCCCTGATAACATCGGCCGCAGGCAGCTCTTCATCACTGCCACCATTGTCATCATCATCTTCACTGTCTTTCTTCAGGTAAGGGAGAGTCTGTGTAATTATTCTACTATATTTGACACAGTTGCTTGCTGGGGTTAATTTATCTTTGTAACTGGTAGCAATGTTTTGTTGGGGTCCGTCAAGATACTAAGAACTAGCATGGACAGAAAAAGCTTTTATTGTTGTCTGCAAGGAGAGTGCTGCAGTCTGACTCTGAGAGAAAGAGCAGTGTCAGTCAGACTGGTGGCTTCTGTCATGCTTCTGTGTTGTGTCCTGATGAATCATTGACCTGTGTCTCTTCTCCACAGGGCATCAGTATCCGACCTCTGATTGAGTTTATCAATGTCCGCAGAACCAACCGCAACCTTGAAACCATCAATGTAGAGGTTCACTGCAGGGTATGCTACAGATTGTGATTGTTGTGCATTAGTAGATAGCACATGTCTGCATGCGGTTTTGACAACCTTTACTCTTCCTGCAGCTAATGGAGCATACCAATGCTGGAATAGAGGACCTCTGTGGGCAGTGGAGCCACTTCTATTGGAAAGACAAGTAAGAACTGGCTGTCCTCTCGTCACCAAATGGCTTCTACTACTATACTATAATCTGTTGTCACACTATATATTGAAACATATTGCCTTTTTCAGTCAGCAGTAGCCTACAGGAAATACAAATTATTTGAGTGATCGTAAACTCCTAACTGCCTCAGACTATTAAAAGTTAAAGGGAAAGAAGAACCTCCTCTCAGACGGCAGCTGCTTGCTGTGCTCTAGATTTTCCTCTTTGTGGTTGAATTTGACAAAGCTTTTGTTCAGGTAGGGAATGTGTGGGAATGTTGACGGCTAACTAGATGGTGTCGTGTTCAGCTTCCTCCATCAATAGCAAGGCTCATACTTTTCTTCCTAAAGCTTTTTTTTTTAACCAAGTTCCTCATTGTCTCTCTTATAGCGACCCTCCAGTTTCTGGTGCATACCGCCAGTGTTTGGGAGTAATGTCACTATGTGAAACTAAACATGTCTAACTACATTTTTTACTTGCTTGGTGGCAGTTCAACTCACTTAAATCTGGATTGTGTAATAGTTACATTAAGTTTGTGTTATTTTGAGGTGTGGTTAACCACTGCAGCTACCTACTACTAATTATTTATTTACTCCTTTCCTTGCACTTCTTCATGTGATCATTATTATTATCCTAGGGGCAGGCAGTCTGGGCATTATAAACACTGAACATTCCCTGCACTTTATGTCAAATACAATCCAATTGCTGTTAATATCCTAATCAGTGGTATTTTTTGTAGTGTCACAAATGTAGTTTGAACTACTTTTTCTAAGTAACTGAAGTTAATAAAACTAAGTTACTTGTGAGGGTAGCTTTGCGTTTGACTTCTCCCAATTTGAAGTCGCTGGTAGTTCATAAAACTACACTTAGCTTCCCCACCAAAGACACCACCTTCCTCTCTGCTGCTTGCTTTTACTTCTCACTCTGTCCACGCCTCCCTTTTCCTTCCCAATGTTCCTTCTTTTCCTCCTGGCATTGTCGCTGACACCCTCTCATCTTGTGAAACCTGTTTTTCTTGTCTCTGTTGTCGCCGTTAAGTCAGTTATAGTTCTGAATACATGTTGTGAAAATCCCCAATCTTAACCTTTTACCTGTCTATAAGCTATATCCTCTGTTTTGCAGGGTCTACACAAATGTCTTTCTATCATACATACAGTGACGCTGACTAATCTCCTCCCTCCCAATGTCAGGTTTTTGAAGTTTAACAACCGGATCCTGCGTAAGATCCTGATCCGAGACAACCGGGCCGAGTCTAGCATCGTGGCGCTGTATAAGAAGCTGGAGCTGCAGAATGCAATGGAGATCCTGGACACAGTGTCTGGAGACATCAGCTCTGCTCCGTCCATCGTCTCCCTGTAGGACACCACCTTCCTTCTCTATTTCTCACCCCATTCTCAATGTCTTTCGCTAACAGAAGGGGGAGAGTAACTAAACAGTTTGTTATCTCTATTATCTGTCTTCTAGTGAGGAAAAGAAAAACTCTGCTAAACCCAAGAAGAAGTTCAAGGCTGCTGACCTGAGGAACATGCATGATCTCCTGTCCAATAACATGTACAAGATCAGACAACGGGTGAGTGTTCTGACCAGAGGATGAAGGCAACTTTTACCAAACTTTTACCAACTTCTAAAAAGAAGCCAAGCACAGTGCTTTTTCCAAAGCGGCCACTCCCTATTGCTTTTCAGCTGAAAAACGCTGTGCCGGTCAGAAAAGTTAAAAAATGTAAACACGGCTTAAGACTCCCTAAAACCCCTTAGTCCCTTTTGGTCATGTATATTTGTCTATAACAGTCATTTTCACTTCAGCAAACTGAGCCAAAGCCTTTCACATACATGCATACATACACGTGTTGGTGCTCTAGGCACTGAAACTCACATGGTGTTTTGCATAGCCACAGACTGGCCAGTAGTACTTTTCCATCAGTCACCTCACCGTCAGGAATGCTTGTGTTTTGTTTATATTTTTAGGTCATAGATTGTCTGATAGCTCATCTTTTCAGGTCTTTCATCCTCCTACTATCCATCATCGTACTGTCACACTGCTGTTACTCGTTTCAACATTGTGTCATCATGTGAGATCCTGAGCAGATTGCTCAATAAACTTTAGTACCGCAACCTCTTAATAGTCTAACAGCATCAGCAGGCGGAGTTGTTGCACTTAACAACAGTCTGTCTGATTTAGTGTTTGTTTTAGTGACACTATGGGTGTTATCATGTAGAACTTAATAGGTTAGTGTTCTCTGTTTGACCGTGTCGACTGCAACCGAGAGAGATTGATGCATTTTGTTGACATGAGACAGACAATAGTAACATCTCTTTGCAGAACAACCTTTAATGTTTGAGTTTTGGATAGATAGTTGTGTTTGTTTTTGGTGTGAGTAATAGCTGCAGGATAGGGCACCTGAAAGAATTCCTGTTGCGATAGTTGTCAGAGATGAGTACGCTGCCTGGGGGAGGGCAGCACAGCAGCTTGCAAAGTTCAAACACAGCCATTGATTCCCTCCATCCTTACGGTTCAGACAGGTGTGGTCAGTTATGGTTGGGCAACCCATTGTGGCCAGCTATGTGGTAAAAGAGTTTAATGGGAGACTGTAAAAAGCTGTTGAGTGCTGTCTCATCGTTAAAGCATCTATTAACTCTCCTCTTGTCTCAGCGTTTGTCTTCTTCTCAGGATTTGTCTAAGCTGTTGGTGGAGTATGACCAGGAGTTGTGATGTGTAGGGTGTTTGGCTAACTTCCAGCATGAAGTTGACTGACACCAAGTCTAACTAGAATATATTCTGTTATGTGTGTAATGTTGTATCATGTGTCTTTTTATTATTTTCTTTGATCAGACGGTGGCATACACCAGGAAGCATGCGCTGCCAAATGAGAGCCAGAGCAAAGAGATACTGATCAGACGCCATGCCAGCATCCGCCGCAGCCTCCGGCCTGGCAGCTTTCAGACATCGGTATGCAGGAAACTAACATATGGCGGGTGGTGGGGATCTGTTCTCCAACAGGCACACAACTATGAGATGCGTTCTGCCTAGATAACACATATAGCTTCTGAGGTCAGAGTAATTGAATGCAGATTTGAGCATCATGTATTGCAGTGTACATAAAAAGACTTGGCATGTGTCCCAAGTCAAAACATGAGGTTATATTTTCTCAACCTCAACCCTCATTCATGATTTCCTTTTTCCCTCTTGACATTCTTCCTCTCCATGCTTGCTCGCTTTCCGTCTGTCCCGTCCCCCGCTGTTTCATCTCCATCTTATTCTCAGGTGGTGCCCAAATCCCATAAGTACTTCTCTCTGCCTGCTGGACAGAGTCTGGACTCAAAATTCCCCCCTAGGAGACTGAATCATGCTGGTAAGCTTTCCAGACTTTCCTTAAATGGTTGCACTCTGCACCCGCTCCTTCAAATGCTGTATTCATCAGTGTTATTATTGACTTGCCATTGTATGAAAACACATCATGGGCTTATGGTATATTTGGATTAAATTCATCAATGTCCATCCTTTCTAAATTTCTCTACCTGTTTTATAGATGATGAGGAAACCATGTCCGAAGTGGCCTACCCCCCTGTACGCTCTAGGTTTGGCCAGCCAGGACGCTCCTCCTCCAGAGCCATGATGCCCCTACGGAGGCTGGACACCGTGACAGAGGTACCCTCTGTTAACGTGGTGGATGAGAGCAGGAGGGAGAGGGGGAGAACAGGCCGCGGCATGTCCAGAATAAACTCCTCCTCCAGTGATTCCCGTGTCCCTGCTCCTCGCCGTCACTTCGACTCTTCCGTTGACGTTGGCTCAGACGACCTTAGAAACGGGCATCATGAAGCAGAAGAGGAGGCGCAGCCTTCCTCTCCACCCCCAGCCTGGGCCGCTGAGCCCAGAGACCGTGACAACAACGACACACAAAACCCTCTGCTCAGGAGGCCTCAGTGGAACCCCAAGAAGTTGTAAAGTCAGCGGCAGTCGGACTGTATGAACTGTCTCAGGTTCTCAAGCAGCACCAGGGTCTCTACATCTAACAATGGGTTCAGACCTGTAGTAACTTGAGTCATTTACCGCCAGGTCCATTCATTTCCTATGAAAAGTGAACCAAACCGAGCCTTATTGTTACAACACCACTAGCACTGGGAAGCTGGGAACTGGGAAGTCAGCGGACAGTGGTGTAGTGGTGCAGCTGCCAGCAGTGTGACTCAAAAGTAAAACCTTAGAAGTGAGTGTCATATACATCAAAAGCACAATGCACTACAGTGAGGGTTCTGGACCGTGAGTCGTTCTCCAAAGATGAGAGACTGATTCAAGCTTCTTTGTGTAGTTAGTTCAATATCACACAGTGGTGTGATTTGTTTAATACTTTTGAGCACCTTTAGGCTTTGTCTGAATATTTTATGCAACATAATTTAAGCCATTTTAATATACTTGCTTTATCCTTATATGTAAATATTGTATTTTTCCTATTTTATTGCCAATTGTGTCTGACGGTTGTATGATTGATACAGGGTCTGTAAACAGTCTGTTTTAATTCAATATCAGGGAAGTGCAGTATGAAGAGAGAGCCTTCTGTATGTCTGTTACACTGATGGACCAAAATGGGACCACTTGATTATTTTTATGCATTTGTAATAAAATGTTGTCTGTTCTCCAAAGCCGTATTAGTACCACATCTATCTGACATTAGTACTCAAGAATATGAACGATGGCCGTAATGATGTGTATAGTGGATAATAAAACCAGATCACCAGTCTGACACTAATGGTGCCTCCTCATAGAAACAGATGTGCTCTATTGCGTGCACTAATTAAACTGAGGCACTCAGGATACTGTGGGTTTAATGTAATGCACTGTAGCATCAATGTCAGCTTTTCATGCACAACTTGAAGACCAAAGACTCAAACATAGAAATGGATCTTTATTCACTTTTTTTTTTTTTTTTCATGAATCTGGCATTTCATTCATGAGTTCAAGGACTTCCTTACACAGGTCTGTACAGTTATCTTCCTTAATCCGCTGCTATTTGGGTCCCTGCACAACAGCAGTAACTCAGAATGCAGTTGGGTCTTCATAATAAAATGATTTTTAAAAAATTCTATAAATGTCTTAAAACTCCCCTTAGATAAATTAATAAGCAAATCTGAATATCTGCAGAGCTGTTACAATATAAAAGTAAAGTAATACACTAGATTAAACATTTGTATTAAAAGTAACAAGGCTCTTATACCACCATGGGAACCATTTCAGAAGCAGTGCATTATGGGAAATGAGTGAGCTAGAATGAAGTCACATGACCAACTTGTCTGATCTACTTGGTTCCATCTTGTGAATGTAGTTTTGCTCTCTGGAATGTCAAAGAGGGCCCCCTTCCTCTTCTGGTTAGGACGGAGCAACAGCAGTGGTGTATTCTGGGGCTTGTAGTGCATCATCAGTAGTGTAGTGGTTATAGAATTACATTGAAAACAAAATCTGTATTGTTTCTAATCCTGTTGTCTCAGGATGGACACAAAAAAAATCCTACATGTGCCAGGAACACACGACCCATATAGTTACGTCTGACCACGCCCCTTCACAGAGGGAGGCGGGCCTTGTTGTCCAGCGTTGTCTTTTCAACACTGCACTTTAGGTTTTTGAATCCACTCTCCCTGAAAGAAGGACCGCAATGCCAATGGTGACCAGCACTTTTGACCCTGGGATGTTACCGTATAACATCGGCAGATAAGGTCGGCAGAGGCATCCTGTTCATAAAGCAACACACTTGAGCAGGAAACGCTGGTCTATCTCCACTGCTGGCCTCCTACATACAGGAGCACTTCTCTTTCTGTGTGGTGGTTCTGTCATTTATTCACTCTCTCATTCCATTTGGGGATCCTGACGAGCAGCAAACCTACAGCAGCGAGAGCCAGGACCACCCCCAGACTGGGGGGGCCACAGGGGCTGAACTCCTGGGCCAGACCTGAGAGGAGAGGGGCCAGGACTCGACCTACGGCTGTGACCGACTGCCCGGCTCCGATCAGAGTCCCGCTCGCCTGAACCCCTCCCCTCTGCAGCTCCAGGTCTGTGACGCAGGTCCGACCGATGGTGGTGGAGATGGCAAAGAAGGTGGAGCTGAGCAGCACCTGCCACACGCTGGGCGCGGCAGCGTATAGGAGGATGAGGGAACAGGTGAGCATCGTGGAGTGAAGCAGCAGGGCAGGCATATTGTTCCCGTACAGCTGGGTGACCGGTCCCACCAGAAACCCGGCCAGGGCCCCTAATGTGCTGCTGTAGCTGATCAGGTAGCCTGTCATCTTGGGCTTGAGTGAGAAACGCTCCTCCATGGCAAGAGAGAAGTTACTGTAGTACAGCATGATGGCTATGGCCATGAGAAGACGCACCAAGAAGAGGTCCCACATGTCAGAGGAGGCCACCATGTGGATCTTCGAGCCCACTGAGGACAGCTGTCTCCAGGCGGGCTGGAGCAGGGATGCCTTCCTCCACCTCAGACCTCCTTGGTACTTCCCCGGAGCTCTCGATCCTGGCCCGGTCTCTGCTGCCGGCGCTCGGTGGTGGTTGTTTGCATGGGAACAGTTGTGGTATTTGGAGTTATTGATGTTGTTGTCGTAGCAGACTTCACTAGTGCTGCTGTTGGAGTTAGCGTCAGTGCGGTGAACTGATGTCTCGCTCCATGGTAGCATCCACACCAGCCCTGGAACGAAACACACACCAGATATGATATCCAGTTCATTTACAGGCCTTACAAGTTTACCCCTTCCTTACTCCTACCCACCTGCATTAAGGAGGAAGATGGTTGCGCAGGTGAAGGAGGAGGTGTAGAAGCCCCCTTCGTGCTCTGTGAGGTAGCCGCCCACCACGGGCCCCAGGATAAAGCCCACACTGGAGGCTGCATTGAAGTGTCCCATCACCAGAGGGCGCTCTGACTCAGACACCAGGTCAGACAGCAGGGCTCTGCAGATGGACAGGGAGTGCTTGAACAGCCCTGAGAGAGAAAACACACAACATGAGAAGGATTAGACTGATACAGAGCACTGGTCTGGTCCTGTCAGCAATGCAATTATCAATACATTAAACAATACTGTCAAATTTATGATTCATTCTTGTCTGGTCTTGTACAGGCAAATTCCTTAAAATTCCTTAAATGTGCATATTGTTGTTCATCATCTTCATTCATGTTGACAAAACTGCACTTTGCACTTATAAGGTGAAGCATATACTGATATACACCTTGTACTACAGGACAAAATACATCATGCCACCATGTAAACCACAATCCTTACAGCACCTGCACTTCTGCCTGTCTTCCCTCCTGTGCTGTTTTCCTAGTAAAGTAACTTACCCACAGGTATCCGCGCGAGGACGAACAGGGCAATGCTGGTGGACATTCCCAGCAGGCCGTAGCCTAGTGCACTCAGCAGCAGACAGGTCAGCAGAGAGTACCGCCGTCCCACCACATCACTCCAGCTGCCCTGCCAATCACACACAGGAAGTGACCTTCGACCACAAAACACAAACCACGAAGTATCTGGAGGAGAGATTATGACTCATTATTGACTCTCTTGCCACAGTCAACTGAAATGCCTGGACAGGTAAACTTGAGGTGAGGCTCAAGCGAGTGAAAGTGAAACTGTGTTATACATTTCACACATCAGGAATGTTCTTCAAATGAAATGCAATAATAATAAACACCAAGATAAAGACATATGTGCATCTGTGCTCTGACACGGTGAGGGGAAAGTTAGATCTTTCTCTGTTTTATTCTTTATTTAGTCTTTTGGTTAAAACATGAGCACATGAGGGTGAACGATCAGGTGATCTTGAGGAATCCCAGTCCAGGCGGTTCTACTTTCCCCTTATTACACTGACACACACACACACACAATAATCAAATTAGGACCAATTGAGTTTGCTGTGTTCTGGATGTGGGGATTGCCACAGAGACCTGGCTGTTCACGCCATCGCTGCGATTATCAGGACTCAGCCGGTCTGCACACAGGAACCACAAATGACTCCTTCTCTCTCTAATTTGTCGCATGACCCCCGAGATTTAAACCAATTTCAGGAGCTGTGTGGAGCGGGGGTGGGGGGGGGGGGTAGTGACGAGGAGTGCTGAGAATCTCTCTCTCTCTCCAGAAGCCATGCTTATCACAGAGCATCTTGGATTCTGAGGAATTTGACGCCACTAATTGACTGTTAGTCGTTCAGACATGGTTTCAAATCATCAAGGCTTTGACATTTCATCAGACCATGCAAATATTGTAAAAAAGTAAAAAAGTGTCTCCATGTGAAAATGTTGACCTTTGAATGTGTTTATGGGTATCTGGGTGTAGGCTGTGCTAGTGAGTGACGCTGCAGAGGCTGGGTTTATTATGTGACACCATAATCAACCTAAACGACGAAAAGTATTACTGACACTGTTCATTGTTTCCATGAAATACCATAGTTGACATGGAATGCAACAGTTGTGGTCACCAACTGTGAGCACGCCTGGAGAAAAGCAGGCAGCAGAGTTTGGCCTCGTTATTTCAGGGAGGAACAAAGTCAATACTTACAACTATTGTGCTGGAGAACAGCTGTAAGATCCCATATGTAGATCCTGAAACAGACAGTTTCGCATCACTTTGAATTCATATGTGTAATATACACTAGCCTACTATAATCAATGCTAAACATGATATTGAAGAGGAGCTTTTTCTGCCACTTTAGTGTATATCAAACTCGGGGACCTCAATAACAAACCTGAGGTGAAAAGGAAATACAAATACAGCATGGGGGAATATGAGACATTATCAAGTCAAATTTTGATGTTCATCTCTGTATTACCTCTAGCAATCATAGGATCATATGGTTGGAGTTTATAAGGCCTTAAGGAGCTTGTTACCTAATAATGCATTAGCTACTACATCATTCTAATGGCTGACCATATACCTGCCAAGTCAATTATAGCCTATACAAATGGACACACCTACCTACAATACCAGCCACAGTGGGACTGGCCCCCAGAGCCTTCACGTGATGGCTCAACAGAGGGATGATCATGCTCACCCCAAACAAGTCCTGCGTGAAATACAGAAAGTGTAGGGAAAAGAATGAGGGACAGCAACGACTTGGTCATCAACCCAGAGAGAGTCCACTGTTATCATCACAGTACTGGAAAGGATCTGCACATTTTCAGAGCAAAGCATTAAGAGCAGTAATCAGAGATAGTCCCAAGGACCCAGAGCCCTGCAGAGGGACAGAACTCAACCTGGTTATCTGCATTTCTGAGGTCAGGGTAACTCCTGCCAAGGGCTTGATTGAAGTCACACAGTTGAACTGGTGATGTTGTGACACTGTATGAATTACTTTAATTGACAATTAAACTGCCCCTACAGACATGCAGTCTCTGTCCTCTCTCTGTGCTTCAAATCCTGAGTTACTTGGATACTTTTATTGATCTTTATTAGATGACCATTTAGCTGACTGTAACATCTATACCAGGTATTAGATGGTCCTCTGTGGCATGGCACCCCATCTGTCCCCCATGGCAGGGGTCCAAGTTTACTTCTAGCATGGATTTCCACCAAGTCTTGGATTCTAAGAGAGTGCCAGTCCACCTTGCAACTCGTTTTTTTGACAGTGATGCTGCAGTCCACTCCAAGGTGTCAAGAAAACCTGCCCTACCCTAAAGCAAGAATCCACTTTCAAAACATCTCTTGTGCACAGCATTAGCAAAACATCAATCTGATCACCTTAGAATATGTTGAGAGATATGTTTCAAAATATACAGAATTTGCCAAAAACGTTTTTGCACATGTAGATAAGAAGAAACTCTATTTCCAGTTTCCAAAATACCCAAAACAATCACTCTAATATTCCTGTATGGTTTAGATGGTGTCCGTGGTACTGTAAACTGAGTTTATAATGACATTATACTTTATTGTATTTTGTAGTTCCTGTGGTATCGCTATAGTATCCCTATGATATGCCTATACTGATTTATAGTTGGTATAGTATCTTTCTGTTACTGTATTGTAATGTACTATTGTAGTTCTTTTTCGTAATGGTATATTTCCACTGAACGTTATCAAATACATGTACAAATACTAAACATTATGGACAATGTTGTGCATTTTAATAAACATGTATAAACCTATTCTGAAGGGTAAGTGAAATGTGTCACAGTCACTCAGTAGACAGACACAACTTCCGTACCTGCCAGCAACAACCACAAATTGTGTCACTCACCATGAATCCCACCACATAGACACATTGTATAATCCGCGTCCGTCTCCTCGGTTTCACAAACTGTGTGCTACATTTCGCGTTATTCATCCTCCCGGTCAGACAGCCCGGTCCCAGCCAACGTGGAGGTGCTCGTCGGCTTCGCCACAACCGTCAACCACAACAACCTCGCCAGGTCTGGGCAACGGCGGCACTCGCTAGGGGTGCCGGTAAAATACTCTTTCTCCCCCCGGCAAACTTGCACATAACGGAGCGCTGGCAATTGTATAAAACACGGAAGAGTTCGCTTAAATGCGGTAGAGCTGATTTACCGAGACGTTGTTCGTTTCTACGGCGTTGAATTCCCGCGGCGTTCTGCTGAGTCCCCTCCGGCAGCTGTGACATTTGGTATCGCCCGCTGACGTCACACGATTGATTCATGCTTTCTGTTCGAATTGAGAAACCCGTCACAAAGAAATTCGAACAGCAAATTTCGTTTGCGTGGTTCACATGGTTGTCTTTAATTTGTGCTCACTTTTTTTCATGGTGATTTATTTTGGTGTTTAGCTGTAACAGTTACGTTGACTGAGACTCTGGTTGCAGTAATCTGGAGGTTGTGGTTACTAGCGCGCCACCGTCTGGACACAGCTGGGGCATCAACACAGTCACATGTGTGCCTCAGTCTACATGTTATTTAGGAACCCAACAACCCTGCAGGGTTTGTGACTGTGTAATCACCCTCTAAATCTGTAGTTTAAAAACGATCAATCCCAATGATTTGTGTAATAGGAAGAGTTGGGGGATAACAGATATGTATTGGAATTACAGTAATGTTGCAAAAACCGGTAACCATAAATTATTACTTAGTGAAAAGGTGATTAGAATATCATTAAAACTGTAATTGGTGGAAAGGAAGGCACTGTTTATTCTATTAATTTAGGAGAGAAAGTAATCCAAAAGTAACCGAAACACTGTCGCTTACATTTTTAACCATGTAATTAGTAATCTGTAACAGACATTTTGAAAACCGCTTATGAAATCCTGACAATAAGATTTGATGTTCAAAAGGCTGTAAACGATAGCATCTGGATCCTTTTGTATTTTGTTAGTGGTTTTCCTGTTGGATTTATTGACTTTTTGACTAGGGCCACCTCAATTAACATTGGTGCATAGGATTCACCACACACGCACACACACGTGCACACACACACACACACACACACACACACACACACACACACACACACACACACACACACACACACACACACACACACACACACACACGTTATAGACTGGCAAAACTACATGTTGGAAAGGCCAAGTCAGCCTCTTTTTATAGACTGATATGACTTATTTAGAAATGTTGTTTATTCTATTTCTCCCTGTGGGACTTTAGGGGAGTAAGTTGAAAGCATTTAACTCTAGGCACACACACACACACGCACACACGCGCACACACACACACACACACACGCACACACACACACACACACACACACAATCCATGTTACAGTGGTGAAAATGAAAGTGAGCAGGGGCAATAGGGCGAGAGTTTTTGGCTGACTTTGGCCTGAGTCACATCAGTGTGTTAATTAGCCAGTGTTTCCATATCGGTTCAGTGCTAAATATCCCCCTTAGACACTAATAAACCAGCAGCTCACCTCAACTCACACTGGCTAAAACAATAACCACCAAACCTGTTTTAATCCTGTGTGCGGAAGGCTGATTATCGTGGTTGCTGCTATTTGTTTTCACAATAAACACAACAGCATACTTTATAAGACATAGGTAATGTTGAGGATTTGATTTGATTTGATTTGATTTGATTTGATAAGTAAGTTGTTACTTAAAACACAAATTTCTAACTTTATAAGCCATAATCTGATTCAAGGCATTGTCAATAGTTCACTGACAGGGTCTCTGTTGTCATGGAGTCAGATGACAGCTGAGAATCCCATGGAGGTGACATGTAAGGACGTGTCTAATTTTCTTGACCCCCCACCTACTTCAGTGGATGTTGCCAAAGGAAATGGCAGCTTGTGGTGTGTGTGTGTGTGTGTGTGTGTGTGCGTGTGTGTGTGTGTGTGTGTGTGTGTGTGTGTGTGTGTGTGTGTGTGTTCTGTGGGGCAGAAACGTTGGGAAGGGTGTTATAGGAATACCTTGCTCCTCTTCTATCCTTCCAATCTCACCCTGCCCCGACATTCCCATGCATAAGTTGGGTGTCCAGTTGCCACCGTTTTATTTTTGCATTGATCCCCTCCCATTCCACTTGTCCAACTGCCCCACACACCCAGCCCCGACGGGCCATTTCCCTAACAGATGAGTGGACAGGGGGCAGCAGGCACCTTCAATCAGACCCCAAAAATAGCACTGGGGGAAGGGCTCCAAACCTCAGTGAGGTCCAAGAGAGTCATGTGCATAGCCTTGTCCTCCCATACTCACACACAGACCGAGGGAAAGGAGTGGAGGCGAGATCCAGTAAGCCAAGATCAACCAACTGGACGGAACAAGCACCCATCTCACTTTTTGGATATACAGTGCAAGAAGAGTGATTGTGTCTGTACCTCCACTACTGCACAAACAGCAGTTGGGGACAGTCAGGCTGAGTAGTGTTCATCCAGTGGCCTGAGAGGTCGGTCAATCCCGCACCATGAAGCTCAGCGTGGCGTTGTTTTTCGCGGGGGTCTTCGGGGCGCTGGCCGCCGTGTTCACCCTCCTCTCGTTCGGAACAGACTACTGGCTCCTGGCCTCTGAGACTTGTGGCTCCAGCAGACCCGTCGGCCCCGGTGGCATCACTGCAGAGGTGAGCAGGTTGGAGTTCAAACAGCCTCTCGTGGCGGAAGCTCTGCCAGTGCTAGTGCTGCATGTGTCAGTTCCCATCTGTTGTTATGTCAACGCCGAATGCTGGAGATGGGCTTATTATGTGTTGTCAAATTCAAAAACAAATAGGAGGTTCAGACAAGTTCAAGCGGAGTCAGTTCTTCTTGCAAATAATCATCCAGCTGGTAAATAATGTGGTGTAAATCTGTACACCCTTATCATAAAATACCTGCAAAAGCCGTTCTAAGGGTGGAGCCCTCTAAAACTGCAAATTAGAATTTAAATTGCAAGACATCTTCTATTTTGGTGACTGTTTTCAACAGCTAGTCCAATTAATCTTTCAGCAGATGAACTGCAGACTAGAGAGGCATCCCCTAGGAGCTCCTCGTGAAATGTAGCTGGTGGGCAGCTATGCAGTGATCGAGACATGCCATATGCCCCAGTGATAGAAATACAAACACCAGTAGTCCCTGTGGTATGGTATTAAATATCATCCACTAGAACATACCTCGCTTTTCATAGTAAGCAATGATACTGGATCTAGACATGATGCCACTGCTTCGTTTTTACATTACATTTACATTTTTACAACAAATCAACATTTTTGACAAGAATTACATTCAGAGCATTAATAGATGATATAGGGAGGATAAAGCGGAAAGAAGGGGATCCAATCAGAATATTATTATACTAATCCTTTATGAACCTACTGGAGTGTTAGCATCATATAAGACAAAGTTCCAGTTGGGGGGAGAAGATTCCGATCTGAATCTTGAATGAAACTAATGATCCACTTGGATAACCCAATAAGGTTCTAAGAGAAAAATACAATCCGTTCTAATTGGATCCTCTTGAACTTCCTTGGCCTACGCGCCAAACCCGCATGAAGTTAGAGGCGCTTGGTCAGCTCAACCCTTGACCTGATGTAGCAGCTGTAGTGTGACACTGTGGCGTCACGATGTCCAGCTCACCCAGATGATCCTGAGACCGCTCTCAGGCCTTGCATCAACGGGTAGCATCGAATGCCTCCGTAGCTGTGCTTATATGACATTTGGTCTCGGTATTGTTTCAAAAATAAGGACTATAAAAGTATTAAAGTAATAAACCATTTCCCGTGGACTGTCTAAGATCTATCAAAAGCCTCCTTCTCACTGTCCTCTTCCCAGCGTGGGGATGTGGTGATGCTAGAGGACGCCAGGAACATTACCACCTTCTACCACGAGGGCTTCTTCTGGAGGTGCTCCTTCGGTGCCAGCGTGGATGACAACGACCTTTTGTGGAAGCTCTGGTTCAGTAAGTGACTGTTGTCCTAGTAGCCAAACTAGCATAGAGCCTAATGTGCATGTGTTTTGTTCTTTTTCCCCTTTAATTGGTCCTCTTCTCTCTCTCTTGAATACCGTCACATGTCGGCAATTGACTCTGCCGCAGAATATAACTTAATGTCATTTTGTGATGTGATGCTGTATATAAACTGTCTCACATAACAGTGGTAGCCCTCTGTCAGGTGACTATTTAGAGACGGTGCCATGTGATGTTATTCTGGTCCTTTGTCAGATGATTGTGTGCTGTCTATTTTCTGGTGGGGATCTTCTTGGGTGGGTCATTGTCACAAACACCCTCCAGCGAGAGGAAGGACCTGGCAAGGGTCAGCAGAATTTCACAGGGGTGGAAGAGAGTGGAGAAAGGGCAAGGAATATAAAGAATGAAAAAGTACAACATATAGATACCAGAGAGTCATCATATCTTCTATTTCTCATATATACCTTCTGTCACATACAGCGATTGAATGACCAAGACAGTATCGTGATGATGGTTACTACCTACATAATGAGTGTATTTGCAAGTGATATACTGTAGTTAATTGTTAATTGGGTTGGGTTGCTTGTCAGATTGTTCTGTGCTTTATTCATCATGACGCAAAAATATATTTTCTCTTTCTCTCTCCAGCCAATCAGCCATACTCAAAAGTGTGCATCCACGCCTACCTCTTCCCATTTCCTGTCTCTCATCAGACCCACAATGCCACAGAGTATGATTCTGCTATAAGTAAGTGTGTGTGTGTGTGTGTGTGTGTGTGTGTGTGTGTGTGTGTGTGTGTGTGTGTGTGTGTGTGTGTGTGTGTGTGTGTGTGTGTGTGTGTGTGTGTGTTCATGTTGCCTCTGCATACACAGTACATTTATATTCATTGGTGATTCAATGGCTGTCAATCCAATTGGCTGACATTTCTGCTGTCCAGTCTACAGAGGCTTCTGGAGCATCTTCATGCTGATCGGTGTGGCAGCTGTAGTGCTCGGTGGGTTTGTTATCATCTGTGCTGCTCCTTTCGCCAGCCACCGGTTGTATAAGGCAGGGGGCGGCCTCTTCCTGGCATCTGGTAAGGGGTTGGTTAAAGCATTTTTCAACCCAAGACATTAAATGGAACAAAACTCATTCATTGAAAACAAATCTATTTTGGCGGTGAGTTAGATGCAAGTACCGCGGCCTTTCCTCTCACCTCTCACTCTCCTCTTTGTTCCAGGTCTGTTCCTGCTGTGTGTGGTGGTGATGTATGTACTGTGGTTGCAGGTGATGAATGTGGTAAATCTCTATGTAGACCACCAGCGCTCTGTGCTGTGTCCAGACTTCCAGCTGTCCCTCAACTATGGTCTGTCCTTCATGTTTGCCCCCGTCGGCATCTTCTTTTGCCTCCTGGCCGGCCTCCTCTTCCTCCTCATTGGCCGAACTATCCAGATTCACTACCACTGAGTTTTGTAATAACCAGCAGCAGTTTAGAGGAAAGTGGGGGCTTCAGGCTTCTGGAACGCTACTATTTTTTACTGCCAGACCGTGATGCTTTCATAATTTGTCTGCCAAGTATTGGAGGGACTTTGTAGGAACTCTGTGGCAGCTCTGTGGTGTAAATGGTCTGACAGGCTTGAACAGTTTGTTCCAGGATTGAAAGTTTCAACCACTGTGTAGCTCAGAAATGGCAGCTTAATCATCACACCATGAACTACTTTGACTTGTGCTCCATTACATAGAGTACTGGGCTATCTTCAAAAGTAGCGCACTACGCGGTGAATAAGTTTCCATTTGTGATGAAGCCAAAACCTCAACAAGACAAGGCCGATCATATGTTGCATCCCTGTGGGATGTAACATGATTGGTTGAATCTTGGGTGATAACAGTTAAATGATGCCGTGTTGTGTGGAAGGGGTGCCTTCATGTAACGCGAAAGCACCGGGAATCCAATGTTGATGAGGAAAACGTTCGTCAAAGCATTTACACTGGTTTGTTTGAGGGTTCTGCAAGGTGGATTATTGTGTTGAAACGTGCTGAAGAGGTGAAAAAGACTCTGGTCCTGATAACCACTTCATTAAAGTCATACAAGTCATTTGAAATTGCGTTTGTTTTTCTATAGTTTTTATAAAAATCTAAACTCTATGAAGTGAATTGCATATACTATAGCATGACAGTTTATATAGGACTAGTGTGAGCCAATACAGCATTGTATCACGACTGTATCACGACTGTATCACGACTGTATCACAACTGTATCACGACCGCATCACGACCGTATCACGACCGTATCACGACCGCATCACGACCGTATCACGACTGTATCACGACTGTATCACGACTGTATCACGACTGCATCACGACTGTATCACGACTACATCACGACTGTATCATGACTGTATCACGACTGCATCACGACGGTATCACGACTGCATCACGACTGCATCACGACTGTATCACGACTATATCACGACTGTATCATGACTGTATCATGACTGCATCACGACTGTATCACGACTATATCACGACTGTATCATGACTGTATCATGACTGCATCACGACGGTATCACGACTGCATCACGACTGCATCACGACTGTATCACGACTGTATCACGACTGCATCACGACTGTATCACGACTACATCACGACTGTATCATGACTGTATCACGACTGCATCACGACGGTATCACGACTGCATCACGACTGCATCACGACTGTATCACGACTATATCACGACTGTATCATGACTGTATCATGACTGCATCACGACTGTATCACGACTATATCACGACTGTATCATGACTGTATCATGACTGCATCACGACTGTATCACGACTATATCACGACTGTATCATGACTGTATCATGACTGCATCACGACTGCATCACGACTGTATCACGACTATATCACGACTGTATCATGACTGTATCATGACTGTATCATGACTGCATCACGACTGTATCATGACTATATCATGCTCAGTATTGTGCTGGTACAAACCAAGAATATTAACATAGTTAGCTAGGAACGGTGCTATCATTTGCCTCTATTTCTCCCAATGAAATGGTTTAAGTTATTGGTTTATCACTTAGGCATATTCTTAATTTTTTCATACTAAATAGTGAAGCTTGTTGCATGAATAAAATATTATTTTTTTATGCCGTTTTTTTTGGTTTTTGTTTATTATGTTGTAACCATCTGTCTATTTCTTCTATGAGTTGTGTATTTGGACAGTGAATGAGAGACTTATTTCATATCACATTTGTCTAAATAACTAAATGTTATGTGTCCTCTGTGACCTATTTACCAATAAACGGATGAGTGGATGCCTTCCACTCAACTCTGATGTCGAATATATCCATTTCTGTCCTGGTCCGAAAATATAAAAAGATTCAAGTAAAAAACCACAAGAGGGCAATGTTGTCCCACTTGACTCGCACACAAACTTGCCCCTTCAGAAACAGAAATCCTATTATGCTTATCTGGAGTCTGTGTGGAGTCTATGTGGTGTTATGCATTTAATCACAACTTCAGAGGTAGGATCTGCAGATGAAAGTATTCACACCTTGGCTGACAGACGGATGGTAATTTCACTCATGAATGGAGCATTTGATCAGGATCTGAATGGACTCCTGTGTCGATTCTCAAGAGTCCGTATCAACTCGGTGCCTTTCCAGCTTCATAATATACTTATCATACATAGGGGAAAGCATCTGAGGCTTGCCATAGAATGCAGGGAGGAGAGACACAATGTAATGCATTGATTTCTCTGTGAGAAGGATCTTGCTTTTACATATGACTCTCATATGACTCTTGGCGGAGGGATCACAATTACAAATCCCTGAACCCTTCAGTATAGCTTTCCACACACTCACAAGATGGAAGCAACGGCAAACTTCAACAGCACAGTCAAGAGCTCCTCCTGAAGTATACCACTGCAGGTCACATAGAGAGGTCGCATAGGTTGGGGGATGCTAATACAGCGTAAGATAAGATCACAGGATTTGTGCTGTTTCAGGCTGGAACTGTCCCCTCAGCCAAGACTCCCCCAGGAAAGACATCTCTTATCTCAGGACTTCCTGGTTTAAATGAAATTCTAAAAGGATAAAAAAAAAAAAGTTTAATCATCCCTCAATCCATATCAAAGAGAGAGAACATGTGAGAGAGTAATAGAGAGAAAGAGAGAGAGCAAGAGAGCGAGAGAGCTTTAATGCAGGTGTGAGGCAGGCTACCTCCAGAAGCCAGGCCTTGCAGACAGTAATGCCATCAGAGTGGAAGTCCCGGCTGAATTCAGCAGTGTTCTGCATGATTGCCCATGATAATTGTGTGTTGATAGGGAGCGCAGGAGATGGAGTATAATTTCCACCGAGAGATTCCTAAACAAATACCTGTGCTCAGCAGTGGGATGGAGTGCAGCAGGAGGTGAGGAGGAGAATAGCGGATGAGGGAGACAGGGGATGAGAGGGTAAGACTCCCAGAGAATGAGGCAACGAGAGGAGGGGAAGCAGCGGTCGGGGAGCATGTGCATTATACAACCAAAACCTGGCAAAAAACACTGACATAAAAATAACAACTTTCAGATTCCAAAATCAAGTCAAATTAATTCACATGTGCATCAATAATTTTGTTTTTGCCTTTCAATCAATGCCATAATGAATATATATCTATCAACTATCAATAATCGGACACTTATTGTGCTCATCCAAAGCCAAATTTGTATGTGTGAAACAAGCATATACAACAAACAGATTTCTTATATTCACAAGTGCTGCAAGGGTTAAAAAACAACAACAACTAAGCTAACACCAAATAAAATAAAGACTACTAAGTGACACTAATCCAAAACTTGACAATTTGCCTGCAATCTAGCTAAAACAAAAACTGAAAATGATATACATTAAAAATAATGACAAATCCAAACAATCATAACCCTGGCGTCTGCGTGGGGCAAGAAAGGCGGAGAAGTTAGTCTCCCCGTCAAGACTTGTGTGGACCCATGTATATTTAACCTTGAGGGGGGTTTAACTTAATTGGAAAACACTCTTTGCCTGAGTGCTCTCACCTCATGGCACATAGAGTAGTTATCATAGCTTATCTTCTGAATGTATCGTAATCCCTCATGACATTCAAGTCAGATTTCATTTAAATCTGATTAATTTCAACTCTCAGAAAAAAGGAAGTATTTGAATTGCATGAACAATATGGCAAGTCATATTACACGCTGCTCTCCTCTTTAGAGGTAGTTTTACATAATTTCTGATTCGTTTTGAAATAATGAATAGACAATGGGCTGTATAATTGTGAGAATTTACAATTCAGAGGACTACATTGTATAATTACCATGCATAATGTAGAGAGTTGAGCTCATAGGTCACTGGTGGCAATGGCACCAAAAGTAACTTCAATCCTCAACAAACAGCTATAAATCAACACGATGCTGTCATTGCCACTTGGGAAAATAACCAGATAATTGAACTTGAAATATTAAAACAAAATCTTTTGCGCTCGGCAAAACATTCCCCGAGAATAACAGAGGCAAGGCATCCACTTATCAGTATAGCTCATATTATCTTTTCAAGAGTGGGAATTTCCATCGTTTGAAAGGAGTCTGTAAGTCCAGAGAAGCTCGATGGTGTGTAACGAGGGCTGGCGGTGTAAAAGGGGGGTACTACATTGTTGGCCAGTTAAAGCTACACCTGTGCTGAGTGGTTCCCTGTAACATCCGCCGGCCTCGCGTCTCAGTCTGTGCATATGAATTGCATTCCAAAGTGTGTATGGATAGCCCTTCATACTCAAGGTCTCTTATTTCAAAGGCATGCTAATGCTGGTTACTGTGAAGCTCCTCTCAGTGGTTCTCTTTAAACTGCCAGTGTGTAGGAGACGATTAGGACTCCTCCGCTAGCTTTCCTGTTGAATATTTACACTTATCCAGACACATCCTAAATAAAGAGAGATTTCATTCAACAGTTAATTACTTGCATCAGGTTATTTCAATGCAAACCATGTTTTTTTTTTTTGCTTAATTTGCTTTTACATATAAAACCCTGTTACCTGTGTGGTATCAGTTAGTTGCTACTGTAAATGAATCAGCATGATCTTTCATGTGCGCTGAGTAAATACACACGTTGTCTAAGTGATCCGCACATACAGGGAATGTATTGACACCCAACAGTCCAGGTTTTCTCTCATTTTACACTTTGGATTGCGACATTTCAGCACCAAGCAGCTCCTTATTTGGGCATGGCTTCCCCTCCAGCAATTAATTAATGCTACATTACAAACAGTGGATGGATTTTGTCATGAATATTCAAACCGACCTCTTGCATACGATTTCTTATTCAGTGTTGCAGCAAGGGGCTTTGGTGAAGCAGGCATTATTGCTTGAAAGCCTGCGGGGGGTTTGTACTGCACCTATCTGTCCTCATCTATAGAGTAAGCCTCTTTATCTGACAAGGTGAGAATTACCAAGTTGTCGAAGTGAAACGTGATGCCACCTTTGCTTCTGTATTCTGTCATTTTGCAGCTTCTCATTCTCTTTTCTTTGATCCTTTTCATTGCTTTTATTATTAAATAAGTTGGGTCTTACTTTTAACCCAAAGGACACCAAACAAATCTGGGAGGCAAGAAGCTATCACCACCAACAATTCCAAAATACCATCTAAAACCAGGTAAAAAAACAAGATCAACACCTGTATTTCTTCATTCAAGAGCTCTAAAACATAGAAGATCCAGTCTGTAAAACACTTGTCATTTTGTCAACCAAAGACTTCAGTAACTACCCTGTAATGAAAAGTGCCATAATAATAATAATTGTTTGCTGTAATGTTTTACAATAATTTTGTTTATTTTGTAAAAGTAGGTGTCACTTTTTCAAATGGGTGTGCTTTTCATTTTGGATCAAAACTATTTCTCTAAGCAAGTCGTTTCCCTCTCTGCTGCCTCTGTGTCCATCCTAAAATGGCTACACATCTTTGTTTCCACTCCATTTTACCCACTGCCTCTCTTGGCTCCCAAAACCTCACTTTCTTATATATATTCTTTTTTCATCAAGACCTTGACACGTTGCTTTTACATCTTTGCTCACAGGTTCAATTTACGCTGCTACCTTTAAACTTTTGATTCTGTATCCAACACGTCTCAGCAGGGCAGTAAAAGTGTGTTAGTTATTCCGTTCCGCTGAACCATAATTCCTCAGACTGTTTTAATGTTACGCATGTTTATTAATGACATTTTACAAGAGGGCACTGTCATATCTGTTAGTCTTAAGCATGTCAGTATGTGTAAAATGGATTCAAAATATACACACACGCCCTGTTCACCATATTTAATAACAAAAACACACAGTTGTAACGCGGTGGCTATTCAAATGCCTTCTACTCTACTCTCTTTGTCTGGCTCTTCATGTGTATTCATAAGAGTTGCTTCATACGCGACCTCATCTCATTAGAGTAACATTTATGAAAATCACGATGTATTATGTATTGAAATTACACCAAAGTAAACATAGGCCTATTACTAACACATGAACTACAGCCGTACAGGCGTAAGGGTCACGTAGCCTGAATAATAATCTAGGAAACATCCTGAAGTTAGAGGCGCTGACGCTTCAGGAAATACATGCAAGGAGTCTTAAGCAATGTAGAAATGTGAATACAAAAGTTGGGAGGCAAAGTGGATGAAAAAAAGTGAAAATGTTTTTAACCGATATTCTTAAATACTTCACTAAACTACTTCACAGTTCTTAGCCAACCCTAACTGAACACATACAGGGAACAGAGACAGAAACTACAGAAACACATAGAGATTCAATACTTTACCTGTTGATTTCCTGTGAACTTTTGCTGCAGTTTAGGCATTGGACACGTTTTTGTTTTAAATAACAGCGTAAACACTTAACAGACTAACACAAAGTTAATAGTAGCATCCTTTGCGAACACACAGGCTTCTTGTGCTCTCTCTCTCATCCTTTGGCAAAAACGCTTTTATACCGGTTTCAGCTTGCAAAATTAAACCTTTGACCCCAAGTAGGACTGACGTTCCTTGAAAGTAAAATCCTGTATGGAAAGTGTGTTTACTGATTTTGCAATGGTAAAATGAGACTTTATATTAATAGAAGGATAATGATATCCTGAGCTCGGATGGGAGGAGAGCTCGGTGAATAATGTATCTCCATGCAGATGATAAATGAATATGTTCATATATTAATTTATGAATTTATTCTTTTGGATTGTAAGTAATATATTTTCCACCACTTAAAAGATCTGTCAATAAATCCACTGTTTTGCGACACATATGGTGAATTCTTCATTTTCTTTCTCGTGATCTTGACTAGAAGCCAAGTTGGCACACCACTCCTTTTCTGTGAAAACTGTAAACTCTCGTTCTCTGGTGAGTATTTGTTCCTTCCAAACTTTTAGCCTTTCATTTTTCTTGCCGGTGTACCTGTTCCCATCTCTTGACAGACTGAAAAGGAGAGCAGCCTGACGGGCTGCGCTCCAGCTTCTGCTCTGCAAAGTTTTACAAAGCAGAGGAAATACCGACTGAAGAGGCCAGACTTGCACTTCAAGCCACATGCCAGTGGGACCAAATGAGAGCTGGTAAATGTTACCGTTGATAAATAAACATTATTTAAAAGATCTGTCAGCTCCTGTTAGACTGTCCCCGTAGCCGTGGTTCATTTGAGTCACTGCTCTGAGGGTAAGGAATATTTAATCACTGTTCTGAATGACATGAATAATCCCAGATTCCTTCTTGTGGTCGCCACCAGCACACCGAGAGGACTTGCATCGATGTTTAACATTTACATACTAAACATGTCAAATGTGCATGCATTAAAACAATTCTTCTTTTTAGCATTACAACTCATTAGAAGTTTGAGTTAAAATTGTACATTGCTCTCTGGGTGGTGCTGAGAATTCTGGCAATTATTACAAAGGTAGCTCCAGAGCCACAGACAGATGGTGGTGGCCCATTAACGACTCTTGGCTAACCACCAACAGCCTGTCAATGTATTGTCATTTCAAATTGACAAAACAGAATCATCACCACGGATTGACGTGATCTTGTCAGAAATAGACTCTCACAGTACAGACGGTGGACCTCTTTCAAAATATGATGTCACTCTGCCATACTGAGAGCTTGAGTGGACGATCTGAGGGGCTGCTTGTGTGTGTCAGGGTATCTGCAGGTTTCAGGAAGCCAAATTCAAGACTTTTAAGACCGTTTTAATGTGACCTGGAATTTAAAAAGCCAAATGAGGAAATAAACCTACTGTATTTCCAATTGAACATATAAATAACATAAATTTAAATTATAAATGGGCACTACAGGACAAAGTAAGTCCAATTGATGATATTGATGAATAAAGTCCAGTTGTGTTTAGTAAAGCTGATATGAAGGAAAGAAAAATGTTGCATATTGTTATACAAACCCAGTTCTGTATTAATCTAAGATTGGAAATACAGTGCCAAGAAACCTGTCATTGCATGGAAAAAAATAAGACCTCTAATAACTGTATTTAAGTCATTTTGATACTTTTTAAGGCCTTAAATGTTGATAATTTTAAGTCTTTTTCAGACTTTTTGAGGCCCCTGGATATCCCGGTGTGTGTGTGTGTGTGTGTGTGTGTGTGTGTGTGTGTGTGTGTGTGTGCGTGTGTGTGTGCGTGTGTGTGTGTGTGTGTGTGACCCTGGTCCAGCCACTGCTCCGTCCTCTCACACTCACACAGCAGTAGATGTCATGCCAGGCTCCAGCCCATTGGTACACTGGACACCTGCTGGTTGGCATGGCGACATCTGTGCCTCCGGGACAGGCAAGGGGCATCTGTTCAGCAGGCAGAGGAGTTGAACCAGTTGCCCTTGGCAACAGGCTTCTGAGCAGGCCTTGGCATCAGAACGCATATTGGATAGATGAGCAGCTTTTCACAGTGTGATTGAGAAATGCTTTGTCCTCTTGCTCTCGTGACAGACGTGTCATTACGTAAAAAGACGAGGGCATCAAAGATAAACACGCAGCTGTAAGTGAAGAACTGTATTAAGGGAGTTAAGGGCTTTTCCAAGTTGATGCTATGCCACCTGCTCTGTCAGTTGTCTCGTATATGTAAACTAGTCTATATCTGTTGTTAATGTGAACCCCAACTCACCAGCACATATTTCTGGTACATGGTGAAGAAATTCTCATGTCTGACCTCTGCCGTCTCCTGACTCTGTCTTTCCTTTGCTTTTGAACTCCTACCTCCACATCTGTTCCTTCAACCTGTTCCTGTTTCTTACAGTGAGCCTGTAGTTGAATTAGTGGTCTTGAACTTTGCTGTAAAATTATCTCACATCCAGAGAATTTGCCTGATTTCATAATGAATAAGTATCAAATGATATGAAATAGATTATTTGTTAGCTAGGCTTTGCTCAGTTTCATTTCCCTGCCAGGAAACTGATTGGGATTTAATGTGATTTCCTGATTAAAGAATCAATTCTTGTCAAATATTATTGACATGTGTGCATGTTGTATTGATTTGTACCACATTTCTGAAACTTGTGCACATGATAAACAGGCAGAAATCAATAGGCACATGTAAGATTAATTCATAATAACTTCATTAGTCTTCAACATTATTATTGATTTAGCACATTGCAATATCTTTTATACAGAAATACCCCCAAAACCTGTTAGGAAATGTATAGTCATCATTGCAGTTTTTAGTGCTAGTGCATTTGGGTCTGAAAGAGTTAAATGTTTTGGAAAGTTCTTCAGAATATGAATGAATATTATATTTCCAGCAAAGTTTGAAGGTGTGTCACCTGCAGTCTTCTCCTTTTTTAACCTTCACTAAATGCTTAAGCAGCATTTTATTCTCATTTCAGTCCCTAGGAATACATTTTCTCAGAGTGAGTTTAATATCTTTTTTTGCTTTATGTGCCACAATGATGGATTATCTTGATTGTAGATCCCAGCGTTGACAAGAGAAGGGGGAAAAGCAGGATAAACCCCCTTTTGGTGGCGTTTGCCCAACTTCACAGACCTATCAACGCGGGACAATAAATCTTCCAAATGCATATTTAACACTGAATCAATGCACACTGTAGCTTGAAGGTTAACCTGTTTTTTGATTGAATTTGTTATTCAAATAAAGCCTGCCCGGTACAGCAGGCTTTGTCCATTCACAGCATTTACTTATGGTTCAGTGATTCTAAGCGTGTAAAAAAGGAAATAAAATGTTGTGTGACCACGTCTAAAGAAGTCTAAAGACTGAATTTCCTGTTTAAATCTTTAAAGAAAAAACAAAAGCCTCTGACTTGAAACCTCATTTAAATAGGCCATCTAAATACTTTCCATTCTCTGAAGCACTGAGGGCCTCCACTTGTGTCCAACCATGAACATCATGTTCAAAGGATCTTGTGATGGATCTTTTGTGTGTGGCAAACTCTTTATTAACAGAGAAGATTAAATAACATAACAGTAGACTAAGCCCTTTTTTCAAATATCAGTTGCTGTATGCATTTAGTTGCTAGAGATCTACAGACAAACAGCAACTCAGTTTCATTTAAATCCAGACCAGTTTAGAAAGCCAGATTCACTGTGAATTGTGGGTGAAATACGACTTGAAATAAAAACAAACATGAATGTCTCGTTAGGATTTAATAGGGGTGACAAAAGCTCCAACAAGGCCTAATTCATTTTAATATATATAGAGGAAAGTCCAATATACTTTTCAGTCTTGTTGGTTTTTCAAAGGAATTGCTTGCTTCACCAGTTTGCTTAACAAAATGACCGACTTGCATCGTAGATCGATCAGAAACCATGTTGGTGTTTAATCAAAACAGTGCTGATCTCAGCAAAAGAATTCTGGTCCCAATGTTGATCCCATGGTCAATGACCTTCCCCGTTGTTACCCCGGAATCTGAATTATTTTATTTTGTTTTATTATTGTTTTATTTAATATATAAAGATGGTTTAAAATCTGTCTCAAACATTTATTTTTATTTTTACTTTACTAGTCTCCTTTTACATTTAGCAGTATAGCCATTTAGCTGACACTCTTATAATTCAATTCAATTCAATTCAATTCAATTCAATTCAATTCAATTCAATTCAAGAAAACACAGATCCAGCTCTATTGTACTGATACACAGCCAGTGAGTAAATGTACCCTCATCAGCGTAATATCATATAATGGCGGTGTGGTAAACTGCTACGGTAATGAATGATTATTAATATAGACTGAGACAACACAAACACGCTTTATGGATTAAACTCTGTGGTCTTCCTCTCTGAACCCGAGGAGCCACTTCTCCAGCGGCAGAGAGGTTGTCTTGGGACTATGAGCCCCTCGTTCTGTTAACAAGGTGCTGCGCCTCAGAATTAGAGCTGGTAATGACTTAAACAGCGTATCAGCTATGGCTCGTTTGCTGTACAGCAGAAGAGCACGATGTCTGAAGTATCTACATTAATTAGGGACCGGCTAAAACACAGCTCCCCGGTGGCCCTGCTACATTACCAGTGCTTGCATGCTTATGTCCATTAGTGCTTGCAACAACTCCACAAGGACCACATGTCATCCCATAGCTGTCCAATAAATAAAGCACTGAGTGGAACTGATGAAGAATTAAAAGAGACTCCTTTTTTTTCTTCTTTTTTTTATTTTACATGACAATGCATTTGGATATTTTGCTATCTCAGTGATGATACCCAGTTGAACATGACAAGACAGGTGTGAAATACATTTTAAGCGCACGTATGTTAGCATTGATGGAGTTTTGTATGGAGGTCATAAGTTTACCTTCATTCCTGAGCAGACTTTCAAAGTCATCCTTCTGGGATGGGGGAAGAAACCCTCAGTCAGAACCTCTCTCAATCAAGCCCTGATCAAGCACAAAGGCAGTTCTGACTCTAAATAATACATGACTTGCCTTTCCATATACACTCCCCACTGGGACATTGAATAGAGGGTGTGGGTTCAAAATGTTTCCCTCATCTTCAAACATCTTCCCTTCATCTCAGCTTCTGCCAGACTTTCTGACGCTGCAGAGACCTGCAAATATCAGGGAGGGATGCCAGATATTTTGTTACATATTGCAGTACTCAGTAATATGTTTTCCAGTGCCCTAAGACAGTTTCTTTGTTTCAGCAAACATTCACTACCATCCCTATGCATGCAGACATGAGAGAGGATAGAGAAGATGAACATGGGGATGTGGTTACATTGTGAGTTCAGGTTATTACTCCACGAAGAATTGGGCATAAAAGCTCAAACAAAAGGAATCAGTCTCCCTTTAATTGTCAATCTAACTGTGAAACTTTGAGTTACGCCACTAATTATTACTATTTTATTGAGTGGTACTCCACTTAAAGGATTCAACATGAAATTTAAACAGCTGTCTGTGTAGCTCTGTGTGTGTTAACGTTTCATGCATAGTTCTTGGGCGATGTTACCAAATCTAATATTGAGTTGTAGTGAATAATCCCAGCTCTGGTGGTGGTGGTGGTGTGATTTTGTGAAGAATGCAAGACTCTAAATGAAGGCTATGTTAAATTTCCACGTCCAAATCCTGGTCATTTGATTAGAACAAAATAGCATTCCTCCTGTTTGAATAGGAACTGCAGACGAGCACAGACAACTCCATAGAAGTCACAGTGCTGCCGCTCTTTGGCTGGTGATAAAGATTCAGCCTGTTCCTTTAGCTCCAAGTGTAGTCATGTGTATAATTGCTCTGGGACTGGAAATGCACCATGTGTGAATATAAAGGAAAGGACATTTAATAGGAAACACTGTCCAAACAACATAGCTCCAATTTGTCTAAACGTCCCAGATCACAGAGACGCTACGGAGGGTGGAGAGAGGTTCATGATAGGAGCGCCAAGTGGTGAGAGTGAGGCGAGCTAGCATGACAGAATAATATAAATAGATGATAAGTGACGATTGGCAGTATAATTACATCAGTGATCGTCTCAAAATGTATGGATGGACTTTGTGCTAATTCCAAAACAGATGCTTGGTTGGTAACCCGTCGTTCACCTGTCCTTGGGCTTCAAACCAGGTTCATTTTAGCAGAGACAACCAGACGGATGTTGCTGTGATGGTTCGACAGCACCGTTAGGATGGAAACACCTGAGATTAAGAGAAACTGGCCATTTCATTGTGAGCTGCTACCTGATTAAACAGTGTTATAATATATGATAGGCAGGAAGTAAATGGGCTTATGAACATCAAGGACAGAAGAATGGCAGATGAGTAGAGAATTGTTGTTGAGAGAGAATGGGCGATACAGCAGACAGTGGGGGTGGGGGTATGTGGTTGTGAGTGAGTGGGCTAAATGTAAATGTCCCATTGATCGTTTGGCCGAGGCAAGTAGAGACTCTGCTCTTATTGATCAGCTCAAGGCCAAAGTCAGGATGAGCCTGACACCTCAGACACTGACCTCTACTGCCTTGACCTTGGACTAAAGCCAGCAAACTGGCCTTTAACCCTCATCATCTGACCTCTGACCCCAGGGGCCCCTCCAGATGTGACCTGTGTGGAATATGTTGGCGTCCGAGCTGCACTCCCCTTCCTCAGTCAAACTGGCCAAGCCAAAGGAATATCTCCAGAGAGCTCAACAGGGAGGGGAGGTTAATACAAGTCAAAAAGGCTTCACCAGAATACTACTTCACCCGAATGATGCGTCCACAGCCTGAGAGGCAGAGAGAGAGGGAGGGAGAGAGAGAGGAGAGAGAGAGAGAGAGAGAGAGAGAGAGAGAGAGAGAGAGAGAGAGAGAGAGAGAGGGAGAGAAGCAAGGGCAGAAGGGATGCGGGAGGCAGCGATGTGTTCTATATTCCTTAGAGGGAGTCGTAAGGTTGCTCACAGCTTGGTGGTATCGATCTGGTGATTTAATTACATGAGCACGCACTGAACATACACACACACACACACACACACACACACACACACACACACAGGATCAGGTGGGTGATGGATCACAGTGTTAGCCAGCTCTGACAGTGCTGTTGCCTACTTTGTGTTAATAAACCAGACTGGAAATTTAAAAACTAGATTTGCATGTCTGTATCCAGCACTCACCGGTACAGAACAGACATAGACAGACAGACAGACAGACAGACAGAAATAGACAGACAAGCAAACCGATAGACAGACCAATGCATGAAGTATACCGCTTATGTCCACATTTCAGTCTGGCCAAAATCAGATGGCCACCAGATGTCAAAGTACAGGATGTTTTATTATTGCTCCTGTTTTGAATCTGCATTTCATTTTGGGATATTGCATTTCCAAATGCTCACTGATTGAATTGAATTGAATGAATCGCCACATGAAACTCGTCAGTCTGTGAATGTGACTGAAAGCGTGTGCTGAAGTGTTTGATGACAGGACGGTATGCCGAGTGCTTTTATTCTGGACAACAGCTAGCCTGGTATTGTTGAGTCTGGTATCGAGGTCGTCGGTGCACATATTGTCCAACAGACTTCTTAAAGTTGTCCCTCTTTTTTTTTTTTTAAATTAAGCTTATATATTGAACATGACAAGTCAAGAACCACCAGACTTTAATGATTGAATTGCCTCTATGTATATACACCCCAACATTTGAAGTGTGTGGTGTTACTCCTGTCATCAAAATCCTCACTAATAATTGTTTACTTTGGGTTTGGATAACAGGGATACTGTGATACGTTACACTAATCACAGTCAAACGTCCATTTCCTTGCTGGTTGGACCGCCAACAGTACCAGAGGAACGGCCAGACACGATCAATAGATCATGATCATCAGAGAGGTTAGAGGTGAGAGGTCATGGCCGTTTTGTGTCTGCCTTTCTACGTGCACGCTCCTGTGTGTGAGGGTTTAACAGAATCAGGGTCACAAAGAAAAAGCAAGCTTCTCCACCTCCACTCACCAGACGTCTTCAATTTCCCAGATCATTTATTTTCTCCTGCAGAAGAGGTGAGCTGGGTGGGGTGATGGTAGGGGTGGGGAGGCAGCTATTGATTAATACCAACACCTGCTTCAGCCAGTTGGAGTGAACACCTGAGCCACTCATAAATCAGTAATAATTGTAATGGTAGAAAAATAGAACCACATTACAACAGATAATTAATTTCAGTATGTGGTACAAAGCAACGATCACATTGAAGCAATTAACAACATTGATTTTTTTCAGTAACACCTACAAAAAAAGGTTTCTCAATCACATTTTTTCCCCCAGAACAAGACAAGGTACCATTTTCACACTACTAATTGTCTTGTTATGTGGTCCCGGTGTGTTGAAGCCCTCATACTGTAAGTTCACAGCCCCGTCCCATCTCCAGTGGTTCCACATTGTGTGCTTATTGCCTTTATCAATCTGCCGGAGCCCAGAACAAAGACCTTCGTGTTCAAACAGCAATTACTTTCTCATCTCCCGAGACATCGGCCCAGGCCTAATTGGATTTAAATGAACCCCCAAATTTCCCTTTGTTATGGCAAATAACATGCGAGGCTTTTTAATTAAGATCCGATACAGGCCGATGTGGAGGGGCTGCGGTTGCTTTCATGTTCCGCTTTTCAAATAGAGACTGGAGAGTGAGATGCAGACCTTGTATGGCGGACAGTTCAGTTTACAGTCTGGCTCAGCAGGAGGTGTAGGTGGTGGTAGTGGGATGGGGTCTGTCAGGACAGCTGGACTGGCTAACTAAAAGAGTTATGTGATTGATCAACTTCTTTCAGAGCTGTGAAGACAAGATGTTCTGTGCCGGGCTTCAATGATTGTAGCACGAGAAAAGGCTTCATGTCACTATGATAGAAAGAATATCTGGCTTGCAGAATCCAACACAGCTGGTCTCTGAGAAGAGATTTGTGTTACTCACACATCACTGGGCCCTGAGGTGGCCATGTTGGATGGCACTGAATATATTTATTGTTGACTATGCATGCAATCCTGTAATCCTGATGAAGGCTATTGCTGAAGTGTGTTTGTCGTTTGTTCTCCATTTTTTTTTTATATCTTTGGTTCGTTTTGAGTCATGCAACCTGGTTGTGACAGATTTCTAGCCTCTTGTTACTCACAAGTTTACAGTATTAGTTGTAACTGATATTTCATTGAAGTAGGCTTCATGACTTCATTGAATTTGAAGCCCTAAATTCCAGCACCCAATGAGATTTCAAGGCTCTATACTCTGTAAGGTTAATCTCAAGGCCTCCTGAGTTGCCTGTCTAGTAAGAATGGGCAGAAAAGGATACAGTGCAACTAGAATGTGTATCTAAGGCATAATTTAAACGAGTGACATGTGTTTAACAGATGCTCCAGCACACAAAGAACCCATTGCCTTTGGCAAAGGTGTACGAACTGAGTGAAATATGCTGAGTCTCGCTGTAAAGGTGTCAGCCTTTTACACTTGGACTCTGCAATGACAGTGATCATTTGCTGCTTCAAAAGTGATTAGGTTGCAACTCAAGAGTGTTGTCTCGATGGATCACTATTGTCAGTGGAGATATGATTGATAGATTGATCTGCTGCTTATGTCCTCCCAGAGTATGCAGCTATTGCACAGCCTGGAGCAGGAAGTCATCAATCAGCCAATCGTTGTCATGAATCATTCAACCTTTGACTTCATTACTTCGTTGACTCAGCTTTAGCCAATCAGATTGAAAGAATCATGAGAGGGCAAAAAGTGAGAACATATGGTGATACACTGGAAAACAGTGAAGACTGAGAGATCTCTTTTGTTTTTACTATTATTACAATTGTGGTCTCCATTCTTACTGCAAGACCAGGAACAATCCATTGTTGTTCATCAGCCAAAAGTGTACTCAACCCATCCCTAAGCACAACGCTGCTGCTAACAGCTGAATTACCAAAGGAGATAATGACAGATGATGGAAGAGCAGGGAAATCATCTTTTCATTACCTGATAGGAGACCCTTCTTCCTCTATAACTCTGAACACAGTTTGGGCCATTTCCAGTACCGTAGCTGAGACACTGGGAGATAATAACTACTGGGTCGAATCCATATTCATACTTCACTTTCCTAATGTGTGATTTCATTTTTCACTGAGACGGAAATATTAAGTTAAACTGGGGACATATTAGCCAGCCAGCACACAGTGAGCAGTGACACAAAAAAAAATCACATTTTTTTTGCAGGAGTCGAAAGCCAATTTCATTATAACTAAGCAAATTTCTGCCATTTGTATTCAAACATCAAGACATGTGTTAACATTACAGATTTGAAGGGTAAAACCAATTATGAGGAGCCCTCCATATCCATGAACCAACATGTGTGTGTGTGTGTGTACAAGTGCATGAATGTGTTGAAAGAGAGAGCTTTACAGGATTGTTGTTTCATTGTTTGTGCAAAGGGGAGTGTGGGGCTACAGCGGAGACAGGGAGAGTATTGAGAGGTTGGTTGGAAGTGAAGGTGGCTCTGAGACTTCCTATACTTCTAATTTCTGTCTCTCTCTCTCTCTCTCTCTCTCTCTCTCTCTCTCTCTCTCTCTCTCTCTCTCTCTCTCTCTCTGTAGTCTGGAGAATTCAGCTTTTCCTGGGTAAGGTGAAGCTGAACAGTTGCATGTGGTTTGTGAGTGAATTAATCATGATGATTAATTGGCCTTCAAGTTAAATATCCAGTGAGTGATGTCAGGCTGCCAGACGTCAGGGCTAAATTGACAGGTCTTTAAGGAGAAGCAGATTGATTTACACAGCGACTAATGAATCCCCCTCTGCTCAGAAGGGGAGTAAAGGTAAACAAGTCTTTTCTTTTCCTTCCTCCCCTCTGCCTTTTTCCAAGTGCACTTTGCTCCCTCTTTATTGAACTCTAACATGATTTGGAGTTTCTGAGACAATTGATAAATTCCCTTCCTTCATTGCTTTTCCTTCACGATAACAAGACAGCCAGAGAAGGAAGAGGGAGAGAGTGATGTCGAAGCATGTTGGGATATTTTTGGTCACTTGGACATATGGAAATGCAAATATGCTGCAACTGTGGAGAATGCACTTTTTGTTCACATGGAAGGTGTGCATGGTTATAGAGGTTGTAGTCAAGAAGCATCTATTTTCCCTCCAGTTTAATTTTAATGGCCATCAACCAATCAAACCATGCATGACACATTCCATATGGGAGAGGGTGATTGAATTCAGTCAATAATTGTGCAATACTCAGCAATAGCTGCCATATACCCAGTATTGGTGGTAGTCAGTGGTTGGAAAGCTGATGGGTGTACTTCATTTTCAGTGAGAGTGATAAAAGGATACTATTGGAATTTGGGATATATACAGACCGCTCAGAAAGTAGTTTTGCATTTTTCGCACTTTTTGAACTTAAGATTTCTTTAATTTTCCAGCACAGATTTATAATTTCTATCTGAAATCTTTAGACCGGTGCTGCTTTGAAAGGTCATGGCTGGTGGAAGGCAGAGGCTATAGAGTATTAGTTGTGTTTTGATGTTCAGTGCTACCTATTCCCTCTCTCTAACCCCCCTGAGCCCCTCTGATCTGCTCTGCGGCTCATTAAAACACCCTCTCCACCTCCACATTAGCATCAGAGTCATGGTCAGGCTGCTTTGTGTTATGAGGGTGGAAAACAATATCAATAACAACAACAAAAACAATAGTAGCCTTTGGTCCAGGGAGGAGAGGAGGAGAAAAGGTCTTTGATAATGTACATCAAAGAGATACGGTAAAGTAAAGAGTGTGTTTTCATCGCGTGCATGCCAAGGTCGTCTCTGATCCTGCCAGCGGGGCGTTGGCACTTGGGGGCAGCCTGACGGTGCGAGGTGAGCTGCCGGGTTTGCGGGACATGTCCGCAAGGATGGGAAATCAAGTATTACAACCAACAAACCAGCAAAGGCTTTTCATAGGTTAAAGATGTTAGTTCAACCATCCCTCGATTGGCAGAAATCTTTCACTGTTTGTGTGTGTGTTAGGGTGAGGCAATAAAAAGTGTGCACTGTTGACACACTGCAATGAACCGTCGTGACACGGGACCTTATTGTCCCCGTGTGTACCCCCTCCTGACCTCCGATCGCAGGGCGCTGGTTACCTTACCGCCCCGAGACTCAAGAAGAGATGTGCAGGCATCAGAGCGTTCTCCTACCGAGCTGCTTATCTCTGGAATCAACTTCATCTTGCGAAACTCAAAACCTATGAATGATCAACCCTAGTTCTGCTCAGATTGGGACCGACACAGTCTCTTCCCTTACTCTGGCTCAGACAGCACTAGTATACTGTAGGTAGCTGTCGTCGGGAACCCGGTCTAGGGCTCCTTTCAGGTCTACCTCATCACACTAAGCGTCTATCTGCTGTCTGTGTGTGTCTTGTGTGTGTGTGTGTGTGTGTGTGTGTTGTGTCTTTTCTTTCCAGGCACCTGTTGTGATCTTACCTGGCAGTGGCACCGGTGCTGCCCCCTGTCCCTGGCTGACCAAGATCCCTCTTGGAACCGCCCCACCCAAGGTTTCTTCCATTTTTGACTTTCCTAAAAAGGTTGAAGGGAGTTTTTCCTTGTCTTCTTTGAGGGTCTAAAGCTGGTGGGGTCAGATAGGTTAGGTTAGGTTAGGTTAGGTTAGGTTAGGTGGATCGGTAGACTTGTTTTTGTCTTAACTTTCTATCTTGTGCTTTGTGTTCTGCCTGTTTCCAGAGTTCTAAATCTGTGTATCTTGTTTTGTGTTTTATCGTCGACTAGCTGGATCTAGCTGGGTTCTTCTCTGTTAAGTCCTTTGAGACATGTTTCATGATTAAGGGCTGTATAAATAAACTTGATATAACCATTGTAGAACAATGAAAAACTGGAATCCTTGCTGCAGAAGTAGAGCAGGCCTCAGCCCTTAGAGCTGATGTGGACTGATGAGTGTTGGGAGGGAAGGGTTGCTTTAATTAGAGTCAAGGGTTTCCATTGAAGTTCTTTGTAAAGCGCGGCGCCAAGAATGGAGGCAGACAGAAGCTCTCGGTTCATTGGCCATCTACAGTGTTTCCTTTGACAAACTTTGCTTTTACTCCCATATGAAAGCAATAGTGATGGCTTGATATGAGATGATGAATAGTATAACTAAACAAAGCATATTCAGTGTTATGTTGTGGTCCTGTATAGCTCAGTGGATAGAGCATGGCACTAACCTGCACCATCTCACTGGGCCTCCCATACTGAAAACGTATGTGCTCATGGTGATGATTGGTTGTTGTTACACGATACATTGTCTTTCATGTGATACCTTCAATAAAACATACTTTTGGCAACTTATGATCACATATCATTCACATTGCATGTTATCTTACATTTCTAACTCTGTCCTTTTAACAAGATATCAGCACTGTTGTGGGAAACTAGAAATAGTTTTTCGATGCGATGGGGGTTGTGACTTTTGAAGTAGATGGTACCTCACTGAGCGGTGAGGAGCTGCTAATTCCAAAGCTGCATGCCATCATTTACCTGCTGTGTTTAAGAGAATTCGTTGTATTTATCTAATTAGATTCCACTTTCAGCTGTCTTGACTGATGTTGATCAGACACGGCACCACTTCACAACTGACTTCACATCTCTACATGTTCAAGAGTTGTTACATTGTTCTCAAATTGTTCAAATCAATCACACATAATCGAGCCAAACTATCACTGATTATGGATGCAGAAAGCTTTCACCCAGCTGAATAATCACAGGGTGGTTTTTATTTGCATTCCCGTGTCTGTGCTCGTCGGTCTTCTGTGCACAGCTCAGTTCTGAACTGCAAGTCTGACGGTGATTACCCATACTTGGTTATGACAAGCCAAATAAAAATACAATTACATTACTATTACTATTACAAGGACTGTGCAGTTACAATCCTAAAAGGGAGAGTGAGTTGAGGAGATGATTCCAATGAGTATCATTGGGACTCAGTTCAACCGTGAGATGTACTGATGTGGCACGAGGCTTTCTGCCACTTGTATCAGCAGTCACTTAATATTTCAGCATTTGATACTTCCTTCTTTCCTTCCAAACCCACCTGAGAAATCATCGCAACTACAGAAGGCCTCTATAATCACGTGGCCCTGTAGGTGGGGGCTTCAGGGAGAAATCTGTCCATTCATGAAAGGCCCAAGGCCAGCCAGACTAAGTCTGACCAGCCAGGCCTTCAGGGACACCCACTGTTTGACTTGGCCCACGTCTGGGCTTGGGTACAGGGCTACAGTTGTCCATACCCACAGCCTGCAGAGCTGGAGGTATTTCCTGACTGAATTTCCCTGTCACTTTGCAGTAGCATTTGAAAGAGAGCAAGGGGATTTTAGAGAAAGAGGGAGAGAGAATACGGATACAAACACATTAGAGGCCAACGGGGGAAAAACACAAACACATAATATACACGCGATGCCGTTTGTTTTCTGTGCATGTCCTGGATGCATCCATTGTCTGTGTAGCATGAGAATATAAATAATGGACTCCATGCTGTAGTCTTTCACATCATTTAGAGTTGGACAAAGACAAAAAATGCTGGATGAGAGAAGGTGAAGCTCAGATGGTAAAAGGAAATGAAAGACTCTAAGGCTTCCTTTTCTTTAACCCCACTGCCGTGTCTTTTTCATTTGCAGGCATATCAGCACAGTACGTTTGTATAGGCCTCGACTTTATCAAAATATACTAAACCCTAAGAGTCTCATCTTTTCCCAATTTCCTCTCTTTTCCTTCTATGACAGTCCAGATGTTTTTGTTATGTCCTGCTCTCTCCCTGTATTTCATTTAGTTTAGCATAAATATTCAGCATAACCTTCTGCTTCAAGCAGACCGTCATTCCAAGAAGATCTTTCACCATTAAGCTAATGCATATAGACACTCGTAACTGGGCAAACCTAGTCCCCTCAAACACCTGTGTACACACACAAACACACAGACTGAGAGAGTGAGAGTAAGACAGAAAACAGGCAGAGGGAGAGCGAGTGCAGAGAGAGAGAGAGAGAGAGAGAGAGAGAGAGAGAGAGAGAGAGAGAGAGAGAATAGTGACATCTTTGTACCATTTCCCTGCACCATTCCTTGTCACTTTGGCCTCTGTGAAATTATCTGTTGGGATTAATGAATGCCATTTTCACACATTAACTTCCCCCATTCACACATTATGGACCACCCCACAACAATATTTAACCAGTGCATCTGTCCTATGGGTATCATCATTTAAGCCACAGCAGGGGTGGTAATTGACTATTGTTCCAGTGCTGTAAACATGAGTGCTTTTTTTCCTTTCCTTATTTCCTCCCTCCTCTCCTAGTAATTGTACCACATCAAGTGCAGTTAAGAAATGGCCGGCTGTCCCAAAAGCCTGTTAATGCCTGTTGATTTATCTCATTACTACTCAATTATCGACTCAAATTGGCACATCATAGCGTATTGAGACATATGGCCTAACCCCAGAGAGGTCTGTCTTCAAGTTTGAATATTTTTGGACGTGTTTGTCTCAGTTTGCTCTGGTCTACGTGGATAAGGGCTTTGGAGAAGGATACGCTTTGATCACTTCCCCTTTGTATCTCCTTGCCCTCTCCCATTCCACTCTCTGTACCCCAACTCTCTCTCTCCCTCCCTCAGTCTGCAGCTGCCTCTGCTTCTGATTTAAACACGCAGCAGGGGGTTGTGGGTAGAGGCTCACGCTGTGAAGGATCTCTCTGACTCAGGGAGAGCTGAAGGTCAAACACACTCATGATCAGAACCACAGGATGATGTGGAAGAGGTAGAATACAAAGAGCACAGGGATGAAAGCTGCACAGCAAAGTCATAGTCACAGTTATTTTCAGTATAGACAGAGAATGACCGTTCACAATTCATGCTTCCTAACTGGTTAATGGAGGAATTCTGTGAACATGACATCATACGGCTGAGACACTCACACACACACACACACACACACACACACACACACACACACACACACACACACACACTCACACAATTTTGCTTTGTCTATTTATCTGGACTAAAGTGTGTGTGTGTGTGTGTGTGTGTGTGTGTGTGTGTGTGTGTGTGTGTGTGTGTGTGTGTGTGTGGAGAGTAAGGTCCCCATGAAGTAGAAGAAGAAGAAGAAGAAGAAGAAGATGATGAAGAAGAAGAAGACGACAAGCAACAACAGCAACAACAACAACAACAACAACAACAACAACAACAACAACAACAACAACAATGTTCTTTTTCTCCTGACCACATACTGTTTTGTCTGTCTTCATTTTTCTCTTTTCTTTTTCTTCGCAGTCAGACAGACAACAGGAACAAGAACAAGAGGAAATCATCTGGTTCTTTGAATGGAAAACTCCTGGAACACAGATGAAGGTTTTCCTTTTCTCCTTTGCAATTTTCGTTGGAAGTATTTGCATATTTCAAAAGTCGACCAAAGAAAATAGCCCGGGGCAGAAAATGGCCAAGCTGCTGTGCATATTGAAGATTGAACAGAAGGAGAGTGGGGAGGAGCAGAGAGAGGGAGTGCAGCTCTAACCGATAGAAAGATAATCTAGGAGAAAACAATGAAGCCAAATTACCTGACAATGTTGTGCTTTCTAATAATTGCAGTATTCATTACAGTTAAAACGCTGATTCTTTGCTTAGTGGTCTAGCAGGTTCTGATAACGAACATGGAGAGACACAGAAGAAACAGAGAAAGAGAGAGAGAGAGAGAGAGAGAGAGAGAGAGAGAGAGAAAATGCATCATAAGCAGGCCTCTTCACCCAACTTCCTTCATGAATAACAAATAGAGGACCCTGCACTGTGACCAGCCAGCACAACACATGAAAAACATTACTGCATTCCCTGAATTGTCTGGTTTTCTCTGTATTGTGCTGGTAGGCTTGAAACACATGGAACACTGTGGGTCCTTTTGTACAACTTCTCAGTGTTTACTGTGTTTTACTGGCTTCGTTGCTTACAGTTCGCCATTCAACAGGTTTTATAAAATGGTGGGCTTTTTATGTGTCATTAAATGGTAATCAATAAACAATTTCCGATGGAAGCTGACTGGCAGCCTACATTCTTACTACTACACACACATAGCTATGTAACTATTCCGCTACCAGTCAGATGGACATATGTGGGCAAAACCAAATAAACCTTGCAGCAAACATTTTCTTTGTTCTTCAAAGTAGTGTCAGGCATGAATAACTAGGCAATAGATTCACCACTACTCTACAAATATTTTTTTGTTGGCTATATAATCTTACCTTGAGTTACATACTGAATTGGCTGAGGCCTTTTTAGGCTGATATTTTCTGTAAGATGACATTGGTTGGCTGAAACTGAAACTATTTGGATATGATCTGCTCTGAACCTGCAGTCTGTGGAGTCCCATTGTCTCATTGTGCTTTTCTCGGGATAAACCCCTGAATGCCCCCTAAAGAAGGTCTCTTGAATCTCTTGGAGGGGAGACATTGCACAACACCCCATCCGGTTTCCATGGTGATGTGAGAACTGATACACCAGACATTCCTAACGAAAAATCACTAAAATACTATAGAGACATATAGTGTGTTAGCGATGATCAGTGGTGAGTTTAGTGACATTATCATACTTTATAGGATTTTGTAAACTTTCTTTTATGATATCACTATACAAATCCTATAATATTCCATGGGGTGTTATATAGTTCATAGTTTTGCATCATTCTTAAAAAATATTATACGATTACTATCGATCATTTCCCTGACAGTCCTTTACAGTAGATTTTCCATTTACTATTTCATCCGTTTAAAAAGTGTCTTTTAAAGTAGGCCATCTTCTGAATTAGGTTAATAATTTGTTTAATGTAATTTGCTATATCTTGCCGTGGGTAACGTTAGATCTAGTCCATAGGTTCGGTTATTGCAAACTGGCCACATATGTTTTGGTGTTTACTTTCATCTTCCGTCTACCAAAAATTACTTTTTATGAATAAATCCAAGACAAATTCGCTGGGAAAGAAAAACCATAAAGTGGCACCACATTTATTGGGCTGCACCTGGGACTGTCCTGCACAGTCACAAAACGGGAAGAGAAACGAGAGTAAGTGAAACAGCCTCGGTTTATTTAACAGGCCGTCCGTGACTCGCACTACCCCAGCGTGGAAACATCCTGGTAGAATGGGCTTGCTTTTCAGGGTGGAAAAATCAAACTGCTCGCTGGTTTTGCACCTTCACCCCTCGCCAGTGCGTCGCACCGCTGTGGTCCTTCCTTCACCATAAGAAAAGGAGAGCGCATTAAGATGCAAGAGGCGTACAACCCCCCCTGTGTATCCATGAGTATCCTTGACACAGGCCATGGTTGCATTATAAAACAGATAACCAGCTATATTCCTTTATTTATCTGGCATCACTAACTTCAGTGGCTTCGTAACCTCATTATATTACTCATTTTGGCTTAATAGAAATAATAGTAATAATAGAGTAATAGCAGTAGTATTAACAAAACTAATACTAATAACAATAATAATAATAAGATAATACGAGTAATAACAATAATACGAATAATCATCTTAAATAGCTACACTATATTTTTTCATTATCCTAAACATTCTTTATTGAAAATGTTTTATGCTTCGTTACAGACCATATCATTGCTCTTTTGCTTCAAGTGGTTAAAATTGTACTTTGCGCATACTTTGGATATAGCCAGACTTACCTACCCGAAATTATTAATATTTTTTTTTTTACTGTATTATTTTATATCGTTGCTCTTTTCCATACAACAAGAACTTCGCGCCCCCGAGGCTGGGCTGTGAGACAAACCAAGTGCTCTCCGGGTGTGTGTCCAATCAGCAGGAGCTCTGCTAAGCCTTCCTGTTGTAATTGGATGGAGATGGGAGAGGAGTACGCAGGCTTGGCACAAGGTAAACACATGCTTGTCTTCGCTTCGTAGAGGACGCGGCAGTCGGAGCGAGCAAGACACGGGAGAGGACCGGACAGGGTTTCAAATAAAAAAGTTGGTGTCGTTTTCGTTTCATCGACTACAAAACGTTAAGATCACACAGAAGGGGTTCAAACAAGCCCGAAAGCTCGGTCCAACAGCTCCGTCCCTTGGCAAGGATCAAAGAGAAGGTGTTTTTATAAAAATCATCAAGTCTGTGGATTAACCACTCGTGGAGTTCCCGGGACATAAGAAAACTTTTCTTTTCTTTTTACTCAGTGGAATGCGTAGAGAATCTGATTTTCTTTTTATTCCTATGCACATAACAAATCATTCCAGCCAAACAACTCAAACTTTCATCTAAGAATTTTATCTTTGCATAATTGCGTTTTAGCTGTGGGTATTTACACTTACCTTGAATTTGTTCATGGATTAGAATACATTGTGACTTTAACCAAACAAGAGAAGAGAGAAATTCAACTCAAGACATATGGTTTGGGGGATGGCAACAGCCACCTCAAGTCCATATCTAACCAGCAGTAGGATTTTATCGTCCGGCTCAGTCATTCACTCTGATCGCAGGGGCATGCAGCCTGGCAGCACCGCTGTGACCACGGTGTCTGGCGGCTACAGAGGGGACCCTTCAATAAAGATGGTACAGAGTGACTTCATGCAGGGAGCCATGGCGGCGAGCAACGGGGGCCACATGCTAAGCCATGCCCACCAGTGGGTGACATCGTTGCCTCACGCAGCAGCCGCAGCAGCCGCGGCAGCAGTGGCAGCAGCCGAGGCCAGCTCTCCGTGGTCCTCCAGCTCCCAGCCGCAGGACGTGAAGAGAAACTCGGTCAGGGAGGACCTCCATCCAGGCTCCGCTCTGCACCACAGGTCCCCACATCTAGGACCCCACCAGACGCACCCGGGGAGTTGGGGAGGCACCGCAGCGCATATCAGCATCGCCGAGGGACAGCAGCAGCAGCAGCCCCTCATCTACTCGCAGCCCGGTGGGTTTACAGTCAACGGGATGCTCAGCACGCAGGGCGGGCAGAGCCTTATGCACCCGGGGCTGGTGCGCGGGGAGTCCCCAGAGCTAGACCACGGAAGCCACCACCATCACCATCACCACCACAATCACCACGCGCACCATCACCAGCATCACGGGTTGAGTCATGACCCGCAATCAGACGAGGACGCCCCGACCTCGGACGACTTGGAGCATTTTGCCAAACAGTTCAAACAGCGACGAATCAAGCTTGGTTTCACCCAGGCGGACGTGGGCTTAGCGTTGGGCACCCTGTATGGCAACGTCTTCTCGCAGACTACCATCTGCAGGTTTGAAGCGCTTCAGCTGAGCTTTAAGAACATGTGCAAGCTTAAACCCCTGCTGAATAAATGGCTGGAGGAGGCCGATTCGACGACAGGGAGCCCGACCAGCATCGATAAGATCGCTGCTCAGGGCAGGAAGAGGAAAAAGCGCACCTCCATCGAGGTGAGCGTAAAAGGCGCTTTGGAGAGCCACTTTCTCAAGTGTCCCAAACCATCCGCGCAGGAGATCACCTCTCTGGCGGACAGTCTGCAGCTGGAGAAGGAGGTGGTCAGGGTCTGGTTCTGCAACCGCAGGCAGAAAGAGAAGCGCATGACGCCGCCTGGACTTCCACATACCCCGGAGGACGCATATTCACAGGTTGGCAACATGGGTCCTGATACTCCGTCCCCCTCCATAGACTGCAAAAGAATGTACAGCGAAACGTGAAAAGAAGACAACCACAATAACGGACACGACCTCTAAATAACTTGAAATGTTTAAATATTGGATAGGGATTTTGGACAAAATGTGTGAAGTTTCCATGAATGATTTGACTATTAAAACTATACAATGGAAATTGTTTAACTTATCAAACAGCTCGGAAGACCCCTATATCCTTTGGTCTAAACATGTCATCCAATGTGTGTATTTATTTAGGCCAAAAGGCCTGGTCGACTTTATGCATCTTCGGGTATTTTTCTGCACTATGAATCAGCCTAACTATTTGGGACTGAAGATTAAAGGCAAAGTTAAATCTGTTAGAAAACAATTGTTAGTTTATTTAAAAAGACACATTTTGTTCACCAAAGGAAATGATATGTTACTGAAGATTTTATTAGAGGTGGATGCGAAGAAATTCAAAGAAAAAAATGTTCTTCAGCACCTCCTCAATGTTTAAAAAAGTTCCCTTGTAATGCTGCAGAGTTTGCTGTCCCATAGAGGCCGGGCTATAGCCGACATTTTTATAGTGACATTGATTTAATGCGCTTTATTTCGCAATGTTTTTTAAAAAGCAATAATTGATCTCCCTCCAAACGTGTTTCTCACCTTTGTGTTACGTGTCAGTGGATTTTCAATTTCGATCACGTTTGAGATGGTCAAATCGCAATTTCAAAATAAGTTGAATATCGTGTTTTCTTGATAGGAACTTTTTTTTTTCTAATTAGCACACAATCCCTTAAGTTTATGTACTCGTAAGCCTACTGTGTATTTTTGTGTGATGATTTGCACTATTTATTTTTCCCCCACTGTTTATTTTCATGGATAGGCTAATTATTTAATAAATTTGACATACGGAAATATTTGTGTTAAACTATGTGAGATAGCCATCATAATCAAGTCCACACATACACCCGTGCAAGCACACACACACACACACACACACACACACACACACACAAACATTTAGTTTATCTACATATGACTTTAGTAAATACTTTTGCAGTCTAACTATATACCAAAGATTTTGTCTGCCTGTTCTTCATGGTGTCAAAGAAATCAATTATAAACCTGATCAAAATAGCCACTATAAAAGTAATCTTTCAGGAGAAAGAAGGCTATAATATATGAATACAGACCTTGAAAGGCAAAAAGTTGTGTTAGGGTTTGTTTGTATCCCATATCTGAAAAAGGACAAAATGCAAAATCTCTTTTCACATTCTCTCTTTTCTGCTAAAGCTTACCTTTTGACAGCTGCTTTATTATGTCATATCTCCACAGCAAATAATGTACTACTAAATTACCCAGCACCTTATTTTAAGTTTAAGTCTGTGTTAAACCAATAGCATGTTGACCACATCATGATTGGTTAAATGCTCTACATAGGCCTGTTCTGAGTAGCTAACTTGCACATTTTTGTGCGTTATTGTGGATCAATCCAGCTGCATACATCCTCTGACAAGCTCTGTGGAACGCAGCCAACGGAGGTCGGCTGCCCCAGCTGGCAGTTCACCTCTGCAGCGGTTGCCAAGGTGACAGCGAGATGGAGTGACAGGAGGGAGTGGATCTATTGCCACAGACGATGGGTTTGGCAGATAGGCAGGAAAAAGCTCAGGACACTGGCCCACAAAATCCACAAACTTCTTTGCTGTCACTCATGCATGCCTACACACACACGATAACCCTATACAAATCCCATATCTCATTGATAACACGAGGAAGGGGCAGCGGCGGGGAGAGCACCAAGTAAAAATGGCAGGCCCAGTGAAACTTGGAGGGAGGTCAAAGGTCAGCTGTTACAGTAGCCTACAAACCAGAAAGAACACCAACGAAATACACAGAAATCTGGAAGTTAATGCATTACCGCACAAAGTTACACTGCTAATTACAAGCTGAGAGTGAGCTTTCTATTGAATACATAACTCTTTTACGCTCTATGGATGCTATGCACCAGTGCTGCATTTTTGGTTGATGTGTTTTTTTATGTTGTTTTCAGTTTTCAGTTTTTGTTAACATTTCTGTCCTTGTCTGAGTAGCATTTGTTCTACTATGCTTAGCCTACGTTAAATAAATCTCACTACTACTACTATACTAAAAACACACACAAACAAACAAACACCAGCACACGCACACAGATTTCTAAAAGGTGTGCAAGGTGTGTGCCACAGTGTGTGTCCATAAATGTGTGCACCTCTCCTAGCTGAACATTGGCAGGGTTCAGGGGAAACACTGGCCTCTTGGTTACTTGGTTATAAATAGCAGTAGAACTGCTGAGACATGAATGGGCTGTTTGACTGGGCTGTGCAGGTATACCGCAGTCACTCCAGGTCAATTCTCAGACTCAGACCTAAGCTCTGACTGCCTCAGTAGGCTGAGGGGACACATGTATCATGGACAAACAGGCCATGCTGACGCTACTGTAATAACATCAGTTATATTAGACACAATTAAAAAAGTTTCACTCCAAAATGATATAGCGACTATTTTAAAATTGTGACACCTACTCACTTTGACTATTATTAACATTATGAGCTACCCTTCATTTACAAAAGAGTGACATTTTAGATGGTGTAGTTTTGTTTTTTAAATATTGAGCACATCAACATTGAGGAACTTGAATGATGAAATGGATCAGCAGGTAAAATGGATATATAGCATTTTGGAAACCCTTGACTCCTTCATGTTTAACATAGAACATTAATGCAAAGGAAGGGCTCATCTGTGCTCTCATCTAGGAATACCGTACAGAAGTGGAAAGGGAGTATGACACTCCACTGTAATCATCCATGGATGGCCCATCATGTATTCCCTGAGAGCTGCACGAGCCCAAGTCCTCTGATAAAACTGAGGCGAAATCTAAGCTCGTAGGATTGTAATGTGATCCCCTCGAAGCTTAGGGATGTAAAGATGGGAGATCAGGCTGGAATTAGAGGATAAAAAAGCCCTTTTAAGGTTTCTGTCATCACGCGTATGCTAGGTGTCTCCTCTGAATATCAATGCTGGGATCCAAAGGTACGTGCAGATGATGTTACAGTCACGCAAGAACCCAGAACCCCTCCACAGATATAACACAGCTCAGCACGAAAGAGCACCACGAGAGCACAACTTGTCCAAAGTGCCCGTGCATGTATGTGGTATGTTACACTGTATTCAGCACCAAGTGTCATTTCATAGTTTGCATCACTGACAGGGGCAGTTTTCCTTCATCTGCAATTACATAGTAAGGATGTCATTACCTCCTCTAATAACAGCTGCAGTTATAATTGCTCATAATTGCTCTTAAACCCTTGTTCAGAGGTACTCTGCACAACACAATTATTGCAGGATAATCCCTTGTTTCATACTTTGCGTCTTTGTATCACAGTTTTGCCGTGCGAGAGAGGGAGGCAGAGAGAGAGAGACAGAGACAGAGAGAGAGAGAGAGAGAGAGAGAGACAGAGACAGAGAGAGAGAGAGAGAGCGAGAGGGAGAGGGAGACCACCTCCACAATGAACAACCATACAGTACACCACTAAACAATAGCAAGAGCGCATAAAGAAAAATGGTATAATCCACTTGAGCAGTGTTACAGGCAGTTATATTACAGTTTCTATCATTTTTGTTGTTTTGTTACTTTACTATTTACAATAAGCCCCCCCCCCCCAACAACAACAAAAAAAAGATCACCTTTTGCTTCTTTAGTGGGGCTAAGCTCAATTGTACCAATTCAACATTCACCATATTATTTAACACCACCATGCTTTCTATCCCCAGCTATCTCTCTCTGGTCTGCTCATTACCAGTCTCCACTATTTGGTGTTAATTATTTTCACATTGCGGAGGCTGGTTTACCACCGAAATCTAACACTGATTAACACATTGTGCGTTCCTCAGTGTGAATCTGAGCTCCTGAGACACATACCTCGTCTCTGCGGAATCAGAAGCAGTGGCATGTATTTATACATGACACGATAGACATATTTTAGGCTCATACAATGAAATTAAATGGTGATGTTAAGGATGGAAGATGTTTTGTCTGTGTATGTGTGAGTTGAGATTTATGAACGCGCCCTCTCAATGTTAGGCAACTCATTTTGTGATTGTCTGCACCTGACCCAATCAATATTGTTGTCTATGTGTTTTCAAAAAAATGTCATCAAGCCTCTCCTCTGTTTATCCTGATTTAGTGGTGAAAACGTTCCCTTTGCCAGTGTTTGCTCTGCTGGTGAATGATGGAGTACCAAACTCTCTCCATCAGGAAGAAATTAAAGCAAACATCTGTGGAATAATGGACGGGGAAATGAATTCTCTCACCAGCTAGCGTGTTGTGTGTGGGTGCCACTGAACGTGACCAGCATGCATGTGCCAGACCGGTGGAGTGGAACCCGTTTGATGGGTACGGTCGACACATGGGCACGATGCCAATTTAGACAAGCATGCCCACGAACAGAGTCTCAGCTCTGCATGCTAAGTGTGTGAGTGTGACTGTGCGCGTGCGCGTGCGGAGAGACAGAGAGAGAGACAGAGAGAGAGAGAGAGAGAGACAGAGACAGAGAGAGAGAGCAGTTTTCCTGCATAGCTCCAAATTTAATTTACAATTGGATTTATCTGTAGAAAATCCGTCTCTGTAGTCAATTTTCTGCATACTCTATAAACATCCCACCACTCATGTGTGATGTGCATCCTCTCCAAAATAAAATGTAATTTCTGCCAATATAATAATTAAGTTATAGATGTTGAAGTAATTACTGGTATGGATATGTGATGTTCTATAAAAAGGTGAATTTATACGTTTTCTAAAATAAAAAAAATTTTAGACAATCATAACATAAGAAATGGCTATATGGAGTACAATGCTGTCATCTCCTGGACAAAATCCTTAATGCATGTTACTGATTTGGAACAACTGTTTGGCAGCATGTGGCAGCAATGGCACCCTCGAAAAATGTGTCAAAAATAATCTTTAAATAAAATCTTTAAAAAATAAATGTCTAGATGAATATAATGCTCTAAAAAGTACCCACATTTTATCACAAGAAGCTTCAGTTAAGAACAGATTATGCTAACTGGATGACGACAAAACACCCTGGAAAAAGATAACCTTTAAACAGGCATTCACCAGTTCACAGGCTAATCAACCAAGGTGAGCGCCAACAGAGAAGCTGGTTTGGAGGTTTTAAAAGTGTGTGTGCCAGAGTGATGATGTCATTGTGGTCATTGACTGGACACCACCTGTTAGGAAGTGTAGTATTACACAAATACATGAAAAAACACACATACTATATTTAGCCTTACTTTATAGGTGTATTCAATTTCATACAGATATTCTCACACAGATAATGAGCAATTACAAGATTCAACATGACCAACTAAGGCAGGTCAAGTCACGCAACATTAGAAAATCACATAATAAACCTGTGTATCCCCAAATGTGGTGACTTTTTTGCCACTGAAGACAAGTCTCTACCTCATCCCAATCATTTCATCATGAATTGATGGTTGTGGATAGAGATAATAACTTTATACTGCTAAAATGCATTGTAGTGTGTGTGTTGAGATATAACGAATTATAGCTGTAAAGAGAATAATGCCATAAATCCCTTCCTGTCCAAGATGCTTTTGCTCTCCTTTCTGGTGTCTCAGGGACATCCATTGTGTACCAAATATATGTAAAAGCCAACAAAAGTGTAGCAATACAAAGCAAATAAGTGTAACCGTTTTATTTTGTTACATTTAATTACACCAAGTGAGTGAAACATACTTCAAGTTCCCTGAAACACACTCTGAAGTGTGTGTTAAATAAGAATTGGACAAAAATACTTTTCGTTATTGCTGTTCTTCATAATGGTAGTTTCTGCTTCCTGTTTACATCGGCACGCCCATGCCCAGTGTAGGTGAATGGTAACTTGATATGCGTTTTTATGGACGGAGATCATTTCTGAAACGGTGCTATAACGCTTGTGTGGACCAAGATCGTTTCTGTTTAAAAACTCAGTTTTGAAACAAAAAACGTATTAGTATCATATAGCCTTTTTTTTTTCTTTTTTTGGTCAGGAGATAACTCCTAACTCCTTTCCGGGAGTCAGGGAGATTGGGCTCATTTCCGGGAGACTCCCGAACGTTCTGCAAACATAACTTTGAGCTGGCCTTTGGGGCCGCAGAGTAAGTGGCTGCAGTAATGCATTCATTATAATGACACATTTGTAGATATTGGCCTTTTATTAAAAATCAGATATGGAAAAAAAAGAAATGGATTAATATTAAAATATTACTAGAGAAGTGGACTCAACCAACTTCTTCAACTCTCTCATATATGTACAGTACATACTCACACACACAATAACACACCAACACACAGCAACACTATTGGAATCACTGGTCCTGGTCCGTGCCATGTACAGTGTTGAAGCCACTGCAGCAGGGATTTGTGAGCCCTTTGCTGCAGAGTATCTTCATGTAATGTGGAGTCTGATCCAGGTCTATATCTGAATAGCAGCCCTCCCTAGAGTAGTCTGGCCTATCCCTCTCTCTTCCCATGCTTTCATATCTCTGAGATGTGAAATGTGTTTTCCATTTGTGGATCACAAAACATTTCTTTGTAGACCACGTGACATTTATATTTATTTGTAGATTTTTGTCAAATTTGTCCTGCAGCAGATTTGTGTTCCACCTACGTATAACCTTTTGAGCATGGTGCTATAGAGAACCTTTCTAAAGGGTTCATGACAGCACCAATAAGGCTTCAACTATGGTACAAGCTTAAAGAACCATTTCCTGGTACTATATAAAACAGTGGGGAACCAGTATGGTCCTCTAGAGTAGAAGCAGGGCATGTATATATTCTGTTATGTGTTTGACACAACATGAAGCAATTGAGCTGTATATATTGTTATTTGTCACAAAGTACTTGGCAATTAAATATTTACAGTGGAGCACCTTATATATAGTATTATTTAATAATTCATTTAAGAAAGTGTGTGGGTGCCCCCCCAACCGGTCAGCTACCACCACTCATAGAATCAAACAAATAGAATCTGTGGGAAACACTGTGTACGCTATGTGTTGTTGAAGTTATCTGGTTCATTGTGAAATGTCTTAAAATAAATAATAAATAAACAATAATTATTATGAGGTGAGTCATTTTTCCCTGCTGCACCGCTACACCGGATCTTAGGGTTCTCCCACCTGCCAAATCTCCGCTTTAACCCCTGGTTGTGTACATTTTCATGTTTGTGAAAAGGTGACGTTAAATTTTCTTTTTCTTTTTTTTAACTTCAGAAACATGCACAAATAGGCATTGACCTATATACTAATTATTAACCACTTTTATTGATTTCTATTAAAATGTGGGAGATTGTATTATGAATGAGTGTTCAAAATAAATATCTTATGGTTGCAACCATTTATTTTAAAACAGAGTGGATTGTTATTGTTATTATTATTATGACTTTTATTAAAATGCCGGAGGCCCCGGTGACTTGATGTTCTCTGAAGGGAGGCTCACTGTTTTACACTTTGAAAACCCCTGGTCTAGTGCACTTGTTTTATATATGTTGTGACTATATGGTCTCAATATGAGTCTTTTTATGAGGTCACATATCACAATCCTTCACTCTCTTTGGAATCCATCTGTAAAACAAATTCAGCAATGAATGATGGCAACCTGTCTGGGTTTCTGCTCTGTCAAATGTTTTAATGTTTTAGAGAGCTGCACCTGAGCATTCTCAGGTGTACACAAAATACTTCTGCTCGGTGAATTTTGCGATATAAATGGGAATACCATTCAATTTAAAAATCTGTGTAGTCTTATGAGTATATTTGTGAACATTAACGTTTCCCCAGAGCTAAAAATCAGAGAACCAACTCTCTTGACAATCAATGGGATTCTGGCATTGTAGGTCAGAGGTCAAACAGTCACAAGCCAAAAATGTCTCCTGGTCCCCAGAAAAGGTTCAGTGTAGGAGACTGTTACTCTCTATCCATTATGGCAGACACATACAGTCATCATTATCACCCGCATTGTCCACACACTCCACACTATCTTGGTTTATTTTAAGTATAAAGGAAGGCAGACACAAGGCTAGCAAGTTGGCAGGAGAGTCCCATAAGTAGCTGATGTAGTTTTGCCTTCCTGTTATCTACAATCACAAGTGTTTTGCTGTGCACAAACATCATGACAGATTTTGTTCAGTGTGAGCCCATATTTTACATATATATCCTCAGGTCACATATTCTGACAGCCGGCAAATTCATAGTTTTGCCTTCCTGATGTCTGCAATGACAAGTGCTTTGCTGTGTTCAAACATATAGTATGATGTGTCACCATGACAGATTTTGTTTAGTGTGAGCGCCTATTACATAATCATACTAACTCACAGGGTGTATACTTTGTTTAATAGTAATATAAATTAATATAAATATTAATTAGTAATAGTAATAGTAATAGTAATATAAAATAAATAGATTCGATTTTAAACAGTGTCTTTTGTCCCCACTGCCCACTGATGCCCATTAAGCAGTTGGGAAATTGCTTAAAACCCAGCAAGGCCTTGACTAATTGAACCAGGAGTGTTAGCCCAAGAGCCGTACTTATCCTATCTGGGGGTCCCTGACAACTGGATTGAAAACCCCTGGTCTAATGAGACTGGCCCCTCTGACAAAACAACTGGCCCCAGCCTGGCCCCCCTCAGTTAAAATGGTCTAGAACCGCCCCTGCTTCGTATACTGTGATGTCTTTTTTCAGTTTGTTCTCTGTGGTATGGCATCACAACACAGAAGACCAATTCCTCTTTCTTGTTTCTGGCAATGGAAGGCAACAGATGCTCTTCAGTACAAGCCTGACTGTCCTCTGTACCAGAGACAAAAACTTCAGGTTTATTACAAAGCACCATGGAATACAAATGTGAAATGACATGTTTTTAACACAAAAATCAGGAGGATCACTTAAACAATAATAATGAAAAAGAAAATATAATAATGTACAGAAAATAATTAGTTAGATAACAATAAAACAAGATCATATCAGTGTTTGAATGTTAAAATAGTGTCCGCCTTTGTCAGCTGTAGACACCTTAGAGGAAAGAATGACTCTTTAATTGTTTATTGGCATAGAAGAAGAGGAAGTGATATAATACCAGAAAACAGCAGTGTGAGAGGCTGAATCCCCGGTCGTTTAAGGTGAGATGCTGCACAGTTTAAGTCCACCAGGCCTATGGGCAGTACATCAGGTGTATCATGTAATGGTTTTTTGCATTAACAATAAGCTAAACGTCCCACATGTTACCCACTATTGGGCACATTGCACTTTCTTTTTAAAAATCAGTTTTGAGATGAATTTCTCCACTGCACTGCACGGCACCTTTAAATCAGCGACCAGTTCGTCTCTCGCGTCAGCATCACCAGGCACGATGCCAATCGATAAACCAATGAAATGGTAAAAGTAGGGTATTGTAGGAAAGCCTTCTCATGCGGAGAAAGAGGAATCGCCATGGATGTGATGCCATAGTGTCTCCGCGGCTACCGCCGTCGGACTAGGCGCACCGCATGAAACCCAATCTAGATCAGAATTTGCCCGTCAAGGTAGACTGCTACATTCAGGTATTTATGACATTTATTTCAACGGTCTAGCTTCGTGGTGGCTTGAAACTGTTGGATTTGTTCCTCATTTCCCCCCCACGTTAATTACAATAGGCATTTAGAATCTGATAGTTGTGCCTTTGTAAAATTGCCATTGACTTGTTTTCCTGTGGCACTGAGGCGAGGGTAAGAGAGTCCGGGAGAGAATGAGCCGAAGAGAGGGAGGAGGGAAACAGACTCAGTCAAGGGGATAATCACATAGACAATGTGAGCAACCATAGTAGACGCATTAGTGGGGCTCTTTGATCTGTTGTGGTGTAAAAATAGAATTGTGTATATATTGGACACAGGTGCAATGAATTGTTCATGCGTAAAAAATCGCACACGAAGCTCTACTGTATGATGCTGTGATCAGACAGTATATTGTAATACAGAAAGCCACTGGGGATCTCACACTACTGATATGCAATCATCATCTGATATGACTAACTGCGACTGGATAACATGATTCATAAATGAATATCCCAATTTCTTATCAAATCCTTGAATTGCGACAATATTATACTGTGAAGCCAGTGTCATGTAGCCCGTTGAATCAAAGCATGAGCTGAGCAGACTGAACTCGTTCCTGTTGAAATTAGCAGCCTGGCTCGGACCTTCCCATAGGGCAAGCCAGCTCATTACCATTTTGGACATGATTTGCAATGACCTATTCACTCATTTTGAATGACCAGGACATGAGTAATGGTTTCCCACATCAGCTCTTTCCTGACATTTTAATATCTAATTCTAATATCTAATATCTAATATCTAATAACTATTCATTAGCTGTGTCCTTCTTTCTCCTTATTTCTGTTAACTCTCTATAACAGTTTGTCATTTGTGGTTTCTATTTATTTTCTCCATTTGGAGATGTGTGCCCTCAGAGTGGGCTGAATATTGCGAGGGATGGCAAGATAAAAGGACACCCGAACACAGACATAGTCACGTGTTATTGTGGCCTGTAAGTCATCTTGCTCTGAGACTGAAACTATGAAGTTATTCAGTGATAGTTTGACTGTAGGTTTAGGTCCTAAGTTGTATAAAGACCCACTGATATAGAAAATATTTTGTCACAGACATTTGCACAGGGGATGAGAGTGGGGGCTGCTTGTTGCCATGGAACTGGTGACCTTGTTGCCTTGGCAACAACCAGTAACACTACGCAATAGACTATGCAAGGTTTTGTGGAAGAATCTACAACCACTGACAGGATAGTTTTCTTTCACCAGTTTGGTTGAAACACTAATAGTAATAATATCAATATGTCATATTGAGATAACATCATTCATCTTATTGTTGGTTGATTCAAACTCATTGACCTTTTCTGACCTTTTCTCTATGATTTGAACATTGAAAAAAGAAAGCCTCTGCAATACATTTGCTCTAGTTACACAGCATTCAGGCATCCTCCACCTCTGTCTATAAGCAATATCACAGTCTACGTACAATCAGTCCTTGGTGATTGTACATTCACAGGGGATCAACCATGGAGGTTGATAAACCATCAGCCATCATGACCCTTATATCCTCTCTTCCAGCTCCTAACTACCAGTCCACCTGGAAGCCCTGAGGGTAGAGAGTCAGCTGTACATGGTGTTTAGGTAAAACGCAGAGACTGAGACCTGAACACCAGAATACCCTCAGTACATACATATACGCACACACACTGTGCCACCACTAGGAGCATCACAAGAGGTGGATACCATAGCAACAGAGGTGTCCTGTGCGAGCGCTTTTGAACATGCTTCTCACTTTCATCGGGGTTGCATCAAGCTCCGAGGCGCTATCCAAGGATGAGATTCTGCCAAGCACACAGAAGACAGACAGGTGTGTCATGGCTGTGTGTGCTTTGCATCATTTTGTGTATTTGTATTTGTGTGTGTGTGTGGTTGTATTGACAATGTGTATGCATGTAGGTGTGTGACTCTTTACAGCTCGGCCAAACAAGGCTGTTAATCATCAACCTTGTTCAAGCCAGTGAACAGCATGTCTTAGATGATGTCCTCTTTCCTCTGTGCCCATCTCTCATTAACTGTGGGAATGTGGTGTGTGAGTGTGTTGGCCCTATGGCTTATATAACTGTCCTTCAGCATCATTGGGGCGTCATTCCTCCTCTTATGGATTCACATTCACAATTTGAGTAATAGATCAAAGAGCAGCTGAGCCCTTCTGACTATCTATACAGTCACTGTTTTTGTGTGGTCATGTCATGTGTGCTGAGAGACAGACAGCACCTGAATGTAATGTTGTATTTGGCTGTTTTACAGACTGTTTTCTTGAAAATGTTTTCTTCTGTTTCTATCTCAGAGATTGTCATGGATGACCAACTGATGGAAGAAACTTAAAAAAATAAAATAAACCACAACAATAATAAAACATGTACATTTTCTTTTGGACTGGCATCGCTCGATAATAGTTGCTATGGCATTTTGTAACGAGAGCCTGCTGGAGGGATGTGACTTCATGGAGCCGGACGATGTGGGGGAAGTGGCAGAAAGTCTCCCATCAGAGGCTGGGACTCCTCTCATGTCAGTCACTCTGCGTGTGACTCTGGCAGCTATAATGATCTTCATGATTACTATTGGTTTCCTAGGCAACGCGATTGTGTGCCTGATTGTTTACCAGAAACCTGCCATGCGTTCTGCTATCAACCTCCTTCTAGCCACGTTGGCCTTTTCAGACATTATGCTCTCTCTGCTCTGCATGCCTTTCACTGCTGTCACCGTGGCGACTGCTGACTGGCGGTTCGGAAGTGGCTTCTGCCGTGCGTCGATCATGCTGTATTGGCTGTTTGTACTGGAGGGCGTGTCCATCCTCCTCATAATCAGTGTGGACCGTTTCCTCATCATTGTGCAGCGGCAGGACAAGCTGACCCCCCATAGGGCCAAACTGCTGATTGCAGCTTCGTGGGTGCTGAGCCTGTGTGTGGCCCTTCCGTCTGTAGTCGGGTGGAGGGCTGATGCAGCAGGTATTGGGGGAGCCTGGGCGCCGCAGTGCGTTCTGGGATACAGTGAGTCTCTGGCAGACCGTGGCTACACAGTACTGTTGGCAGTGGCAGTATTCTTTGTACCATTCGGGGTCATGCTCTACTCCTACCTGTGCATACTCAACACAGTACGGCGCAATGCCCTGCGCATCCACAACCACACCAGCGAGCATTCCTGCCTGCCAGCCCTCAACCAAGTAAGCAAACTGGGTCTTACCGGGCTGCAGCGCCCCCCTCAGGTCAATGTAGACATGAGCTTCAAGACCCGAGCCTTCACCACCATCCTCATCCTCTTCATCGGGTTTTCAGTGTGCTGGTTGCCTCACACGGTGGTCAGCCTCCTGGCCGTGTTCAGCCGGCAGTTCTACTACAGCCCAGCCTTCTACCCGGTCAGTGTCGGCGCTCTGTGGCTCAGCTACCTGAAGACGGTCTTCAACCCTGTCATCTACTGCTGGAGGATCAGAAAGTTCAGGGAGGCCTGCCTGGAGTTCATGCCCAAGAGCTGCAGACTGTGTCCCAGGGTGCCAGGCAGGAGCCGTAGGAGGGTGAGGCCCAGCAACATCTATGTGTGCAGTGAAACCCAGTCAGCTGTGTGAGGAAGGGACACCAAAGCTGATAAATCTGGGAGATGCATAAAACAGCAGCTGCTAAGTGTTATCAACTGTTTTTCACCCCTATTTTTTCTTTCTAAGAGGAATCACAGGGTCACCTACTGATGGTTGTCAACAAATGCTAAGGACACATGCCATAGCATGGACAGCTCTTGTAGTATTACTCAGTCACTTGACTTGATGACCTTCATGGCCTCTGAAGGTTACTGCCATTGAAATATTTCACACCAGCCGTTTGTTTCTCTGGCTACGTCCACATTAAGCCGGGTAAATTTGAAAACACATACAACAAACACTAGACCCGAAAACGCCATTTTCAAATGTACACGTCTTAGTGTGGACGTACTCTCTGTTTCATCATGTGTCCCTGGGCTTCTCCATTTGTTCTCTTCTTCTGTAGACGTGGATCTTCGGTCTCTCATCCTTCAGTTTGTCCTCTATGACTAGTAGTGTTGTACAGTTGACGACCAAAGAGGATCCTCTCCCTCTGTTTTGACAATCACAAATAATAACTCTCTTGTCAGTTCGTTTCACAAAGTTATTTTAAGTGAATCACAGAGACGGCTTTCCAATAATGTTTTTTTTTTTAGGAAAGTCTGTTAGTATTCAACTGATGGTTTGTTTTATAACAGTTTTTAATGAAATTGGTGGAGAAAATTGGTATGACAGATGAAACTGTTCATTGTTATTCTAAAGAATGAAGTGACTGAGCTAGTGGTGAATATGTATATTCATATATTATCTATCGTAATTCATAGTCAAACCAGATACTTCACATTATAAATACAGTTTTTAAATGAGGTGTTGGGGGCGGGGGGGGGGGGGGGGGGGGGGTTGAATATAGTGTGCTTGGGTGCCAAACATTCTAGTCAGTAATCAACTGCTTCTCCAATGTCAATAAGTTGCTGCGTTGCTGGGATACAAAAGGCTATTGATTGGGACTGAATATGTATCTCCTTCACTGTAGAAAGCAACACTCAGTGGTTCATGTGCTGCATATCCCCATCCCAGAAAAAGTCATTTAACTGTAACCCTTGGCTCTCTAAGGGATATGTCGATTGAATGAATGCAGTAAATGCAGTTTTGCATTTTTGATATAAAGGTGTGTAGCATTTTAACATACATGTAGCATTTTTAAGGATAATACTTAAACAATCTAATTCTATACAGCAAATATTGCAAAATGATTGTGGACATGTAAACTAGACAAAGAGAAGTAAATGGGCTCTAACTCTAAATGACATCGGTATTCTCCTTTAACTAGCACCTCAACTTTGAGACGTGAGTATAATTATCATAAACGTGAGACCATCAGTGAGAAGACTAGCAGCCTCTACCAGCATTACACTGCAGTTTACACAGCGTGCCACCAGGTCAGATTTGGAGGGAAATCTGCTGGATTGCTTTAAGGAACAAAACAGGAAGAAGGCTCTGTTCTTCCAGCGCAAGCAGAGCTAATCATCTTTGCGACAGAAAACAATGAGGTTTATTGGATATGTGGTCTTACGTGGTCTTAATTATGAGAAACATTAGCACTAACAATGCCACTGCCATAAGATAGAGACTACACATTGTCTCAGCCATGGTCCCAGTTGTTTACTTATTATACCAAGGTATTACAATTAATTTCACAATGATATATTGATGTTTAAAATGCTGCACGCACATGTGAATTGGCCCAGCCTTGCAGGGAGGATATACATAATGTTCTAATTGTTTTCTGTGAAGAGGGAAAATAAATCTGTGTAACTACTGTCCCATACCAACAGAAATATTCTAAGGGAGATTTCTGATTTTTTACCTTTTAAATTCAGTGGAATTAATCAGCGACAGTATCTTCAAAGATTCTTTTCAGTATTTTAATGTGTAGGTAAAAAAGGAGGTAGCATTCATTCATGTGGGTATTCTGATGAAAAGGCTTTAATCCTCAAGATTATGCACTCTTGGAATTATTTATTATTGGAATGAATTATACAATTAAAATTTTCTTTTGACAATAATATCCAGTGTCCATTGTACTACAACAACTATTATGTACTTTTTTATGGATATTTCAGTAAAAACGAAAAACATAAAGCACAATGTCACCAACAAATTATAAGTTGTATGATAAAAGTGATATGTATGAATTTATTATACGTATATATATATTTTTAGTTTGTGAGTGTGTTCGGCCTGTTTGATGTTGTTTTTGTTTTTTGTGACAACCAAGTGCTCTAGAGCTGAAAACAGTGGGTGCTACATTGAATTACAACTGTAGGATCCATTTTTACAGGACTGTAAAACGCCTCAAAGACAATTTAACTGAATTTAGTTCAGTTCAATTAAATTGATTTCAAGACAAGAAAAATAAATGTGAAATTGTCTCTTCTTTGATATCATAGAATGAGCAATTTGGTGAAATATCTGCTTTAAATTTGCATAAACATCTGTTGCATGGATAAAACCTATGTGGCGCCTTCATGAATTTATCTGAATGTATTGGGTATCAGACCATACTCTATCTTTAATAGATAAAGAAAAAGAAAGCTTTCGGGGCACAATTCTAGGTCTCCTGTAAGTACCCCCCCTAATGTGTACAATGTTGCACCTGTGATCAGTAAGGTCAATACTGGGTATTTCTCCAATTTAAGGATTATAATGTAAAGGTACTTTCACAAGTTGAATCAGCCTTGGTGAAATACTTGATCATTCCAATGAGGAGGTCTGGACCAGTATTCCTGACATAACCCTCATAACTAAGTAGTTCACTTTCCATGATCAAATATGAAAGAAATATGATTCACGTATAGTATTATTTCATGAATATGTTCGAGAAGTTACAGAAAACAAACGTTTTGGACCGTCACGTTTTTTCACCAACCATCACAAATTGGGAATACAAACCCATGGGTCGTCTACGCCTCTAGGGGGCACTGTCTGAACCAGTTGATACCTTTTTGTTGTGGAGCGGGGCATGCTGGGTGTTAGTAGGGTTCAAAGATGGCGAGCTCCACAGGACGACAAGGGAAAGACAAATCTACCTCGGACGCAGATCTTTTACTGCATCCTGAGCTCTTGTCTCAAGAGTTTATGCAGCTACTTTTGAGCGAGGTAAGGCTCCTTAAGAGAGAGATATGGGCGACGTCCCTTCCTGTAACGTGACGTTAAGTTAGCTAACTAGCTTACTAGCTTACTGACATTCCTGATGGAATGAATGCGCGAACATACCCAGCCAGCCAATGTTGTTGTTGTACATATTAATAATACATATATTAGTAGTATTAAAAGCTAATGGTACGTAATATCTTGAACAGAAGAAGATCGTCAGCGGAAACGGTGAGAGCCGCGACCGGCTCACAGAGCTCTACCTCCGGCATGTCATCCCGCTCCCGCAGCGGACCTTACCGAAGACCCGCTGGGGTAAGACCGTGGAGAAGAGCCGCGGGAGACAGGGGCCGGCTGGCGAGCAAGCAAACAGGTGAACAATGAACTTCCATTATAAAATGGTTGTTCCGTGATGTTCAGGCAGTAATTCATGTACTCTTTACATGGGCATTATCACGCTGGTTGTGGCGTCTATGAACCAGAGAACCAATACGATCTGGTATACGATCCAAACGATCCATACGATCCAAAATCTGGTACTGCTGCATTGACAGTGAATTAAATATTGACTTAATGGACCACTGCAATGTATGTGTGTGCGTTTATGCCCAAATGAGCTTTATGCCATTATAGTGTAAACGGCTATAAACCAGAATATGGGCCTAGTTTCATTTTCGAGACTTCATCGACCAGCTTGAAATTTCCAGTAGGCCTATCCATAAAAATAGCATGTGGTTTTCCCCTTTTTTAAAAGCAACACTGGTTCTATTTATGACACAGCTTTTTTGTGGCACTAGACAACAATGTCTGCTGAATAATAATATTCTTCTAATATTCTATCTCTAATAGTCATTAATTTCTGATCATTTTCCAGCTCCAGTAATGACCACAACAGGAAGAGGCCTCTGATCGTGTTTGATGGCAGCTCCTCTCACTCTGGCACATTCAAAGTGAAGAAACCAGAGGGGACCACAGGGATCACTGACCGGTTAAAACCTCCGCCTGCCACAAACCTGTCCAACCCCATCCGTAAGCTGTCTGGCACCACACCCTCTTCTTCCTCATCCCCCCAAATGTCTGTCAGGGAGACTCAGCCAGCCAACCTCAAACGAGAGGCAGGCAACTCGGTATGGAACCTAATCTCCTATAATTATATCATCTGTTTTGTTGGGTCACTTGAGTTATCTAAACCCGAAAGAACATGCATAATTGTCACTATTGTTTTGCGTGCATTTCTGAAAATTATAACCTTGTTTTATATAGTATGTTGTCATTTCCTCTTCCGTCTCTCCAGGATGTACTGAAGTCTCCAGAAGTGAAGAAAAAGATCCAGCATGTGACATGGCCCTGACCGCTGAACCTTATCCAGCTAGACCTGATGAGAATCCAGCTGTGAAGGACAGACCGCTGCGCTCCAGAGAGGTGTTGTTCACCTGTTATCGTCACTCTCTCTCCCGATCACAGATGTTTTCCCACCCTTTGCAAAAAGGAAAGGAAACCCTGGTGGGAACCCTTTTACCTGCATGTCCTCTAGCCCAACGTACTGTGCTCTTTCCATTCTGAGAGCCAAACCTGGAGCTGACAGAATAGGGTGGTGCTACCACCTACATAGTGGTAAGGACCTGCTTCTGCAGTCATGAGCTTTCTTGTTACTTTCCATGCCCTGAAGTGCCCTTACCACCAGACACGGACACAGCAGAGGACAAAGGAGGCAGAGGATGTTTTTTTTCTGAGATATTGTGATTGGAGATTTTGTCCACAAGTTGAGTTGGCTAAGAGGCCCTCCAGTACTGGGTTGGACTATCGGAGCGTGAAGAGTGTTTCTTGGCTGCGGTTTTATTTATTATGGTTTAAAAGGTTGCAATTAGAAACCTGTTGTCAACCTTCAATGGAGAAATCTCTATTGAAACAGATACAGTAGAATCTCATCTGTCTGTACATAACATGGAATTGAAATGATTTTTTTTAATGCAATTGTGGCAGATGGTCTGATAAATAGTCACATGTACAGTTGCGGGAAAAAGTTGCGAAACCTTTTGAATTACCTGCATTCCTAAAATATGATCTGACCGTCTACGTCATAAAAATAAACACTAATGTGATTCAACAAATGACACTCACAAAATTTGACTTGTGTTTATTGAACATATTGTTTTATTGAACATAGTGTTTATAAACTTTAACAGCTTGGATTGGAAAAAGCATGTGAACCATGAGCTTTAGTTCTTGGTGGAGCCTCCTTTAGCAGCCATGCATGGAATTCAAAGGCGTTCACAAACGTTTTCCCGCAATTGCACATTTGAACACTAGATGGAAACGGCGAGCTTACATTCGTGTTGTATTTCAACATTATCTTTAAGCATTCATAAGAATGTAAGAAATACCAACTGAATAAAGGAAACTGTCTCTTTGACGTCCTTTTATTTGGATTTTAAATAAACAGACTTTACAAGCGACCAAGCGACTCACACAGGAACAAGATTTACTAAACCTTTTGTCAAATTTTTACTAACATTGTTTTTTTAAAATAAAGCCTTAATCTGGATACAAAGAATCTGTTTTTCTGTATTTGTTCTGTATTTATGATTGATATGCCTTTGTTGTAGCATATATGTTGTTGAACTAATAATAAAGGAGGGTTTCATACCCACCTCGCTTTAGCACCTTCATTACTACCTTTGTGAACATTACTGGTTAATAATTGGATTATTGAGACCCAGTAAATTTGTCCCCTTGTGTGTTAGTTAATGTTTTATTAAAGATTCTGAAATTTGTCACTTTGTGCACACCTATAGAAACCATTTATAAGAGTAAATATAGAGTTTTAATACATTCATATTTGTATTTCACTGATTATTGCAGCACTCATGCACAAACCTCAAACGGATCATTACAATATCAAGCTGGTGCATGCAGAAAGCGGTAACTGCTAGCACACTCAAGTTGACAGTCTTAATACTGAAGGGAATTTATTTCAAAACTCTAAGTAATCACTATTTTTAAATGGATGATATTCATCCACAAAAATGTTAATATTTGTAAGCAAAAGTCTTCAGACAGCTAATGTGCTTCACATTCATGCCAATGATTATTTTATTAGTGGTCACTTTTTTCAAATGGTTTGTTATTTCTTGTTTTGAAATAAAGCTTCCTAAATTCAAATAACATTGTTAGTTCTAGTACTTTCTATTTCATGTCATATAATACTGGACGTTGATAGCCGTACCAGGTAAAGAAGCTATGCTCTGTGCTCAGATGCTATTTCTTTATTGTTACTCCTTGGTCTTTATATGGCCATCCAATCAGACATATCCATCATCCCTCACACCGGCTTAGATGTCCTTGCCACACTCCGGGCATAGGATGTCATCACGTTCGGTGAGGAAGCCACGTCCAACCAGGGACACAGAGCACTTCTTGCAGTTGAAGCAGTCATTGTGCCACTGGCGCTCCTCAAAGGAAATGTACTTGCTGCCTCCAAGACCTATAAGTGAAAATGAAGACCAGGTCAAGACAAACAGCAGAGAGATAATTCCCAAAAGATCATGTTTAGAGTCAGGCGGATAGATCATAGTACCGCTGATAGGGGTGGTGCAGGAGGCACACTTCTTGGCATACAGGTTGCAGAAGCAGTTGAGACAGTAGGCGAAGTCATCCCTAGAGGTAAAGCGCTGGCCAGACAGCTGCTGCTTGCAGCTAGTGCACAGGAAACAGTCCTTGTGCCAGGGCTGCTCACGGTAGGTCACCCCGCCAGTGGTGATGGGCTATTGAGACAGAACAAGTAAACACATTTTTGATATACACATTTACTTCTGCATCTCTCTCCATAGATTGAGACGGTGCATTGATTCAGACAGTGCAGGAGAACTGCCACTTGATGGTTTTCCAGCTGAAATTCAATTGCATGTGAGTTCCTGATTTGAACCATGATGCAGCCCACCTTCTTGCAGTGCACACACTGCATGGCAAACTGCTTCTCATAACAGGGCACACAGAAGTTATGGTTTTCCTTGGGGATGAAACTCTTGGTGCCAATGGGCTGCTGGCATCTATGGCAGGTGAAGCAGGTCTCATGCCAGCTGTTCCCCTTGTGCTCCATCTTCCTGGAGCCTATAGGAACAACAGAGATAGGGTAGTGTACACTTTGAATTATAATTGTAGGTCTTATTTATCGGAAATTGCACAATTTGAAAAATCACCTGAGCTTTAAAATACTTGAAGAAACATTAGCAATTTCATAAAATAGCTCCTAGTAGCTCCATATAGAAGTGGTGCTTTGTTGTGTCTAAGTAATGGCCCTGTACTGAACTGGTGATGGCATTATTATTATTATAGTTCTTTATAATGTTATCGTTGTTTCTTTCCTTCCTAGAGTGTCAGGACTTTGACTTTGATTAACCTAAGTAGTTCAATAAGTCACATGGGTGCACCATCCTGACAACTAGAACTATTCATATTTTGAATCTAGTCTAATCACATCACTGCCCATAATTGTAAGGGGAATATGCAACACCACACAAAATGTCACTGTTGTAAAGATACATGTACAATCCTTTGAAATCCATTCAAGTATTTGATTTAACCCAACTCACATGGGCTGCTATAGTTTAAATGGGTGAAATGATATTTTCTTCACTGACAGTTAAGCTGTGCTAATAGATGTAATATGAACTATTTAGCCGAGTTGTTCTTAGAGACCTTCTTTGAATTCATTTAAGTACTTTATTTAAGCAAACTCACATGGACTGAATATCACAGTGGGTGAAGAAAGGACAGAAATGGCCTCATGCTGTCTGCTGTGTTCTCTCTGCCTACCTGGCATGATGGTCTTCTTGCAATCATGGCACTTGGAGGAATACTCGTTGGAGTAGCACTCAGTGCAGAGCAGCTGCTCGTCCTTGGTGGAGAAGGGCTTGTCCACCAGTGAGCGCTTACACTGGAAGCACTGGAAACAGTCCTCATGCCAGTGACGGTCCTTGTAGGACAGGTCCTGCAAGGACACCAGAGGGACAGTTAGAGCAAAGCTGAATTTGATGCTGATTGGAGTTCAAGACAGAGAGAGAGAGAGAGAGAGAGAGAGAGAGAGAGAGAGAGAGAGAGAGAGAGAGAGAGAGAGAGAGAGAGAGAGAGCATCCTCCCCTACCCTGGTGTTGCAGCCAATGGGCTTCTTGCACTCCTCACAGGTGTTGGAGTACAGGCTCTCGTAACATTTCACACAGTATGGGTTCTCCTCCCTGAGAACATACTTCTTCCCAAACAGGGACTCCTTGCAGTAGTGACAGTCATAGCGCTCAGTCATGTTGGCCCTGGGTCACTCACCTGAGAGAGGGAGGAAGACAGAGAGAGAGAGAGAGAGAGAGAGAGAGAGAGAGGGAGAGAGTATATTTTAGTCTTAATTAGTGTCAAATTCATGTGGCTCGCTATAAACAGTGAGTGCATGACACCGAGACACCAAGACGTCTTCGCGGCCACCGCACCAGGAAGCTGCTGAGTGTTAGTCCCACACGTTTAACAGCCTTTGCCTGCGCTTACTTAACATTTCCAACATCCTAGCACCGGGAGCTTCCTCAAGAGTCTCGTCTATTAGCCGGTGGTTAAACAAAGACGTCTTTTCACAGAGACTGAGTGCCGGCTCAAAGAGGTTACATTCTTAGCAGTAGATATATATTTCTAGGACACTATCAGTATCGAGATACTTCACATATGGTGTTTTCATTTTGTAGGTTTTTCTGTTTTTCTCTTTCTCTTCCGCCTTTCAGCAGTCCTTCATTTCATTCTAGAGAGTGACAGATGAGGGTATAAATAGCTCCTATCAGTCATGCTTAGAGCGAGAGTCAACTTTTGCCCTGTTGCATACCGATGTTCACTATGCTGTACACTGACCCGTCCATCACCTCACCTTCCAGCTGTCAGCACCAGATCTCAGTGTCTGTATGCTGTGATCTGTCTGTCCATCTGTAGGTCAGTTCAAATGAGGCTCTGTAATAATGGCTGCTCACAATCTGCAGCTGTTAGCCGCCCACCCCTGCTAAGCCCTCTGGTTATCATCACCTGTGCCTGGACAGCCTCGCTTTGTCGACCCAGGACTGTGTGTGTGTGTGTGTGTGTGTGTGTGTGTGAGTGTGTGTGTGAGTGTGATATATGGGATATAAAGAGAAAGTGAGTGAGAGAAAGAGGGAGGGAACCGTTCTCTAGTATCCCTAAACACACAGCTCTCCACACCAACCCACACTTTTGTCTCCTCAACTCTTTCTCTCTCTCTCTCTCTCTCTCTCTCTCTCTCTCCCTCTCTCTCTCTCTCTCTCTCTCTCTCTCTCTCTCATACACACTGAAAGTACATGCGTCCATCTGCCCATGTATTCCTCAGCCATCTTTGACCATATTAGGAGGAAAAGGCTCAAATAAATCCCTTTTCTCTCACTGTTTCACACTTTTTTTTCTTCCTATTTTTGTTTTAGCTACTTTGTTTGTGCTTGCACTGTCAGATCATCTCCCATAATTTCACCTCCATTCTCTGTTTCTGCCTCAGTGGTCCAGGGTCTGCTCTAAAGATTTGATTTGTGAAGTTAGTGGTTTTAGTATTACGGGATCGGAGCTGCCAAAATGAACACGTGATGATAAAGATGATTGTAGGTTTCATCTCGTTGAAGGTATGATGAGGCACTGAACTGCTCCATCCCTTCTGCTCCAACCTCTCCCACATTCCCTCACTGTCTGCTGCTCCCACCATGACTCACCTAGCTTATATAAGGATTTATCTGACTCCTAAAAATAAAAGAGGATAATCTGAACTACCACAAATAAAACCTCCAGCTATTCAAAAATGTCAGGCAGCTGTTTCCTAGCTTCTGTGTTCACTTTGATGCTGCCCATCTGGGAGTCAGCTAATGCCAATCTGATCTCCAGCCAGTTAAGATGGTAAGAGCTTGACCACTGCCCGTCCAGGCCTACCCTGACGGACGCCTAAAGATAGCAGGTCTGTCTGTCCGAAAAAGCAGGAAATGTGTTACGTAATACGGGTTTTCCCCAGACAATTGATTTCCCGCTGAAGAGGAATTCCTTTGAAATTACATACTCGGGTTGATATTTGGCAAAAGTAGTGACTTTGTTTAAATTTCCCAGGATAGGTTTCTGTTTTAAAGAATTCAGGTTATGAGTCAAGACAAAAATGCATTCCCATGATGTATGTGTTCCCATAACTATATATATATATATTTCCAAAGCAACAATTTTGGTGGAATTCTCCTTTAATAAATAAGCACAAATTATGGCTATTAATAATAGTTTTGGAAGTAATTGAACACATCTTGTACCATCCTTTTTAACTGTACTGTATCAGGCTGAGGAAGTATTTGTAGGATGAGGTCAGCTTACATAAATTCACTTGCTCCCACTCTGGGTTCAACCACGGTCATGAACACCTTTACTGTAGCTGGGAGCCAAGTATCTTCTTCAAGGAAACTTAAACAGTAGTTATTGAGTAGGGTGTGTGTGTGTGTGTGTGTGTGTGTGTGTGTGTGTGTGTGTGTGTGTGTGTGTGTGTGTGTGTGTGTGTGTGTGTGTGTGTGTGTGTGTAGCGCAAGTACTTTTCTCAGTAATTTAAACCAGTGACCTACTGGTCACAAGCTAATGGCTCTACCCTTTGATTATCTCTCTAGCCACTCTACCCTTCCCCATCTGGATAGAAGTCACCTGAATGCACATGAACGCTACTTACACATGCACACCACTTAAAGGGGGCGTGGCTTTCAAGTACAGCAGGGAAACTGCTACGGTTGTAGTACAGAAAACCAGTAAACCAAAAAATGTTGCTCCAAGCACACATTTTTAATTCAAAATAAAATTCAAAGGACAATCATCTGCTGTCAGTCATCTTCAGTCGTGACAGATGGTGGGAGTTACTGTTTGTCAAAAGACGTAGGAGAATTTCAGCAATAATAACTTGACTACTAACTCATCTTTGTTTTTCTTGCTGACTTGCCTTTCCATTTCAGTGCTTGACGATGCCTTCTCATGTATGTGTCTGGCTCATCTATGTGTGTGTCAGTGTTTGCATTCACAACAGTGATGGACAGTTGGCAGACAGTCTCATCAAAGCGCTCTAATCTCATGTAATCTCATCTCCCTCGCTCTATTAGGTGTAGTGCTTTAACAGCTTTGAGGGCTTTGAAATCAGTCGCCACCTCCAGCCTTTATGTTTAGAGTGCAGTCCATATCTGCCCCTCTTCAGTCTGACAGATATGTGGCTCCTGACCCCTGGGCCCTACTCTATCCCCACACTGAAACAGTATCTGCGGCCCTCTGCTGTGAGACTGAGCCACAATGGTGGCAGCGGTGCACAGCGGCATGCCACTCCTATGATAGCCAATTATCTTGTCTGGAATGCGTTCAGGGAATTTCGAAACAGGCTCTTAACAGGTGGCCAAGATTTGTACCGTAGCAACCTCGATTCACCCTCTGATGCACATTACCACACTGTACCACAAATTCAACCTGATGACACGGATGCTCTGGCCTCATATCTCAGCTGTGACAATAAACCAACCATTTTGTTCCCACCCTGTCAAGAGTGCCTCATTTTGGATCAAGTTGGTGATGAGAGTTACGCTAATGGTTATTATTTCTGAATCTTCTACATATGAAACCACAACCTCAACATCTCTGTCCTGTACAGGCAAATGGTGGCACACAGTGTACACTTAATGCAATGCTGAATTGCAATGCACACTTGAAGTAAATTCAAAATGAAATAATGCCCCGACCCCCCTTTTATCAATATACCCAGAATCTAGTTCCATAGTGGTTATGTTGTATTAATAGGAGCCTTCCCATACAGTTTATGGGCACCCAGATATTTCAACCAAAGGTTAATTGCTATTACTATGTTTTTATACTGAATCACCTTACACCAAAATGCTGTGAAGTGCATGAAACTCTTCAATATCAAAACCCACTGAGACCAAAAACAAACAAAGCCCAATTTGCCAGAACAGAAGTCACTCACACACGTTACCCCTCAAGTCAGAAAGGAATTGGCACCTCCATCATTAGAGTTTTGCTGAAGGGAAGGATGAGGGTGATGAGCAGAGAGCAAAGAAAGGTGCAAATGAATTCTGCCAACAGGGGTCAAGAGTGTACGGGTTTTAAGACAACTAATAGAGGAGTGGAGAAAGTGGGTAAAGGGCAGAAGTGGTTAAATAGTGGGGATACTGTGCAAGTGGAAAGAGGGAGTGAATGGGCAGGTGGAGGTTGGAGGGTGGGGGGTAAGAGGATGCCAGAGCACAGTGAACAGCTGTGTCTCGGAGAATGGAAGAGAGGGAGGAATGAAGATCAGTGAAGCTAAATTGCAAAAAGTGAAGGATGAGTGAGTGGAAAGACGGACGGATGGATGGATGGATGGATAGTGGAGCGGTGAACAGAGCTGGGTCTTACCTTCCTGTCTGGAGAGTGTGTGTCTGTGCGGAGTCTGGGCAGACTGAGAGAGGAAACTGAGGGTGAGCTGTAGTTACTCCTGATTGGATTACTCCACCCATCGGAGGCTAATTGAAACAGGGGGGAGGGGCCAACCGAGGGGGTAGAAAGGGAGGCAGGCGATCTTTTTTGAGACGGTCTATAAATACAGTGGCGCTACACAGAGATAACCTCGAGGGCCCCTTTCACCCGGTCACACCAGTCACACCAACGAGACCATGTGGCCATTTAAGGTCACGGAATTGTGGCTCACCCACTCACCCACTAACCCACTCACCCACCCACTCACCCACTAACCCACTCACCCACCCACTAACCCACTCACCCACTAACCCACTCACTGACTCACTCACCCACTCACTCACTCACCCACTCACTCACTCACTCACTCACTCACTCACTTAAATTTCCTTCATTTCTATCCTTGTCTCTTCCCCCTGCAGTCTTAAACTATCATCCCTCCTTTCCTTGAGAGGAGAGCCAGTAATAACAGATATCCAAGACATTCTTTGGAATCTAATGCAAGAGCACAACCCTCCTGCTGTGGTTATCATTATCATAATATTGCAAACATACAGGCACACACACACACACACACACACACACACACACACACACACACACACACTGTTACATAATGCCACAATATCCCTATGGCCTTTGAAGTAGTTATAATGTAAAGGATGCCAAGGGTCAAATGTCAAAGAGCGTTGTAGTGTCAGATTTGTCTCTCCTCGTATGTCTCATCTTTATCTTCCTCTCTCACGTTCTCCTCCGAGGGGAATACTCATTCACTCCCCGATCTCCATCTTGCGGGGTGGTAGGGTATCCAGTATCGCTCATGATAGACGCTCGCTTGGTTTCCCAGAAAACAGTACTGCTATTTTCTGCACCTCTACACTCTCTTGTTCACACTCCTAGCTCTCCCCTTCCAAACTCTCTCCCTCTCTCTCTCTCTCTCTCTCTCTCTCTCTCTCCTCTCTCTCTCTCTCTCTCTCTCTCTCTCTCTCTCTCTCTCTCTCTCTCTCTCTCTCTGTTCGAAGCAGGTTTTCCCGACCCGGTGGTCTCTGGACAGTCTCCAGTGAGTGGAGAGAAAAGGTGTTATCAGTACTCCACTAAGATTCAAGTGTTCTATTAGTAGACGGTAAAGAGTGTGTGCACGGGTGCATAAGTATGTGTGTTTGTACATGTATGTTCTACATAGGGTGTAAAAAGGGGTAATTATCAGCGTTTCCTACTACTAGTCCAAGAATATGACTGTGTTTAAGACACAAGATCATAAGTTAAAAGAGTTAAAAGATCATAACCAAGATGGGAACCTATCAGCTTCTGTTAATGGTAAATGGCAATCCAGTAAATCAGTTTACAGATCGAATCACACATTTTGTACAGTGTATTTTACTTTATGTACTATGCTACTCATTCATATAACATCACACCGATATTAAAAACCTCACAGAACATATGAGAACTGTGGAGAGGAGCTTGGTAATGTCATTTATCTATCTATGTCAACAGGTTTGAAGCAGTTTGCTGAACGGGAAGCTAGGTTGTGTGGACCAGACGGGGAAATTGAAGTCACATGAGAGTTTATAAGAAAGCAGACAGATGTTGATGTTGTAGTGTCTTAGATAAGGGAGACATTTAATTTGATAACTCTGCCTCAGCCACAGACGCTTGGTTATCTTAATAAAATAGTTGTATTCAATAGGCTTTTAGTCAGAAGACAGAATGTATAGCTAACTATTAAAGCACTTGTATATATTCCTAATGTACATTACTGCCCTTATCTTTTTGCCAGCGTGCACACAAAACATCACCCAAATACACTCATCAACAGATAATCCATTGCTACAAATCTCCGGACTTTATCCCCGAGTTGGAAAACATTTAATACCTCAAGGGACAAATTGAGTTTAGGAAACAGTTTCATGCCCAATTGAAACTTTGGCAGACACCGCTCTAGCATGCCTTTAATTCTTGGTCCCTCAACCCCCCATCCCCCAGCCCTCAGCCTTCACTTGCCTCTGTTCCACTGGCCTACAGTTATCCCTCCCCCACTCTGTGGTCCCTGGATCCAGGCCTCCAACTCAGCTGCTAAGGCTGGGGGATAAGGGTGCAGCTGTCTGGGCACTGCTAGCCCATAGTGATGCTAAAGCCTGGTACTTACCTCCACTGCAAATACAGCCTTGTGGAAAGGTCAAGCCAGACAGACCCCATCATCACTGGTGGACCGTTAATCATTAATTCCACACCAACCGATTGGACTAGAATTTCCTTCGGTTATCCAAGATGCAACATCATCCTCTGGAAGAATGTTTTGAACTAACTGCCTACACACTGAAATGGATCCCCGGCTACTAAGTTTAAAGAATCTGCAGTATCATACTGTGGGTCTCAAATGGGTGATTAGAAGTGATGAGGAGAGATGGAATCATATTGGGCTCCTACTGTGGGAATAGACTACGTACAGCTTAACTGTAAGTGTGCTACGGGAGAGTGTTTGAGCCTGCCATAGCCTTGAACACTACCACAGTATTCACACACCAGAACAAACTCATTCACAAGGGAATGAGTTATCCACTCCATACTATCCATGTGAAAGTGAAATGCTTTAATGTTGCTATAGTTATCAGCTATATTAAGGCATTTGTTTACCACCAAACAGATTTATTTGCTTGTTATCATATATTATAGATTTTTAGCGTTGACACTTTGGTTGACGTGTCATCACCAGCAGTTAACCCAACCTGGTTAAAAAGAGTGAAAGGATTCATTCTCTTCAGTTCTGGAGAAATCCAACCCTGCTGTCAATATGCTTCTTTGTCACTCACAAGCCCTTATTAATAAGGTACATCACAGGTTAAATATGAGCCAGCATTCTCTGTGGACTTCTTGGGATCAGGGCTGGTTCAAAAGTACTTAGAAATGTCTTTTTCCTGGCTGTTTGCCACTACAGACCTGTCACACAATCCGTCCTAAAGATATTGTGTACTGTTACTGTGAATAGGCTACCGCATACAGCAGGGGCCAACATCGTGCTTTTTTTTCATTTAGAAAAGAAAATCTACAAGTGGCATCAAAAAACTGGTTTATCTTGCTTTATATAAAGAATCAGTTCTGGTTATCTTAACTATATAGAGTGAGACACCATCTTGTTACAGCAGTGGGTAATGTAATGGAGCATTGAAAACAATGATAACTTTTAATCATGATGAATTATAATGATGATTAAAAGTGCATTTTGACATCATGGCTGGTTAGCCAGGTCTGTTCATCATTCACTGTATACTGTATTGAGGGCTGGCTGGCCAGCTCTACCAATGTTGAGACTAAGTCAATATAGCTTTAGACTAAACCTCACAACTATTTCTGTATTAATCCCACAGAGACCTGGAGGACAGGATGGCCTGATGTCCCAGGAGTCATTTCTAAAGACAGAGCGAGAAAGCCTTCATGACATCTGACCCCTCTGCTCAATCATCATGAGGAAACTGATATAATAACTCTTAGTCCATTTGAAGCAGATAATGGATCTATTTGAAATTATTGACGCTTGATTGCTGATTGTATTACAACTGTGCCGCTCTTTCTCCTTTCTCTCTCTCTCTCTCTCTCTCTCTCTCTCTCTCTATTCTGAGATTATCTGTTACTTACTGCCAGCACCTTCTTTGCCAGATCAAACATTTAAAAAAAAAAAAAAAAAAATACATTTAAACAAATTCAAAACAATTTTTCAGCAAAACAAAATCTCAGCAGGATCTGAATAGATAAAAAAAAAGAATAAAAGCCCCACTCTCTCCTGGTGAACTAGCATGCTGTGGCTGGCAAAAACAGAATCTCTCCATCCATCATTGCTCCATTGTTTCCAGCATTGCATTACTAAAAACACTGGGAATTTCTGAAAAATTGAAAAGTTGAGTTATATGAAAAGAGGAAAGAACTTCAGAAATATTTGATCAAACTCTTGGAATTGCAAAACCACTCTACTATGTATATAAGCAGCTGCCACTGGAGGACCTTTCTCTGGCTAGTACCCTGGTCAGTGTGGTTGGCTTCGTCACCTGAGAATGAATTGATGATTGTCCCAGTTATTGAAATATGTCATGATGTATTTAGTGCAGCTAAACTGGATGTCTCCTCTGCTCGTTTTCACTCTTTCCTCTCCTACTAGCATAGCAGTAAAGTGATGTGGGTCTATATATGAGCGAGCAAATCCCTGGTCATTTAACCCGGTGTTGTGTTCGCAGACTGCTAAATCCCTATGAAGATTGGTCGGATTTTTCAAGGCCTGCAGTCACTGGACACTTTATTTAGACACTAAGGTCGCCTATTCTGTTTGTTCCTTTTGCCAACGCACCCCCTCCACACACACAATCACAGACACACACACACACACACACACACACACACACACACACACACACACACACACACTACCACCTCCAGCTGCACACATACTAGAGCATTATGATGTACAGTAGATTTATATCTAATTTGCTCTGGAATCGTCTGTATGTTAGTGTCGTGTTTATAAGTACACAGTAGCTCCACGCCAGTATGCCATCGCTCTGCTATGAATTCTGAGTGCCTTGAAAGGTACACAAACAAATCCAACAACTCTATCTATCTATCTATCTATCTATCTATCTATCTATCTATCTATCTATCTATCTATCTATCTATCTAGTCTATCTATCTGTCTGTCTGTCTGTCTGTCTGTCTGTCTGTCTGTCTATCTATCTATCTATCTATCTATCTATCTATCTATCTGTCTATCTATCATCATCTATCTATCTATCTATCTATCTATCTGTCTGTCTATCTATCTATCTATCCGTCTATCTATCTATCTATCTGTCTATCTATCTATCTGTCTATCTATCTATCCGTCTATCTATCTATCTGTCTGTCTATCTATCTATCTATCTATCCATCTATCTATCTATCTATCTATCTGTCTGTCTATCTATCTATCTATCTATCTATCTATCTATCTATCTATCTATCTATCTATCTATCTATCTATCTATCTATCTATCTATCTATCTATCTGTCTATCTATCTATCTATCTATCTATCTGTCTGTCTATCTATCTATCTATCTATCTATCTATCTATCTATCTATCTATCTATCTATCTATCTATCTATCTATCTATCTATCTATCTATCTATCTGTCTATCTATCTATCTATCTATCTGTCTGTCTATCTATCTATCTATCTATCTGTCTATCTATCTATCTATCTATCTATCTATCTATCTATCTATCTATCTATCTATCTATCTATCTATCTATCTATCTATCTATCTATCTATCTATCTATCTATCTATCTATCTATCTATCTATCTGTCTATCTATCTATCTATCTATCTATCTGTCTGTCTATCTATCTATCTATCTATCTATCTATCTATCTATCTATCTATCTATCTATCTATCTGTCTGTCTGTCTGTCTATCTATCTATCTATCTATCTATCTATCTATCTGTCTGTCTATCTATCTATCTATCTATCTATCTATCTATCTATCTATCTATCTGTCTATCTATCTATCTATCTATCTATCTATGTATCTATCTATCTATCTATCTATCTAGACTTTGTTCCTGATCTTCGCTGCAGATGTCACACATGGTCACATATATAAGACTATGGAAAATGACCCTATGAATCCGTCCAGCTTGGGGCCCTGTGAATCATTACCACCTTCCCTCCACTAATGAAGCCCCAGTATGAAACCCACCTCTCACAAATGAGTTCCAGTGACCTCCAGCCTTAATGCCTGGGTTGTCTCCGTCTCCCTCATGTTGGGTAAGGGAGATTGCTGCAGCCCCATCTGACCACACTTGTCTGCAGGAGAACTGGGCCTGCATTTATCTTGCTAATTCTGTCTGCTGCAAGACGAGGACAGCTGCCGTGACGTGCACGCTGGCAGCAAGGTCCGAGACTCAGGCCCCAGGATACAGATCCAAGACAGGGGGGTGAGATAGAAGAGTGAGACTGGTGGGGTGGTGGCAGCTCGGGGGCCTATATCTGTGCCCAAAGCCCATTTAAGCACCTTGTAATCCTGCTTCAGTGGCCCCGTTTAAATAATGATTGTGCTTTTAGTAGTTTTGCTTCTCTCATGTGGCAGAATAGAGAGTTTCGGCCAAAAAGAGATTTTTTGTCCTGTGATCAGCCTGCCTAAAAGGTCAAGCAATGCCAGTGGAGTCATGTGAAAGTACTTAGTGCAATAGTCCTTGTGTGTCTGAAAATGTCTCTTTCAGAAGTCCATATTCATGCCATTAGAAGTCAATTCTCTGAATTGATTTAGCTTGCTTTCTCAGTGCTGATGCTGAGCAACGCCCCTTGGCTCTCGAATGAATTACTGGCGAGGCTAGCATTTGTTTGATCCAGTCAGAGGACTAGTAGAAAAGAGTAAAGTAGATAAGCAACACATGCTTTTATTAGTAAAGTGGATAACATTTATTTGACAACAAGGTAACTGACAAACACAATATTGACAGATACACTTTTACCTGCATTCAATTTAATTTTGTAAGGTTTTTCCTCCTAACATTGTCAGAGACATAGATCTCCTTAAAAGTTAACAAAGTAAACCGTTCACGTACAAACCTTCTCTGTACGTGACCGTGTTCAGACAATCTAATTATGTTGTACCTCAACTCTAATTGTTGCAACAACAGTGCTCCCATTGAAAGGTTGATTATCAAGTCATGAGGGTAGGCTGTGTGTAAAATGTTTTAAAATGTTTGAACGGTGTGTGTAGTCATGAACTGAACTATATACTATAAAGCTGGCATGAATCTGTCTGGCAAGACGGCAGGTTGGTTATAGAGGGCAGCTAATAGTTATTATTACAGTTTTTCTCAGTCGCTTTAGTACATTTCTCGAATCATCCTTAAGATTTGCAAAACAGTAAACGCATTTCTCGAAACAATTGATACAAACAGCACCACATAATGGATTACCTGCAAAAGCCCGTAACTTGCTCAAAATCCTTAGTTCATCTCTCAAAAGTAAATCTTTACGTCAACGAACATGTCAGTCCATCAGAATGACAAGTCCTTGTGTCATTGAGTACAAACAAGAGAGTCAAAATGCTTAGCCATGTTGTCAATATAACAGTTACTCTGATGGAAACTATGGCGAAGGGTTTGATGGCAATGATTGAAAATACACAAGGCTGCACTTTTTATGTATGGCATGTATGAATTTCAAAAGACATATACAACCAATAAGTCATAATTGTCATTTGCCTAAATGTGCTAAAACATTTGCAAATGGTAACACAGAGAAATGTTCTTTCTGTTGTACTCAAGTAACAAAATGTTGTGAAGAATTTCACATGTTGATTTGACGACTCCAACTGTCATTGGAGAATTGAGCCAAAGCAACTGAGAAAAACTGTAGTGAAAGTCAAGATTCATCAATTCAGAACACATTTACAAAAAGTCGAATAGAAATGGTTGACATGCTTGACAGATTATGACAACTGGTTCAACCATTTTGCATGTAATGACATAAGCAATGAACTAGTGCCTAGATGTTTTGGGGGGTGAGACTATTCAACAGAGAACCAATATAATACATTTTGATCAACATGACATAAACTATTGATAATGTAGGAAACAGCAGACAGTTTTCCATAACCATTTGCCTGAATGTGCTAAAGCATTTGCAATGTGTCCAAAATAATGAGAAGCTGCTTTTATGATGAGCACAAGTGACTAGATGATGTGGAGGTTGAACAAAACTTCAATTCTGATCTGAGAAAGCGACCAAAGTGACTGAGAAAAACTGTAATGATACAGTATATACACACGCCATTACACAAGGGAGAAAAGATAATAATAGAGATAATAATAATAATAATAATAATAATAATAATAATAACAACAACAACAATAAGGTGTTTCAAACCAATTGAGTGTTGTCCTAGAGCTGAAAATTCAGCTATTGAGTTGTTTATGGTTTATGGATCATTTTGTTCTGTTTTCCCAATTAAATAAAACAACCCTCCTGTATCCTGCATGCATAACAACCTGCTTCAATGATGTGAGGATGAAACAATATTTGAATCAATGCTTGAGAATTACAGTGTCATAAATACTGAATAAATAGAAAGCAGTGTATACAGCATGAGAGCACATGTGTTCCTTCACATGAGCACATAGTTGGTCTATTATAGGCACACTGTGCTGTATGCCTTCAGATTAACAGACAGACTATCAGTTTCAAACATAATTATATTTATCAAGCACAATTTGGTGATCCAACATGTGTTACATTCAAACTCACACTGTAAGAAAGATGATTGTTAGAGGAAGTCAAGGTTTGTTTACAGTGTGAGATAGTAACAGATCTTTTGTCCTCATAAATCAATTACTCAAATAATTTGGAGATGCAGTATGTTTGCACACGTACGGCAAACGATACATATTCCCATACATATTCCCGTACTTATCATCAGCATTTCATATGCTTACAGTTTCAGTAACCCTGAGGGTGAGTGGGGATAGCAAGCATAGTGTGGGAGTCTCCACTTCATCATGTACATCATCACATATCGTCAGGTCACTTAAGGACGGGTGCCTTTCTGCCAAAATAAATGTCTGGTTTCATCAGCGTTGTAAGTATAGCTCCATGTAGCTGCAGGACTCTTAAGAGGCGTGGCTCTAAAATGGAAGACATCCTGGTCATAGCAGGGGCAGAGAGTGTTGACAAGTGACTCAGCCTCAGCCCTCCTTGGGTCTTAAAGGAGGAGGGGCAAGAAAAGTGTTTCCCATTCCTATAATCATGCACATACAGTTGTCTATCAACATGACATGCTGTACCACACTAATAATCAATGCAATATTATCTCTGTCATGGGCTACCAGAGCTGCACATGTTTTACGTCAAATGAAAATCACCCAGAAAATGTAATGATCCTCATGTCAGGGAGCTTCACATGCAAACTCAGCTCTTTCCAATTAACCTCTGGTCAGCTTTGTTTCCAATAGGCTGCTTGACCTGGAATGGGTCATGAACAAATAAGCATGTGCTTGTTTCTTGAAATTGTATTGATTTGGAGACTTGGGTGGGGGTGGATAGCTCACCGGCGGGGGATCGGACTATTTTGAGGCTAATCTCCTGACCCAGCAAGAGTTGGAATGCATGGGACAATACTTTGCTCTGTACGGGATGCTCTGCCCCCTTGTGACAGGCAATGCAACACTTCATGACACGCAGGCGTGCATTTGTTTTACCAGGGTACATTTTGTATTTAAATCATATGGTTTTGTTCAGGTGCACATGCTCTGTGTGTAGCTATGCTTACTATGAGCCTGTACCCACCTATATATACTGTGTGCTGATAAATAACTTAAGAATCAGTTTGTTTTTGCTTGAGAAATCAAATTGAATTGTTTTTACCTCAGACGTGTCACTGTCATTGTATTTCCCATCTGGCCTAAATCAGTGCATCAGAAAATATTTACAGATGTATCCTGCATTACGTCCCTTTCCAGTGTAGGAACAAAAAATAGACATGTGGGGGCGCATTGGGACAAGGAACAAATATGTGAACAGATTTTCATCTGTACTTCTACCAGGGAACAGTATAAATGCTGCACATAAAACATGAGAAAAAACAGGGATTGGGGCCATAAATTATGAGCTGAATAAATCTGATCATAAATCTGATTGATTTCAATCAATCAAAAGATCACCAAATACACATGGCACTAGATAAATGCTGGCCACAAAGTAATGTGCCAAAGTATTGTTCTCATTTCCTTTTGAAACGCAGCTTTGGTAGCACAGTTTTTGATTTGCAGGAGGCAGTTCCACCAGTTCCAACTAAAACCATAGTAATGTGAAATTTGAGATATACAGGGGTGTCATTTATAAAATCATACATGCATATGATTAGATAGATAGATAGATAGATAGATAGATAGATAGATGTACTTTATTAATCCCAAGCTGGGAAATTGCAGTGCAGCAGCAGCATTACACACAGAGACAATAACAACAACACAACGGGAGCTGCGGCTACAGGCTGCCACCTGAAGCGGCGCCATCTTGATCTCAATGATTATGAATATGATTACGTTTCAATTGTTAAAGTATGTGATAATACACCATCAATATCACAAACTTAAGACCTGCTTAAGTATATGACTTTCAACCTGTTCAAGGTCAAGCTTAGTCAGCTTACTCAATAATGTCTCATGTTTGACAGTATCAAACACAGATCTAACATTACCATACCAGTATAGCAGCCTTCCTCACACTCTATTCTAATATAGTACAATATGTATATAAGATACATTTCAGTGGAGTATCCTGTTCCTGTTCATACAGCAGACTACGTTCTGTCATGTACCTTTCTACTTGGTCATAAATCAGGTGTTCAGAAGACACTGGTCTGTAATTTCCAACATCAGTTTTGGAGTTCTTTAGTATTTCAAAATTTCTGACTTTGAGAAATGTTTTGGTAGTATATGCTTTGTGTACACAATTGAAATTGCCTTTAGATGGACATATCAATACATAATAAATCATATACTCATATATCAATCAATAGTTTACATAGATTCATATTGGGTTGTTTTTCTTCCAATTCATTTTTTGTGAACAAGTTTCAATGTTTTTCAGTTTGGTTTTGGGCTGAATTAAGTACAAAGTTAGATATCTGTTTAACAATGACACTATCGCAATAATACCACATGTGCAGGGATGTGGACTGTGGTCCACATAGTACCACATAGGTACTGCCTACAGTACCACATAGACTGTCTGCCCCCACAAACTACAGAATCTCACTTTGGGGGCCAGATTCCCTTTGTTGTGAGCCTACGCTTGAACGCTAGAATAAAGTCATTTCATGTGACAGATGCTACCTGGTTTGGCTACTACTTTTACTAATAATATCCATAATAATAATATTAACAACAACAATAATAGTAGTAGTAATGTATTGTAGTTATTTATTGATCGCCATAGGGCAATTGATTTTTCAGCTACAGAACAGTGCCCCTGCAGCTCGTAGGGAGCCGATGACTTGCTCAAGGACACTTCAGCAGAGCAGATATTTGTCGATCAAGTATCGTATCACTAGGCCACAGCAAATAAGTTAGGTGTGAGGTTCGGGTTCCTTGGCCAGTGGAGAAAAGGCTATTTTGACTTTGAGAGTTGAATGGGTTTTGTGTCTCGATACTTCGATTAATCCGTTCCTATCATCATCGGCAAGGGGCGGCAAATACCCCCTTGTCCCCGGCGTTGTCCTGTCCCGGCGTTGGTGACGTCACCAGAGGGACCGCGGATGGGTTGAGCGAGATACGTCAAGGTAGCCAGCAATAGTACACTAATACCGGAGGTTAGGCGGATTTGCCTTCAAAGTAAAAGCATAAACATGGGGGTGGGGGTGGGGTGGGGTGGGGGGGCTAATTGAGGCTAATGAAGTGTTGCAGTGTACAGAACAACGAAAATTGTAACAACATACTCATTTAAACAATCACTGTATCTAATGGACGGGTAATTTTTATTCTAAAACACAAAACCTAAACCCAAAAACATACAAGAAAACTATAATTTTAAGAAATTTGAAGCCAAAGCTTTAGTAAATTGTTCATAAAGGCTATAGAATTGGAGTTCCAGTACCCGGTGTCAAATCAGCTAGAATAAACCACCACTGAAATGTCCTGTGCTTAACTCTATTATTACTATTATCTGGTCTTTTGTAGTTTGGTACTAAAAGCGGTTTTATTTTGAAGGTTATGGTCGGAAGTCATATTTTTCATTGTGGCTGGTTTGACTGGTGATTGAGGTGGAGGCAGTCACCGTGCAGACGGAAAAACAAGCAAGGATAGATCGAATAGTATATGGTTAGTTTAGATTTTTAAACAAACAAAAAACTGTGAAACGGAAGAATATGTGGATTTGATGTTGTTTTGTCTCTTTTGTCCGGGCTTACTTTATTGTTTCGTACAACGGTTTTCGTTTTTGCGTGTCTGAGTGTGTCGCCGGTTGCCCGTTCTCTCTGGAGTGAACACTAAGGTAAGCTCAAAACCGCAAATGAACTACGCAAGTTGGTGCAGTTGGACACTCTACCTTGCTCACTTAAGGGTTGTTTGTATGTATCTGTTTTGTTTTTGCTGTCTTATTTATTTATTTATTTAAAAATCCAAATTACAAACAATCACCAAAGTTGGGACCAAAATGGTAGCTTCTCGCGTCTCACTTCCAAGATTTCTTCTGTGGCGCTGGGTCTTTGTCCACTCAGATGTGACTTAGACCAACGTGTTAGGGCCATCATTTGCTTTGTGTTTGGACCTATTCCGATTAAGTAGCCTGCTCTGTGAGGCTTCAGTCCGATAAAACGCGTCGTTTTCATTTGCCCACTCTTCCATTCACCCTAATTGTGTTGGACTTCTTGTAAGCTAGGCCTACTATATGTTCAGGCAGGTCTCACATCTTTTCGTTTTGCTGACCTATTTTTTTTTATCCACTCACCTTAGTAAACCGAAACTTGCTTCTCTTTTGCAAGTGTGCATCCTGTATAGCAGAACCTCCGGTTGAGCTACAATAGCTTACACAATGAAACTAACACATTTGCTCAACACCATGGATGGGAGACTGGTACCACATGTCGAGATTGTCAAGGTTCCTAGTGGTTCTGTAGGCTACATCTCATAGCAGGGCTTTGTTTTATCCTTCCTTATAGGTCAATATCAGTGCTAATCACTACTAATGCATACATTCCTAGGGATGTCATGATGTATTGAACCTTTCTTGATGGAGGTGCTGTCTTAAAGAATGAGAATGATGACATACAAAATGATGACACCAATCTTACGATGTGTTGGTGTCTGAGCTAACCAGTCAGGAGGAGTGACTCCAAGCTACAAGGACAGACAGTAGTTGATGGTGCAGGTACAGTATCATGCCACACCTTTTTTGCTGTCACACCCTCTGTTAAGGTCGCCATGGTAACGCAGTGTTACAGTTACAAGGTTCACGTAGCAATGGCAGGTATGTGGAAGGCAGGGCCGCAGACTGCTGGCCTGTTAGGTTTAATCTGTTGTTGAACTTCATTCAGTGGAAGCCTGTTCTGTTGATCGGGCTTCAGAGCAGGGTTTAGCCTTATGTTAAAGTTGGTCACGAGGTCAAAAGCAGATCAGCGGCGTTGAATTGAAATTGTTAAATTGAGCTATCATCCATTTACTATTTGCACCCAGACATTCATCGTCCTGAAAGCAGAATATGTGAGAAAAGCTATTATAGAAAGTCATTTTAATGGATCTCTTGAGATAAATGTAAGAAAAAAGGACATGTCTTGAATAGACATTAACTTGTATAGTGAGTGTAAAGTAGTAACAGTCCTATGAAATTGTAGCTGGTTGTAAATTGTTAATCAAAATGTACTTCCTGAGTACAGCCCAGACTGTCCACTCAGGGAAGTGCAGATTCTTGAAAAACCTTGCAGATAGCTGTATGAAAGTGCACTACATGTAGCTTGTTCCAGGAACCATCCCTTATCGGTACATTATTTTACTTCCTGATGATACTTGGTTGGTGCAGATAAAACAGGTGGTAGAGTTACAGAATGGAAACTGGGGGTAACATTCACTAAATACATTCATGCTAACACACTAGTTAATGTTCGTGAGCATGTATATGTGATGTGCATGTGTAACTGAAAAGCAGTTTGTCCACTCTATCAAGAGAACCACTGAGCAAAGACCAGTCTTGCCCCTTGACCAAGGCCCATTTCCATTGGCTTCTTAAACAATGAGCTGTGAAGAATTTGTCATTGAATTTATTGCTTTAGAGAATAAACTATATCCTCTGTTTGCTCTACATTTGGTCGTCTAGTTAAGAGTCCAGACTATTTGCTTTACTTGTCCTCTCATTTGATTTTGGTAGGCCTAAAATGTCGATGGATGGATGGATAGATAGATAGATAGATAGATAGATAGATAGAATTACAATGATTTTACTGGATGTAGAAAGTATATCTTATACTTCGTATATGGCCTGCTTACAAATCTGAGCAGTGCATTATACAATTTAATCATTATAAATGTAATAGTAGGCAATTTTAAGAGCAAGTGAAATTTCCCACTTTTTAAATTTGAACGGAACAGAGTTTCTATTTTTTGAGTGCATCATCCGCCAACATTGTATGATCCTTACTACATTTGGTTTGGAAAATTGAACCTAAATAGATTTAAATGTCACTTTAAAACTTTAATTATGATGTTTGAGACTTAGTCAAGGTTTTTAAGTTCATAGTCCATCCTTTGGTATTTTGTGGTTTCTCATTCCTCTGAAACATATTGCTTTATCACATGTTCGTGGCCTCAGCTACACATTTTACGTAGCTGTCTGGACATCTCAAGCAAAATAACATAACTTTTGATTTTATAACTTCAGGCAAAGCTGCCTCTTCTATATTGAGTCCAGGATATTGTACATTCTGTTCGATTACCTCCAGTGCTCCCTGGGGAAGCTGGAGCACAGCATGAGACGCCATGTAGTGTCAAAACTGATATTATAACTCTGTTGAAAGCTGAACGTTTCTCTCTCTGACCTGTCCCTCTTTCCCTCCCTCCCTCCCTCAGTTCTAATCTCCATAAGAGAGGAGAAGAAATAAACAAGTGCAGGCACAGATGGACGGTTAGGAGACATGGAGTGATATTTATGAAGAGCAGCATGGCGAGAGGGAGACAAAGGCCTTCCTTCCCATTGTCATTGTAATCGTACCTCTTACCATCTCTAATCTGGGGCATGGTAGCCATTAAACTGGCTGTAGATACAGTAATGACAATGAACCTCTATACTATCACCCCATGACCTCAGAGGAGAAAGAGGATTTGTGTGCAGCTATTGAGCAGAAGGGACACAGTACAGTTCAGCATTGTGTGTGTGTGTGTGTGTGTGTGTGCCGTTACAGTATGTGTGTATCTACACGTATTTGTTAATCAAATCACTTATTGATGCTATATGCTATAGACATTTACTTGACACCACATGCCCACAATGTAGTCTCATTCCTCTTAGTGATCTTTGAATTGAGTTTGAAAAAATATTCAATCTAGTTTTTTTTTTTTTTACTGTTAAGTTACTTTTCGACAACTAGAGTTTCAATTTCCTCTCTCCTTCTCACCACTGATCCAGGGCTTCAGCTGTCTGTCTCACTGTTTCCTTTTGTTCTCGTATTTTGTTCGTTCCCTTTTCCGCATCCTCTCATCATCACCCTCCTCCGCCGCCCCCCTCAAGTTCTCACTTCATGCCCAACAACTGAACTAACAGTCTGTTGGCTCCACTGTCCTCGTGTCACCACTGGGCACCAGGCCTAATCCTACTCCAGGACAGAGAGAGAAATAGAAAGAGAGACCATGAGGAGAAGAGAGAGAGAGAGAGGGATGGAAGGAGGGAGCAGGGAGTGAGAAAAGCTGGTTTTAGTATAGTGGTATCTCTGCCATACACTCACTCGATCCATAAAGCCCCAGCGTTGGTCTTTGCAATCTATTGATAGGGCTTGGTGAAGGACGGGGGCCTGAGATGGCATGAGAGGCAATAGACGTGAATAGGTAAGAGTTTGAAACATGCAATGGTGAGGGCAACCCGAGAATGTGAGAAGTAAGGGAGACAACATTTTAAAAACAGACGAGAGCAGAAAATGGCACCAGATTCCTGCAGAGATCTCTTTAAGTTGTGAGCGTTTGTCACCTCAGTGGATCATGAACACATGAGGTGGGGAACTGGAGGAGAGCGGGATTACTTCAGGGTTTGTAAACTCAACCCCGCCCCCCCCCGCCCGCCCCAGACAGACACAAGGGGACATTAATTCATAAACCCCCTCAGAACTGCTCATTAAATAGTAATTAAGGGTGGACGTCTCTCCCACACTATCTCTGTGTGTTTTGCTGGTTTCATGTTACCCGGCACTTTCGGTTACGAAGAGAGACGGGGTGAGGGGTGAAACCCAACACTTCTTCATAGACGTAGGCTCAGGATGTTAGGTGCCCGCGCGTCACAACAACGGGCGTCTCTAAATTTGTAAAAAAAAATATCATAAACAGCAGATGAAGATGGAAGCTGCACCCCTAGCTCGCCTGCTTACTCTCCTGTTTGATAACGAAATGAAACCACAACATCATCAACTCATAAAACGGCCCTCATCCTCTGATGGCGTTTGAAAAATTACACCCGTTCAACGTTCTCCGACTCACGAAATGAGTTAAGCTATTGTTTTGTGAGTTAGTTTTATCATGTTTTTAGTGGAGACATTGGCAGGCCCTTCAAGCTCTAATTGATTCTATTAAGTGGACTTTTCCCCCATCGGCTCGACTGATGGGCGCACACACACACACGCGCAGGCGGACGCTTTCTCACTTATCTCACTGGGAGCGCGAGGCCTCGGCTTATCTGTGCTCCGCAGAACGATCCGTGTTCTGAGTTCGCCTCAGAGGACCGCGATCCCCGTTACATGCATCCCTCTGAGGTTCAGCCTCATTAACACGCACTCGCAGCGTGCCCGTAGACTCTTCTGAGGGCACCAACGCTCCAGTTAACACTCACATTGATTCACATTGGGTTCCTCTAATGAGCGTTATGGTCCATCCTAATGGCAGTATTGAGCCGCTATGTGAACATGGTGTTTGTAGCGAGGACGGGCAAATATGGTGGTGGTACGGGTCCAACACATTTTCACACATTGTGTTAACAGGTTTTATAAAACTCAAATAAATTAATCTGCAGTGCAGTATTATCCACTGTTAGCTAATTTTGGTGTAACATTGTAAAAACAACAACAACAAAATACAGCCTTGAAGCCTCACAGCGATCTTCAGTATTGAAACGTGCAACAGGAGAAGGTCAGTTTCAAGAACTCTGTCTGTTCACATGAGGTTGCTGTTGGTGATCTTAAATGAAATAGAAACGTAGCCGTCCAGTGATTGTAAAAAAATTACATGTTGGAGGTTAACAGGTGTCGCGTCACCAGAAATTAATCTGACAGACGTACGCGGGGGGTTACAGGGTCCGGATGCAGCCCGCGGGCCGCCAGTTGCTCATCATAGATTTATAGTAATGTAATTATAGCCGTGTGACAGAAGCGAGCAAATTGACGGCTAGTGTGACTTAAGCCTACAGGCAGGGACGATGAGCTTTCTCAATACTATTCCACCAACGTTGTTATTGAGGAAAGTGAAAGTGAGAGCATCCCGGAGCGCTACGATAGGGCGTTTGCTGAGACACGCATCGAGGACGGGATAAGGGAGATGGAATTCAACTCCAGTGAAAACCTGCCACGCGCACCGGCGGCTCCACCTTGCACGAGCAGAACAAAGGTCAGGTTGTCAGGATTACAGAATGAGCAAGACAAGACGAGACACAGAGCAGCCGAGTGGAGGTAGCTACATATCTGAGTCTGCCCGTGTTGAGACCTGACAGCCGGTGGTGTGCAGAGAGGGCTCTGAACCGCCTGGTCTTCCCTCTCGTACTATTAGATCATGTTTTCTGATCTGTTTGTGTGCTGTGTGCAGGACTGGATGTGTTTGTCAATGCATTTTTTTTCTTTTCTGCAGGTGTGGTACATTTATTCCCAGGTGAATGGCTTCTCTTAAAATGTCTGTCACCTGGCTTGTCCCACTTTCACCAGTGTGAGGAGGGAATAGTTTTTTTTCCATCAACTTCTATGTACATTTTCCTTCCTCTTGTATGTTTTACGTCTCCCTCACTCTCCTGTTTCCTGCTGTCGCGCACGTTTACTGACGTGTGCGTAGCTGCAGAATGTCCTTGACCTGTCTTTAGTTTGATTTGCTATCGTAGCCTGGTGGCGATATTAGACAGCTGATAGATGTGTAATATCGGGGTGTCTGTCCCCGATCTGATATCTGCAGCTTGGTCTGATGCCGGCGGTAGTCAGATAGAAGAGGCTGAGTAACTGCTCTGCCTATAGAGATTGTTCATTCAGGCAACTGTCATGCGACGGCCTGTCTGAGATCATCTACCAGTCAAACCAACCATCTGGTCTAGGATTTGGATAATTATGACTGGTAATGTACTGCTCGTGAATCCTGTTTTTGGAAAGATTCACGGATAGGGGAAAAAAAATCAAACCCAGTTCAATGTTATAACCCAGTTTCTCACATGGAATTGTAAATCAGCTCGACTCAAAGGCATAAAACACGTGTCTTCCTTTATATCTCCTGCAATGTGCTGCTGTGTGCTTGGGTGTTGACTGACACAGCTGCTGAATGGGGCAATGTGATAGGCCTCCTTTAATCCACTCACTCACTCACTCTCTCTCTCTCTCACACACTCTCACACACTCACACACACACACACACACAGACAGAGCTACTGCCGTTGGAAATCCTGCTTTATTTATGAGATGTATAGCTCAGAGTGCCACAGGGTTCTCTTGAGAATGCGAGGCTGCACACACGTAGTATTTGGCCTCTATATACACACACACACACACACTCTCTCACACGTACACAGTCACATACACTTGCTGCAGGCCATCTATTTACCCTGTCTGCTGTTTTGACTTGGCAGAGGCAGAGTTGTTTGAGTGTGACCTCTGTCTTCCTCAGCAGTGCGCGGGGAGCTGCTGGCAGATGCTCGCTGAATGTGGTGATTCAGTGTTTTATGTGGCTGTCGTCCTGTGGAAGGAGTGATATCATCTGCATGTCAGAGGAGGAGCAGCAGCGTCCTAGGCTGAGGCCACACTAAATCACTGTAGTGGCGTTGGACTGTGTAGTAAAATTATGGCATTCAACGACACAGAAAAGTCTAAGAGGAACAGGAGAGTCCATGAAGTCAGGAGTATTTATTTGTTTGAAGGGTTGGTCGAGGCACCGAACACGCTGATCAGGGCTGACCACGGCGGTGGCACGGAGCCCAGGTGGCTCATCTGCCGCCTTTTGTTGCACGTCTTGAATTGTCTCTCCAACAGCTGAAGGGCAAAAAACCCTCAAGGCCGTGAACATGATTTAAAAGTGTCAGAAGCAAACATTTCTTGTGTCCTTGCTGACCGTTTGGCCAGGTGTCACATTCCTTGGTCAGACTTGGCACTGAAACTTTGGCAGTCAACACCAGGAGCCGGATGAATAACACTCATCTTAAATATTAAGCACTAGAAAGTGGAGAACAAAGATCAATCATGATCTTGAAGCTGATGTTACTTGTTCTGTAACTTGATGTTCCAATGATGACGAGGGCTTTCACTGCTACAGTGCAGTAGAAATAGTCTACATAACCCTTACTATACTATATAGTCTGCCCCGTTCAATTCTGTTCTGCCATATATTATTATCCCATTCATATATTATCCCATGTCTCACACGTAAGTTAGTGCACATATGTTGAGTTTGTAAAGGGTAAAATTATTATAGTTTGTTATAATTCTTCATCCCATAAACTTCATGTAGGCATCTAAGAAAAAGTGGAGTTGCAGTATAGAAAGAAAAGAATAAGAATCCTCCACTTATTCTTCTTTTCTAATGCAACTTTATGAATCGTGCTTTTCTTTTTTTCTTTTACTGGTGAAAATGTTATTACATAGCTCAGTGCCTACTCCACAGGCTTGGCACGGCTAGCAGTGTTGATGCTGAGAAAGAGGGCAAGCACACACCGGTGTCATGCTGTCTCTTATCCGGCTGTAAAATTACGGCTCCCAAGATTCACATGTAAGTTTCCATGGATGAAATGTCAGAGGGAAGTTCCCTGTCCCACATGCTATTTTCATTTTCAATGTATTGTTCTGTTCTGCTCAGGAATATGATGGCAACGCAAAGTTAGCTAGCATAGACATACAAACATGCACAAGACAAGCAGGATACCAGTAACAACTCCTCTACTTACGTTCAGACACTTCAGACAGTCAAGTTTATAAGATAAGATAAGATAAGATAAACTTTATTGATCCCGCCGTGGGGAAATTCACGTGTTATGGCAGCTCACAACAATAGAAAACAGAATAGAATAGACAATATAGTGCAAAAAACAAGTGTGCAAATCCTGGCAAATCATAATCTAGTAGCAGTCAATAACAACTCATATTTCAATGAGACTGACACCTAATATTTTCTTTATTCCTAATTTGATTGCTTGTGGTTAGGTTTGTAGGTTTGCTTTTGTAATGTGGTCATTTAAGATTTTTATAAAACACTGAGACATGTCATTACAATAATGAATTAACAAAGTGTAACTAACGGTGTAGTGCTCAAGCTGAGTAAGAGCTATGGCCCTAGGCCTTCTGCTTTGGTGTCATTTAAAAAAAACCTCTTCCATTGTTTTGTATTCATCCATGGAAGCTGCTTTCAGTAGCAATTATGTCATTATCAAAGCTACACAAAAGCCCGGTGTGGGCAAACATCCAAGAAAGTAAAGGACAATCTTGTTCAGTGTAAAAGTGATGCAAGTGACTCTTTTTGTTTAGAATGTATATTTATATATGCACTGAATATTCAAAAATTGGTTTAGACCATCCACTGAATAGTCGACCATGAAAATGAATTTGTGCACATCCCTTTTGTTTGGGTGCAATGGGGGGATCACGGCATCCAACAGGTCTTTAATACGTTGCACCAATCTTCCTCTACTGCTCTCGCTGCTTCAGTCTGTTCTTTCTGGGGAGCCACAAGGTTGTAACTGATCAAAGAGAATAATTCAGGACCGTAGCAGAGGGAGGAGTGGGTGAGAAGACCTAAGGAGCAGGAGGCACAAAGAGAAGGTAAAGCTCAAGCTGGGAGAGAGTCAACAGTGGTTTGTGTTACTCAGGGAAGAAGAAAGGGAGAGAGACGAGAGTTTCGGGGAACTATGTAGCCTGCACTTTGTTCTTCTTTGCAAGATATTCTGCGTACGCTAACGTCATTGTACAACATATCCCTTCACAACATATTATCTATCCGTCGTGAGATGAAGTAGTTTACAAAACGCCGCTGGCTGCCCATTGGGTGATTTAGTTTGATACTGCACACTGTCGTCTGTGGTGGTGCTGATACTGCATACTAACATGATCCTCCACAAAGCTGCTGATGCACAGACACACATGCACACGGGATGGATGCAGCTTTTTTTGTAAAGTTTCTGTCCCATGTCACCTCATTAAGAGAATGTCTGCGCGTTCATGGCTTGCAGGGGTATTCACAGATGAATTTTAACGTGTATGATTACATGCATGAATAGGGATTGTAGAGTCAGATGTGGGAGAGTGAACCCCCTTAGTCCCTTCCTTCTCTCCATCCTCTCTCCTGTAGTCTACCCTCTATGATCCCCACTTTTTCCCATGATCCCAATCATGTAAAATAAACTATCAAGGCAGATTAATATAACCAGGTTCAGCTTGTCCTGTGGGTTTACTCACCACATCTTTCTACTGACATGGAGAATTCGCCAATCAGGAAAGGACCTGTCAGGCTACAGCGGCTGTGAGGGAGTATTAGGAGGCTTGTAGGAATAGGGAGGTAATTTGAAAGTAAACAGAGACACCACTGCTGCTGCCGCTGCTGCTGCTTCTGCATCCCCAGATGGGAGTTGAAAACAGCAAAGCATTTCATGAGCAGAAGTAGAACAGCGTAACCTCCCTCACAAATGTACCCTTGTGTGTTCATGGGCTGAGAATTGTTGGTTAGAGAAGCCTAGATTGTGCTGCAGAGTTGAAGCCTCCATGTGGAGTAAAATTAGAAGACCAGATGTGTAGTCCTCTGTGGCACAGTGTTGTTTCTCTTTCAAGGGTCTCTGCCACGAAAGCTGTACAAATTTCACGGCTATCATGAAATGACGCGTTTGATGCTTTTGATAAACACGTATGTATGTGTATGTGTGTGTTTGAATTTTGGCCTTTCATTGAGTCTGTAAAAAGCAGTCGCAAACCTTGCCTGCAGTGGATGGGAGTTTAACTGTTTGCAGGAGGTGAAGATGCAACTAATAGGAGAATCGAGGCTTCAGAAATCCCCAGTGTGGTTTGTAGGTGTGCATGAAGAGGTAACAGATTGCTGAATCTCACAGCTATCCAACTTGCTCGCTTATACTAGCAGACCTGAAGTGAGTCTCTTGCTCCTCTTGAAGACTCACTCCGTTTATCGTATTCATATTTTGAAAGAATCGTTATGATATCTAATCAGTCTTTTTTTAAATGTATTGCCTGTGTGTATCTACTGACTGCTGAGTGTTGGTGTTTGATGATTTTGTCACTGGTTTGTTAATTGACTGTATAAAGGGGTGGAGTGTTAAAGAGCTGAAATGTGGGGCTGGTTTTGCTCGTGGCATTTAGTTTATTTGATTCCACTGGCTTCTCATACACAACTTAGTAAAGAGCCAAGGCCAATAATACACTGGATTTCTTGCCTCTAGTCTCTTCTACAGTACAATTTTATCTCACTGTCTTGTTAAATTCACCACTGCTTCAGGTGAGCTTGTGCATGCATATAAAACTATTGTGTGTGTGTGTGTGTGTCTCGATCTTTTCGCGGCACACAGATTTGCAAAGCCTGGCTAGAGGATAGTATAAGTGACGACCATGTGCAGTGCAGTAGCCTGCAGCCACTGTCATATCTCTATTTGACCTGGAAGTGACCCCATTTTCTGATTACATTAGAACTCGCACACAACATCACCTCAGGTTTTCCCTGAGTCCTCCAGACGATGGAAAACAAACAACACTGTGCATCAAAGCTGTTTTCAGTACATTTGCCTGTTGTGCTTCACAGTGCTTGCTTTTTGATGTTGCGCCAGGGGACATGGATACGATACCAGTCACCTAAGTATCAACCAAATATAGAGGCAATCATTCTCATGTGAACAAGCAATGCAAAAAGGATAGGAAAAGTGACGACAACAAAGCTATGGTAATGGGCTATGACTCACAGCAAAGAGAATTTGTGTAGAGAGGATGGTGTTGGAGAACGTAGCGAAGACTAGATCTTACACTGTGTTGAGTGCAAAGTGAACCAGCCCAGCATTGTTCTGACAGGAGGGGAGATGGGTAGGAAGAAGTGGAGGAGACAAAGTTGGTTGGAAGAAGGCGACTTGGGGCAGAATGGAAAGAGCAGAAAGAGAATATAGGATGAAAGTTAAACCGTTCAAAAGAATATAGAAAATACAAGAGTAGAGGGGATAAAAGTGAGATTCTTTGGGGGATACCCCTGTCACTGAAAATGGGACCACCCACCGATCGTTGTCATGGAAACTCACTTAACAACGTTGCTCCTAAAAAATGAAAGTGACTAGTGAGAAATTGCTTGTGAGGAATGAATGGGGGAAGAAACAGCCAGTTAAAGAAAGAAGGGAATTACACGTTTCTGTTGATGTAACCTTGAACGCAGCTTCAGAAAGAGGCTGACGTGAACATTCATTCCCACTACACCTTACCCTTTACACTACGAGGAGGAGGTTAGATACATTTAGATATATTTAACATTTTAATTTACAGTTTAGACTCCTTCAAAGAGTAGTCTGCTATTTGATGTTAGTTTCTCGTCTGGATTTTATGGTCTAACTGCTCAGACGGTCCGTGTTACCATCACAATACAGAGCTGAGCTTTTATAATGGTCGCATTCCTGTTCTCATTCTTGTTCGCTATAGGGTTTAAATTGAGTGCTTCTGACCAAGACTGGGAATAGTTGGATTTCATGAAGAAGGCTACCCAGTCCTCTAATACGTAGTCATGTGGTGGGGTGATAGCAAGCCTGGGTCCAATTCTGCGGTCTGTAGAGTGTGCCGGTAGCTGAAATCATCTCCCCGGTCCTATTTTGAGCCGGCAGTGAAAGAACCGCTTGATGTCTTCTGCTGTATTTGAGACCTCCTTGAGTGGTTCAAGTATTGGGCTCATTGATGTTTTTGTCCTGGTCTCTTTGATGGCGTCCACATGCATGGTACCCATTTTCTCCCCTGAAACAGAAGAAGAGCAACCGCCAACCTCATCAGAGAGAGAGGGATGAGTTGATGCCATACACCACACCCTCTATTTGGGGCGTGTGCGTGTGTGCGTGCGTGCGTGTGTGTGTGTGTGTGTGTGTGTGTGCGTGTGTGTGTGTGTGTGTGAAGAGAGTTTGTTAATTTTGCAAAAATGTCCCTGTTTCACAATGCAACCTGTCAACGATAGGATCTGTCTCTCAATGTTTTTTGGCTTTGTTAATGCAGGCGTGTCAAATATGTGGTAGCGGCAGCAATACATGTGGAACGCATGATTAACCCTGACGGCGTGTGAAATGCATGAACTGTACTTTGCCTCCATGGTGCTCGGTCTGACCTGCTTTCAGAGAGCATTACAGCCAAAGCTTTCTGTTAAGAGGTCCATTAGGCCTCTCCAAATCACAGCCTTGTTCACAGTCATCCAAATGGCTGTAGCAGCGTGCCTGGGTCTGCTTCCTTACGCTTTAGTCTATTCAGTTTTCGAACGCTTCAGACACTTAATGTTAGTAGGGGGTAAAACAGTCCCATTGCAAACAGAGCGTAGAATGGAGGGGGAGGTAGAAATGTTCTCCCATTGGCTGATCTACCGGTTTGTCTTTGACCTGAATGCCAAACACAGAAAGCTCTGCCAGACTTCTTTTTTTTAAACAATCCCTCTCTTTTTTTTATAATCCTCTTTTACTTTCCCTTTCTCTTTGTGTGGTGTTGAAAGAGCCCCTGAGCTTTTCCCCCCCTCAGTGAAGGGCGTTGTGAAGTGCTGGCACAGCCCAGCTCAGCAGTCTGTCGCTCGTCTTCCCTCTTCTAACCCTCTCGGTAAAGGGATGGAGGGTCACAGGGAGCACGGGCTCTCAGGCTTTCCTTTTTTTTTTAAACCTACTTTCTCTCAAAACATGTTCGTATTCTTTTGTGGACATGTGTAGACACTCACATACACGGTATCAAGGAAACTGAGAGGCTGTCTGGGAGATAAAACCAGTGGCTCTGATTAAATGTGTGTGTATTTCCTGCTATAAATTGATGTTTATTGAATCCAATTATAGCCTGCAGCTGAATGACGCACACGTATGCTACGCTGAGACTTTCAGATTGATTGTTGATATAAACTGTCTTCATGGATTTCTGCGTGTACAGAGTGGCGGAGTGTTTACAGGCCATCGGCATGCATGTGAGTGATGGTGCATGTGCCACCCTGGCATACATGATTGCCCACAGAAGAGGACGGATTTGATTTGGAGTGGCATTCCCATCACTCTGCCTAATGAGCGTGGTTGTCAAGGAGACAGAGAAATTGGTGTGGATGAGGGGAGGCTGATGCTACGACGGGACGGAATAAGAATGATATGTTAGCTTTCCAATTAGCCTTGAGACACAGGAGTTGAGGAATGGGCCACGTAGAGGGATAGTGGAAAGGTTCGGCGTGTAGCGAGACTGTTCTTCAACTAATTCAAGCCCCTGTGGTGGCGAGCATCCGTCCTGCTGAAGTGAATCCCTGTTCTCCAGCTGAACCTGCAGTCCCTACCCTGACTTTCCTGTGCAGAGGCTCAAGCGAAGACCGCATTGCCCCTTCTGAGATCAATACAAACAACTTGATTTAATGCAAGAGAAGGTTCACTTATTTTTGCACCTGCACTAATTCCCTTTAAACGAACTTCATTTTGCTACATGAACAATTTCCTCTAAAAAAATATATCCTAAATATTGATCCTTTATTTCAGTTAATAAAGGGCTAATTTGGATTGAATAAGGAGTGCATGGCAAAAACTCAAATTGTATGTAATTGCACAAGGGGATCACACCTTCAACCATGACTGTACCTTGGAGCGAACAGTGTGTGTCCTCACCAGGCTTCTTCAGATCCGCTCATCCTTCCATCCACAAGGAATAAGGATAGTAGGAATAAATGTATTGGAAAGAAAGGAAGCCAGTGGGTCCTGCCTGTTCTAATCCAGCAGCTCTGGCCTGAGGCAGATCGAGGCCATGGTACGTTCACATACCATACCTGTCACCTGAAACGGTTAACGTCACGATTAGTCGTCAGAAATCTGCCCCTCCATTTCGAGTGCTGTTTTTTTTTTCCCAAAGCAACATTGCAGTCACTTTTTTTTTTTACCTCTGTATATACAGCCTATAGATCTAATTTCCTTCTTCCTCTTCGCTCTCTCTCTCTGCCGTTGCTGCTCAAAGGTGGAGGTTGAGGAGTGGAGGTTGGGTCGGCTGAATGCGTAAATGAAGTTATTGTTACCTCCACAAAAATCCTCCAGTGGCATGTTGCGCAACTCCCTCCTCCTCTGCTGTCCCTGTCCCAGCCTGTGAAGAAATCCAGTTTGACAGCTTTAGTGGTGGCAAGCAGAGGCACATTCACAAGCGCCTCTACAAGTGTTCCACTGCACAAACTGTTGCGCTTGATTTTTGCTGTTCGTAGGAGGGATAGAAAGAAGACGGTTATGAGAGATTCTCATATGGTGGGACACAGTCCTGGTTTTTGATTGTGAATGTAACTGTGAGAAGTGATTCAGTAATGGCTGCGCTGTCTCTGTGGCTCTGGCCTAATTGAAGTGGAATTTAATATCTTCTGTTGAAAACACGCCCAGTGCCTTAGAGTGCTTCCATTTGCATTTCATGAAATACAGCCTGCACGGAAGATATCAATCTTTCCAGCAGTAATGGAATCTTTTATATGGTGTAATTTGTGTGGCTACACTTCTCATGAGTCATAAGTCTCTTTTGTGGTCACGTTTTATCTGTGCTGTGCCCTCTCATTAAAGAATAAAGTGTAAATGACAATATGAGAAAGCAAATGCACGATCCCCACACAATATAAATAAGTGTGTGTGTGTGTGTGTTTCTGCTCGTTAGTATCTGGGTTGCTCAGTCTTCTTGCACACACGTAGATGTACATACTCATTCACACTCGATCTCAAACACTTTAAAGCGCCGTGTTCTTCCCCTCTGGCCAGTTTACTGTGTTTCACTCAGCAGGGGGTCAGAGTATTCTCCCTGAAACACAATGAAGACTGTTGTATTACTATGCAAATTATACATTAATCATAAATTGCTTAACTTGGCACAAAGACGATACACCTCTATGATAAATGTGTGACTGATGCACCCTGGTTTCTGAGTACATTTAGGCTAAAGGAAAAATCCACCCTAACACAGTTTAACACAGTTGTTGGTGACGTACCTTGTATTTCTGGGTCTATTTTGTTGTTTAGTGGTGTATTTATTTTATATTACCATGGTTAATTGGCCAAGCGTAGATGACGTGATGTCACATCTAGATATTTCCAGCGCAGCTACAATAGTTTAATAGGAGGACATTTTTCAACAATCGACAACCTCAATGGTAAACATCAGGATTTGGTGTCAGTCACACAAACCCAAAGAACAAGGGCTTCTTTCTAGACTCTAGACCATTTTGCAGACGTTCAAAAATCACACAGGGAGAAAGAGGGAAGGATTTCTCCACCGACCGCATCATCAACACAACGCGGTGGCAAGAGATGTTGTGTTTTGTATTAAGTGACTCTCCACCGGCACCAACAGCTAAGCTACAGCTATTGCTCTCTCCTCTTAGACCTTATACCCACCGCTGTTGCTGCATTCACGTCATGTGGCAGTTACCGTAAATACAAGCTTTCGACTGGGAAAGAAATGTTCACGTCAACCTCGTAGTGGTAATTCCAGATAGGAAATATGGGAACTTTTTGAAGTCTCCCACCTGACTGTACAAATAACGTAAGTGTGTCAAACATGGCCGCTGTGAATCTAATCTAATTTGAAGTCCACTCTCCAAATTCTCCACAATTGACTGTTCATGAATAACCTGCTACAGTTGGTTTGGTTGACTAAGTTGTTAAAGAGTTGTTGCTATGGAGCTAGCTAGCAATAGCCAAGGGCTTCCCAACGAGTTGAACGTGTGAATGCTTCCAGGTCAGAGCGATGGGAAATTTTCCCATGCTTCCACTTTGTCCAATGTGAATGCAGCAGCAACAAGTTCACGCCTGTTCTCTGGGGGTTGTCGTAAGGCATTCTGGGAAATGTAGGAAATCACTAACTGAAGTAGAAGTAGACAAGGCAGGTTGAGGGAAAGTGGGTACAATTTTTAAAATGTAAATTGCAAAACTTCATCACAAAATAATTCCTGGCATGCATTTCCCAGAACAGATTTATGATATATTAAGTTAATAATAATAACAGGGTCTGAGGGTGGAATCTTCCTTTAACTGTCAAGCAAGTGATCCTTCAGGGTGTTGCTGTTCCTGTAGGGTGTTGCTGCTATAAATTACAGCATCCAGTAATAGCTACTGTGGCCACTGAATCAGATTGAATGTGCAATGGACAAGTTATTTTGTGATTGCTTAGACTGAACATTTGTTTTAACACAATGACTGGAGCTGGAAGACGGCTTGAAATGACTTCATTCTGTATCATTGCTTCCTTATCTACATGTTGTCTCTTTTCTCATGAATACCAAAGCTGCTTCCTTTTATCTATGTGACTGATGTTTTTTCCAGCTGCAGTTGCCACGATGGTTTTCACACTGTACAATTGCACATATCACAGGAAACGTTTAACAGGACAGAAATAAAGATGAAATCTTCCTGATATCTTCATGCATGTTCTTAAACGGACCGTTCATTTCACTTTTCATAGTGTTGCTCAGGCCTCTCACGTACACATACACATACACATACACTTGTAAGCCTTGATACAGACGCAGCAGTTAAGATGGTCCAGTAAACCCACGTCACATCACCTCCCTGACTGTCTGTCTCCAAAACTAATGGCAGGGCGATGTGTGTGTGCATGTGCCAGAACAAGCAACAATTAAGCGTGCATGTGTGTGTGCTCTGTAAACTCTCTAAAAAGCAGCCTTGTATCTGGGTGGTGCATTTTAGAAACCTGTACCTTGAAAAGTGGTACTTCAGGAAGTGTTATTAGTTCCATGTAGCATGTTATACTTCCATATAGAACCAAATCCTTCTTGTGAATAAAAACCATCTTTATTTATTCTGTTTATTTGTATTTGGCAAGGCTAGATGGACTATAAAATGACATGTCATTTACAGAAAAAGGGTCAGACTCCGTGATTACAGCTTTTGTGTGAAATCTACATCTGCAGGAAACCTTTTAGCTGATTGTAGCTTACATAGCTGCCACTTAGTCTGTTCTCATCTACACAATTTTATCTTAAACATTTGGATTTGGTCATTTATTTTTATTTATCTTTGCCCCTCGTGTCGTACTAAAGCCCCCGTATACCTCTATCAGACCTCGATCATGTGTTGCAGTTTGCTAGCGAGGTGCGTAACCCATAGCTCACCACAATCCCCTCTCTCCTCCTCAGGGAGACTCCATGAAAGATGACAGAGGAGGTGATTGTTGTAGCCAAGTGGGACTACACAGCCCAGCAGGACCAGGAACTTGACATCCGTAAAAATGAGCGTCTCTTCCTCCTGGACGACTCAAAGACCTGGTGGCGGGTCCGCAACGCCTCCCACCAAACCGGCTACGTGCCGTCCAACTATGTCGAGCGCAAGAACAGCCTGAAGAAAGGCTCGCTGGTGAAGAACATCAAAGACACGCTGGGTAAGACGGATTTGGTTTCGCTTTGCTTGGGGGGGTGAAGGTAGTCTGTCTCTTTTGTCAATGTCAGTAGCTTCCTTTCTGTTAAAGTAGAAAATCTCTACACTTCTTACTTACATACTTTCTGCTCCCTGCTTGAGGAGATAGATGTGTTCATTAACAGCGCACTGTCTGTCTTGTGTGTCTGTCTGTCTGTGTGTCTGCCTGTCTGTCTGTCTGTCTGTCTGTCTGTCTGTCTGTCTGTCTGTCTGTCTGTCTGTCTGTCTGTCTGTCTGTCTGTCTGTGTACGTGAGTTTGTGTTACCCTGTATAAATGATACCCTCACAGTCTCTGTCCTAGCTGGGAGCTGTCACCGAGTACCCCCAGAGATTGTGTCGAGTTGGCCGTTGCTCTCAGCTGTCAGCACAGTGTCTCTCGGTCCCCAGTCCTGACATGACTTGCATACAGCAGATTGCAGATGAATGCCAAATATGTCATGGCCAGAAAACACCCGTGACAGAATAAGATGGCTTAAGTCATAGTTGACTAAATCGGTGTTTACTTAATGGGGAAGGGTTGTTATGCCGGGGTCCTTTGTGTCAAGCATGAGGGAATTCATTTAAAAGTGATCAGCTTACTCGACTTTCTTCATGCAGGAAAAGATAGAGGGACAGAGAGCCCAGCGGAGGAGATTACCACTTTTCGTCTGCAGGGAGGGAGAGAGACTAGAAACATCGGTCGGAAATTATCAAATACTGTAATTTATATAAATGGTAATCATGCAGTCCTGAAGGGCATCCATATTTAGAAGGGGGAAGGAGAGGTGAAGAGAGAGTAGAGAGAGAGAGAGAGCGAGGGGCTGATGGAGAGAGTCTGTTCCTGATGCACTGATTCCTCTCGGCTCTGTGGATACCTGCCCTCAGGGAAACTTTACCAGACTATGTGGGCCAACATGGCACAGTCTGCCACTGTCTTCCTCACCAGGGCTGTGTGTGTGTGTGTGTGTGTGTGTGTGTGTGTGTGTGTGTGTGTGTGTGTGTGTGTGTGTGTGTGTGTGTGTGTGTGTGTGTGTGTGTGTGTGTGTGTGTGTGTGTGTGTGTGTGTGTGTGTGTGTGTGTGTGTGTGTGTGTGTGTGTGTGTGTACGTGTGCACCTCCCTCTCCCTCCCACACCCCCAGTGCTATTTCCATCAGCCTCTTTCTGTCTTTAGGCTATGTCGTTATAGTTCTCTGTTTTCACACAATCAGTAGATTGATCAGTGGAGGAATCGCCAGCCTAATGGTTGTGTTGGAATGATGGATTACCTATCTGTCCCCAACCCTGTAACATATTGACTAGAACATTATGGCCTAGTTCCATTTCAATCTCGAGCACTTTGCTTCTGGCCACTAGCTCTTCAGTGTTAATAGCCTGAGCAAATCCAATAGGCAAGAACATTTTCATGATGATGCGATGACCAATAGGTGAGGTCAGAGGCTAATGCAGCTCAAACACTCTTGAATGGAGAATCTGAGTTGCCGATCATCAAAATTAGTTCAGCCAGTCCCTCGTTCTCCTTTTCGCTTGTTCATTACGTCTGCGTTGTAATTATAGAGCTTTGAGATAAGTGAGTGGCTGCTCTTATCTCAAGGTTTGTTCCTATTCCAAAGTGCTTTAATGTGGTTGCATCATGTGGTTGCACTGGTGTGTGTGTTTGGCTAGACAAGTACTCCACCCATCCAGGCAGAGTTAAATTGTAAATGGATGCATGCTGCTTTGTGTCCCAATTTCCTCTCACAGGGAGTAAAAATAGTAGCACAGAAAACAAATGGCCAAAAGAATGCTGCAAACTTCCCAGTGACAAATTGTCTCATTTGTCTCCTTAAGCTTTTTGGTTTGGCAGGTTCACTGTATCACACAGTAATGCAACAAGATGCCTGTGGAATATTAAGTACAGAGCAACACTGCGGGGGATATCTAAAGAGCTATACCGCTAATCTCTGATCCACTTTAAGCTCTCTTTTAAATTACAGTAGTCCCTGACACAATGCTAATGCACCATTTGCGGGTTACATTATGCCATTTCAATTACTGAACACACTGAAGCATGTCTGGTGGGTGGTGTGGTAACGCACTAACTTCCGATCCACTTTTAAGCTCTAGAGTGAACCAGTGTGCTGCTTACTTGCAGTCCTGTAGGCTTTCCACACCGACTCAGTTCCCTCTGAGCCGGAGTCTCTTGGGCTTGAAAAACAGGCTTGTGTCCGTGTGTGTAAATGCGTTTTTGCTGAGCTGAGGTCTTGAGGGAGTGCGCCGCCCTCTTGCACATCTCTACTCTCTTCCCCATTGGCACTTAACAGTCTATTTTCTTCTTCTCTTGGACCACCTGAAGTACGCCCGAGAAGCAAACCTTTCTCCTTGGCTTAACGCCCAGTAGATGTTATTGTCTCACAGACACGTCTATCAGATATGTAGGATAAGCATCGGCGTGCATCGCCGTTCGTTGTATCGCTGCTGACTCTATTCTATCAAAACATGATCTGCTCAGTATTCCCGTCTCGTCTTTGTGTGTTTGTCAGCTGTGTCCTCTGATGTGTCTGGTCCACCGTGTGCACGAAACGGCTGCCAAGGGACCCCTCGTCTTTGTTCCTCACTCTCCTCCTCCTCCTCCTCCTCCTCCTCTCTCTATCAACAAGTTTCATGCTACTCTGTGTGAACTCAGCAACTTTCCTCAGCGATCGAAGTGTCGCGTTCAGCTCTTGACATTTCTGTGGCATTTCAGCCGACTTTCTGGAGCGCACGTGGCGATTTTAGCCGTCGAGAAATGAACAAACAAATTTGAAAAGGATCTCGCTTAAGTTAGTGGCAGCACATACAAGTGCGCTGACATGAAACCCGAAAGGTAGTCTCGCAAATACTTTAAATGTTGTTAGACGAGTAGTATCACATGCCTTCTTTTAACGTGAGTTTGAAGCAGAGAGCTCCTTGGTTGTGTGCAGGTGGGAACCTTTGGAGACTTCAGGTTCCATCGCGGTCTGCCAACATGTATTTAAAGTGATGTCTTTGGAAGTGCATGAATGAAAAAATCAGAGACAGGTAGGAAAGGAGCCACCTTTGATCCTGGAGATGCCTGTCATTATCAGGCCCAGGTTGCCTGCTCCACTTTTCCTCCCCTGTCTACACCAGCTATTTTCAGCCTTTTGATGAGCATAGGTGAGTGTAGGGCAGGGAGAGAGTGTAGGTAGAACACAAAGTTCATAATGAGCACTCGTTTCTCTGGCCTTGAGAAAATGTGGTGCTCAGTGTGCGTGCAGCTTTGGCTCCATTCTATTATCAGATGCAGATTATCTGTGTCCTTCATTGCTGACTTTCGCCGAGGATATCCTCCATCCGTTATATATCTGAAGTTGTTTTTGCTTTTGAAGGGCCCTGATGCAACTTGCAGCCTCAAGTAGTTTCCTGCTCTCCTAACCTGTGCCTACACTCCCTGTGGAACTCAGGCCTTCCCCTGCTTGCTGATCAGTCAATCTGCTGACTCGTTTGTATTTATGTCCGTGTCCATTATTTTCTGTCTTTTTTTTCTGTTTCTCTTCATGCCTCAGGCTTGGGAAAAACTAAGAGGAAGACAAGTGCCCGCGATGCCTCCCCGACGCCGAGCTCGGACACAGAGTACCCTTCCAACGGCAGCGGGGGAGGAGGAGGAGGAGGAGGAGGAGGGGGAGGCGCGGAGAGAATCTACGACCTCAACATCCCCGCCGTGGTCAAGTTCGCCTACACGGCGGAGAGGGAGGACGAGCTGACCCTGGTCAAGGGCTCCCGGGTGGCCGTGATGGAGAAGTGCAGCGACGGCTGGTGGAGGGGAAGCCAGGCGGGCCGCATGGGCTGGTTCCCCTCCAACTACGTCCAAGAGGAGCTAGGAGGAGGGGAGGACCGGGGGGAGGGAGACTCCTCGGGGGGCTACTACGGGGGCTCCCAGGGGCCGGCGCTGGCTAACGGGCGCGCGGGGGGCCAAGTGCTCCACGCCGTTCAGACGCTCTACCCCTTCAGCTCCGTGACCGAGGAGGAGCTGAACTTTGAGAAGGGAGAAGTGATGGAGGTGGTGGAGAAGCCCGAGAACGACCCGGAGTGGTGGAGGTGTAAGAACTCGCGGGGCCTGGTGGGCCTGGTGCCCAAGAACTATGTGCTGGTGCTGAACGACGGGCCCGCCGCCGGCCTGCCCCCCCCCTCCTCCTCCTCCTCCTCCCCTCAGAGCTCCCCGCAGAGCCGCTCGGTGGCACCGGCGCGCTCGGGGAAGTTCGCCGGGAGGGACTGGTACTACGGCAACATCACCAGACACCAGGCCGAGTGTGTCCTCAACGAGAAAGGAGAAGAGGGCGACTTCCTCATACGAGACAGCGAGTCATCGGTGAGTCAGAGTGGGGGGGGGTCATGAGAGTGGAAGAAGAGTAGGAAAATATCGGAATTTAATAAATATTAGAAGGAAGGTGCAGACCCAATAAAGGACGAGGTAGAAAAGATAATATAACTAAGGGTAGATGCCCACTGCATGAAAAGTGTAGGATTTTTTGTGTGGCCTGTTGTTAGGTCTTTAAATGTGATATTACTGCCACCTGCTGGTAGAAATCATCCTGTGCTGCTGTTGAGTTGTGAAAAAGAGTGCTGACCCGTTCGCTACTAACCATCTCAACCCACTCTCCCTCTCTCTTATTTTTCAGCCTAGTGATTTTTCTGTGTCTCTGAAGGCGGCGAGTAAGAATAAACACTTTAAAGTGCAGCGGACGGAGGGAGCGTATTGTATTGGCCAGCGCAGGTTCGGCTCCATGGATGAACTGGTGGAGCACTACAAGAAAGCCCCCATCTTCACCAGTGAACACGGAGATAAGCTGTACTTGGTCAAAGCGCTGTTGTGATCTGCACACTTTACACTGGAACATGCTTGTCTTACACACACACACACACACACACACACACACATGCATATATACACCTGTACACCCAATTCCACTCCTTAACTGTCTTAATGCAAGCTCTGGACTCTCTCGCTGTGGACATTGGGGATCTCACACCTTCTCCACTGCACCCAGATCCTCAATCACTCTTTTTGGATTTATCCATCACCCTCCAGTGGTGACGAGGTGAAATTCTCTCCGGCTGTAGAACCAAACCATCACCCCAAGATACACACCTTGTGTAAGCAAATATTAATACCCAGTTCATATTCAAGCCTCTCTCTTGGAGCATTTGCAGTGACCATCTGCCGCTAACAGCATGTCAGAGGCCTTGTTTGGAGATTAAGCTGTCCTACTGATGTCACACGTACTCTCCATTTACCTACGAACACACACAGGCTACACCATTGCTCTTAACCCACCAGACATACGACTTAGGAGGACAGGTGTTAAGAACAGTTGGAAGAGGATATGAACCTCTGAGGGACCTCACTGTCTGTCTTTTCCTGTCTGATCGCTGGCCTTTGTTTTATTTTGTTGTTCATTTCTTTTTAGAAGATGTCTGAATGCTTGTTTTTGAGTCTGTAATGTGTTTTTTTTTAAAGCTAATTTAAATCCCTCTCCGGAGGTTGCAATCATTGATCATTCATTCAGTGATTTCACAAAGTGGCCATAATCAATATCTTGCCTTTTTTCTCTCTCCATTTTTTTACCATTCCTCTACATGATTTCTCCCCCCCTTTTTTGATTTCTTGTCTTCTTTCACTTTTTCAAATTCCTGGCTCGACAAACCCAGTCTTTATCCAGAGTGATCTTTTTGAATATCTAGATCCCTCAGTATTTCCTATAAAACGTCTAGAATCAGCAGAGGGAGTATTAATGAGAAAGAGGAAAGCTCGGATGTCCAGAACAGTTTGAATGTTTGTCAGTGTACAACCAAATGTGCCACACTACCTAAACTACTGGCTCCAGTTCTGCACCCCACTCACTATTGCATTCGTCATTTGTAGTTCTACTGTCGTGCTCATGCTCGTTTCTGTTCTCCAATGTAAGTAGCTGAGTGAGGCACTAATTCAAGAGTAATAAGAACCTTTGCTAACACTTTTGGATAACTACACTTGGTCTGTCTCCAGCTTCAAAGCATTTTGAATTCTTGGTTGACTAAGTCTGTCGATGAACATTTACCATATTGTCTTCATGCAAGATATGCGTTCATGAAAGATAACCTCTTTTGATTCAGTATTTGTCAAAGATGAATATATCTTTGTGGCTCATAAAATACACATAAAACAAATAAAAGTCAATGCGAGCGTAATGACTGATTAGTCAACTAAGAGGGGGCAGCCCGAAGCTGTACATTGTTGGACATTTATAAATCATCAGTAAATGATCATTCAGCTGTCAACAAATTAATTAGAAATGTTTGTTAACAATTAGTTAATTAAACCAGTCCAACAATTTAGTGTGTTACAATGGCAATGTTTCTAGCAAGGTAAAGGGAAAGTTGTATAATTTGATAGTCATCTTTCACTGTTGTAAAAGTAAATTAGTGACTTGGTTTATAAATGCCCTATAAACATGTTCTGAAGTCCTACCAAACCTTTGTCGATTTGTTTTTGCTATGTGTATTTGTTTACCAATGGGAGTGTTGATTATGGGGTTCTCAGCTTTTATAAGATGATATATCTGAATGTTATTGAGCATTGTTATTTAATTCTTCATTCCACTGTATGTATATATTCAAAATAAGATGAGGTGCATATATGAATCGTTTTGATCCAATTATGGTACTGTACCGCCAACAACGTGGGAGAATTGAAATACTTTTGTTCAATAAAAGTTGGGTTTTTTTGTTTTGTTTTTTGCAGAATACTAAAATGATGTGTTGAAATCTCTTTGTGTGAAATCTCTTGGGTTTGATAAAACATTATTGCAATCCCAGTGGTTATCCCAAACAAGCTGCACAGCGTTGCTGAATCCTCCATTCTGATTGGCCTATGAAGGCTCTGAGGTCTGCTGTTTCACATCTAGTTATATCACGCCACAGTCCATAGGTCTGGTCGTTTTTGTTGATTTAAAGTCAAACTACCTAGTGACTCACTGGTTGCTGCAGACAAACACTCAGCTAACTGAGGAAAGAAATGTGGAATATTTATTTAATATTTATTTATTTATTTATTTGGAGTGCACAAAACTGTTGAGTGGCTGAGAGGCTGATTGGACCTCACTGGATTAGTTTACATTTCTATGACACAGTTCTACAGTGTAGCCATGGACGCTAGCTACAGACGTTACTATGGTTACAGTTCTGCTACAGTGTAGCCATGGATGCTAGCTACAGATGTTACTATGGTTACAGTTCTGCTACAGTGTAGCCATGGATGCTAGCTACAGACGTTGCTATGGTTACAGTTCTGCTACAGTGGAGCCATGGATGCTAGCTACAAATGTTACTATGGTTACAGTTATGCTACAGTGTAGCCATGCTAGCTACAGATGTTTAAATGAGCTTATTAACTACAAAGTATTTTAATAGATTTGTTGTGCACATATAATTCATTGTCCTTTCAAATGAACTCCCATTTTCAACATTTTAACAGAACGGTATTTGGGCACATTAGTAAGTTTAACATTAACAACAAACAAATGTAATTTGTACACAATATGACCTCAGTTTTGAACAGAACTGCGTGTTTGTGTTCATTTGGCTGAACATTATCCCTTACCTATTCATCAGTCATGGTAATTACGGTGTCTGGCTGATGTGTCAGGCAACCTGTGAGTGTAAGTCTCGGTAAGTGAGTGTCTGCCTCGGTCATGATTCAGCCACCATCTGCCACAGTCTGACCACACCTGGCTGTCAACACATCAGGCTCTTCCAGCTGGTGACTACTCTCTCACACAGTACATGATCACAAGCCACCATTGTCCCAAGAGGCCAATGGCAGGTCATTGGAAAAAGTACACTTCATCCATGTCCATTCAACTATTACACTGAGTTGATGCAGTTACAACAATCCAGAGAGATCCATTGCAGTAATATAATAATCATGTGTAATAATAATGGCAATACTAATCGCTGGCCTGATGAGTGTCTGTAGACTGGCAGCAGTACCCAGATCCCCCAAGAGATGGCAGTACCAGACTGGTAGGAGTGCAGAGTGTTGCGTGGATGTCAGTGGTTCTTCACCTTTAGTACGTTTTTGCAAGGTACAAAATCCGTTTGAAATGTCACATTAAGCCTGGCTTGATCTTACAAAAGCACAAAAGGTTGCCGGCCGAGGAACAAACTACATAAACCTTGCTGAAGTGGAACTAAAGTTTTTGTAACTTAACTTAAAAAAAAACACCAGTGTGGAAATGCTGCTCTAGATGCTCTGCAGGAGGATGTAGTTCTACCGTCGTGCTCGTTTCTGTTCTCCAATGTAAGTAGCTGAGTGAGACACTAATTCAAGAGTAATAAGAACCTTTGGTAACACTTTTGGATGACTACACTTGGTCTGTCTCCAGCTTCAAAGAATTCTTGGTTGACTAAGTCTGTGGATTAATGTCTACCATATTGGAGGTTATTGGCCCTTTATTAAAAAAAACAGTCACATTGGAGGAACATCCATCATTTTAGTTCCTCCCTAACCACAGCCAGTGAATTCATTTGTGTATTTGTTGTTTGTTTTTCAAATGGCTGATTAGGAAAGAAAATGTCAGTGTGGTGTCGGGGTACTTTACTCTTCAGGGGTGTCAGTCTGGAATGAAACCTGGCTCACACTGATTTGAGGAGCTGCTAGGCTTTTCCACCCTGACAAGCATAAGCATTCTGTGAGAAACACTGAACTATTATTGGACCATAAAAATGCTCAAATTTAAAGATATTGAATATCAGCACATAATATGAACTATTAACTACTCCCCTGATGTTTCCCCTGGAGGCTGAAAGCCTAACTGGCTTAATAGAAATGTCCTACATTCAGCTTCCTCCACCACCAGGTTTTATGTTCTTGCTATTAAAGGAAATGTATGCTTCCACTTTCCCCTTGTTGAAATAACCTCTGAACAAAACCACTGGAGTGGCAGTAATACCAATATGGAAATGGAATTGAAATTTTGCTGTGGAAATCACAAGAAAGCTATTTGAGCAAATCAGAGCCCTTTAGAAAGTGTTTTTATACTGAAAACTAACAGAAATACAAATAACTGCTATATGAGAGTAAGTGGATGACACGGTTCCTGTGGTGACAAGCTTAAGGGCGTCACACATACAGATGGAGGTGTTCTATTCACAGCATGTACTGATGGAAAGACTTTTAAAATGTAATGAAATTAGAGTACAGCATCACGGCTACACAATGTGTCTCTCCATGCACTTTGAGTAGTAGTTGACAATAGCCAGTCTGTCTGAGCTCATCCTCCTGTTACCAGCTCCTGTCACAGTACTGTAAACATTCTTCTGGCCAGAGGAAGAGAGACGCAGCACAGTCTGCCGTTGCTCCCTTCCCGACACCCTCCTCCACTCTGCATCCTTAGCCTCACTCAGAGGTTAAGAGCATCCCATCTCCACAGAGAGGATAAATAGAGTCTGGACTAACTACAGCCTGCGGCTGAGTGCTGGCACAGTCTGCCTGGATACCAAGTGTGAAAACTGTCTGGTTCATGCCTCTACCCACTCGACCCCCAGTTCTATCTCCTTCCTCTCATTTTCTTCTCTAACTTTTGGTACTAATTCAGTTATTATTATTAAGACCAGATCAAGACCAGCTTTGACCTCCTGATGTCCACAAGAAAACATTTTTTCAGGTATCTAGTGAAAGCTGAATGAAGAGTTTCAACACAGCCCACAGTTTGAGTATCAAATCCAAAGTAATACAAATGTTCCCAGTATTGTAATATATCATCCTCAATTCTTTTTTATTGTTAATATGAGACGTGAATCAGCAGCTGGATCCCAGTTTTAGCCTTAATTCAGTCTTAATCTCCTCGTTTCTAAGAGCAATGCATTTTAAAGAGAAGATTCAAGATTCAAGAAGTTTATTTGTCACATACACACACGGGGTGTGTAGTGAAATGAAAAGTGGCAATGCTCGATGGGAATGTGCAAAAGGACAACAGTTCACAGTATTTACAGTAAAAAAAACAACACAATATTTACAGTATTACAGTAATGCTTCCACTTTCCCCTTGTTGAAATAACCTCTGAACAAAACCACTGGAGTGCCAGTAATACCAATATGGAAATCACAAGAAAGCTATAAGAGCAAGAGAGAGAGAAATTTGCAACAGTGAGTTTCTATACAATGTGATGTTTGTGAGTACGACTATATTCACTCAAACAAAGGGGCTCCTCCACCAAAGTGTCAGGTCGCGACGGGCATGCGAGGTGTGAGAGAGGGAGCCAAGCGTTTAGAGGAGGGCTGTGAAAAACAAACGTCGTCTACCTTCCTTTCCCCGTCTCATCTGGAGTGAGCCGTCACCCTGAGACCACTCTGACAGAGGAGGACCAGGACCAGGACCACAAGCAGAATCTCCCGCTGAATCAGGTGAGACAAGCAAAGATAATGTTGATTTTCTCATACTTCTGTTTCATGTCCAACATGAAGACGGATTCGATTTCAACATTTAAAACCAAACGGTGCTATGCCAGTTATCTAAGGTGTTTCAGTGAGCAGTCTGTGTTACATTAGGACAGCCCAGATATTGTCTTGTGTTTTTTTTTTTTTCAGTGTTCATTTCCTGAAAGCATGCGTGGTCTTTGTGTATCTCTGCTGGTCTGCTCCGTCCTGCTTGGTTGCCTGGGTCATACAGGTCAGTAAACAATTTCACACTAGAATCGCCTTCAATCACCTTCATGTGTCAAGTACTCTTTATCGAATGGGGTTGAGCAATATGGAGGACAAGAAGGAAGCATTTGTAAATACTACTCATCGGTCCACCGTTTCCCCTCCCGTCTCCCAGGAGCAGGAGAGCCTGATGCAGCCACACCGAACGAAGGCCGGAGTGAGGTGAGGGGCAAGCGAAGCCTGCCCTACTGGAACCTCTGGTCGTCGGACTTCGTCGGATGGTTGGAGGAGCTGCGAGCCCAGGCCAGTTACGACGGGATGCAGGACCTGGCTAGAACCTTCTGGGCCCACTTCCCCATCGCCAGCGGGCTGGGCTACGACGCTCCCGACTCTGACGCTCAACCTGGCGAGTGAGGGAAGAAGAAAAGAAGGCAGGCTCGGGTAGAAGAGTTTCAAGAGCATGTAGGAGGGTAGAAAGTTGAGCTCTGAGTCAGTGAACCTTTAGCTTCCATATAGCGTGTATCCTGACAGCATTCGGCTCACACCATCAACAGTGGTGACTTATAGATTATAACTGTAATATTGTTTATGTTCAAATCTACACAGCTTATAGGTAATAGTTGGTTTAAATAAAAAAACAAGTGGTTTAATTGTACTTTGTTTCTTCTATCTGGTTATCTGCAATCTGAGTTACCCAGCAGTACTCTTTCAACTTCACTTTTCACGTATTCCAGTATCTGAAATACGTGAATACTGGATGGAATACTGGATGGTGAGATCACAGCCTCGCCCTGTGATCTCACCATCTCTTTGATGAAGTATAATGTCATAGCTGTGAGTAAACAACACAACATGACTTTCCAATTAAAGTAGGAGGACAGGAAGTTGGACAGGAAGGAGAGACTAACAGGAGGACATGGTGTACAGTGTAGTGTATGGAACATGGTCCAGCTATGGCGGTATATTATTAACTAAATGATCCCAAAACATATGAGAGGATCAAGCCAATCTACCCAGTCGTCTTTGACCACGAATGCACAGACGCACAAGACTCTGCCACTAGGGAGCATCTTATTACGGTTCTGCGAATATACTGCACATGGAAAAGACACTTCAGATCCAGAAATCCTGCAGCTTTGCTTTTATTTGCTTTGTTCTTTCTGGCTGTGGTGCATTTTGGATGGGCAGGGTCAAACCTGGTGTCAGATATTGTCAGTGAAGAGAGCAGTATTCATGAGACTCTTCATCCTGCATCCTGTCATTCATGTATTCCATCCCTAGTTTCATTTCTGGTCATCTTGCTCCCATCAGCTCCATGCCTCCTACAGCACCTGAGGCTAGCGTGGGTAATCGGTATGTGTGTGTGTGTGTGTGTGTGTGTGTGTGTTTTCAGAATGTGTTTCCAAACTTTGGAGCTAAAAGCATTCAAAGCTCAGATTCACAATATGTACTTAAAAAGAAAAGAAACTATGTATTCTTATTACATAAATCCACAGCCAACCCAGAAGTTAGCATCGCCCTGGTTCCCTCCACAAAAAGCCAATGGGATTTTTCCATTGGATTTGGGATTATTGCAGACTTCAACGTCACCACCACTAAAAATACTATAAATTGATAAATCTACAAGTTGTAAAGTTTGAGTTAGAATAGTTTGGAAGAGCACGAGTATAAACACGACTAGAGGCTGTAAAGGAGGACTAGTGAGTAGATGAGTTACCGTGTTCGGTGTGATGACGTTTAATGTCCCCGACAACCTCTGTAGTCTCATTCAGCCACTTGTTAGCAACCAGCTTTTTTAAGACACGCAAAAGCTTCAAATTTCACGAGTGGGGTTTTTACTGACGTATTTAATGTCGTAAACTTGTGTTAACCACAGACCTTATTTCAGCCATCTAACCAAAAACACATTCAAAAAACCCATTGACTTCGAGACGAGGGAACCGGAAGTTTTAGGACTCATTCCTGCAGCACTAAAGCCTCTGATGAAGCTGTAAGGGCCAGTCAGGGATCCAGACCCCCTCAGAGAGAAGACCTGATGAACAATAACAAAGACGGGGGGGAGAAGCAGAACCACAAATGACGCCGGCCCCGTGGGACGGTTCAGCTGGACTGTTCAGCTGGACCCACCTCAGTGTGAGCAGATCTATTCACTGCTGTACTGCTGCAGCCCAGCTGTTGTGTGTGTGAGCTGGGCTGACTTCATGAAGAGGATTTAGTCACTCTTGGCTGGCTCCGAATGTCAAAATTAGGAAAGCGATCATCCATGAACTTCTTCACCCTCACCCTGCTGTTTGCAAACTGGACTTCTGCCCCCTCTCCCCTTTTCCTCTGTCTGTCTCTCACCCCCCCGCCCACCCCCCCTCCATTCCCTTCCTGAAAGCGCTGCAGTCGTCTGCCAGCTGCCTGTTTCCTGCATTCCAGTTGAACCTGAGACAGACAGAGAGACGTTGTTTCCATTTCCAACCTAAACTCCTCACACACACACACTTTTTTTTTTTTTCGTAATGCAAGTTCCAGCCTGTTTCTCTATACAGCGGCAACCTATCACTCATTCTAGTGTCAGAAAGGCTGTGACAGCGGCGGGTTTTTTTTTCCATCTGTGATTGACAGGAGTCACATGGGGACTTTGATATTTAATTTAATCATGAAGTGATAGATGACTTTCTTGTCTTACTGATCTGGGAGGGAAAGATGTGGAAATTGGCAAGTATCTGATCTAAAGGTTGTATAAAAAAATACAAAAAAATATACAAAAACAAAAATGTACAAGGTAGTGCAAGAAATAATAACTTAAATACAAGACAGATGTTCAACATGGATAAAACGTGGAAATGAAAAAGGTTCACTCAGTTGAATTATCGCGCTCAGCATAAAGTTCGTCACTAACTTCACCCATCTCACAATCGTTTTTCTTCTGTTTCCTTAATTTAGACTCCCTGGACAACACTTCACTTCTATGTACCTAGAGAAGTGAAGGCCACGCCACAGCACTGCCCAGTCTCTGTTCTCTGTCTGAGGTTGGGTCCTTGTGTTATAAGATAAAGCAGCATGATAAACTCTACGCTTAAGGGTAACGGGTATAGTACAGTACTGCTTCTGTAATGTGGGAGATGGAAAAGTACCGCAGGCACACATGAAAATTCATTTAAGAGGAGAAAAGCTCCCAGCCACAGGCAGGCTTGTTTCTGTAGGCAGGGAGGTAAACGACATTCCACCAGCAGTTTCCACTCGGAACATCTGGCTCGCCGCCCCCTCTTCCAGTGGTCGTGGATCAGTTTTTGCTCCGTTGTTGTCTGCAAGCAGGTCGGTGCGAGACTCGGACCGAGGACGTGATGGCTTCTCAGCAGCTCTACTGGAGGTTAACGGGGCTCATTGTGCTGCTAACACTGTTGGCCCTCAGAGGTGAGCTGAATCCCTTTCGTGTCTGTCTTCGGTTTTTCCCTCTTTATTGCTTTTGCTTTTGCATTCAATTTCCACTCGTGTCTCTCTCTTTTCGGTCCTCAGCTTGTCTCTCACCATCTGCGGCCTCGTCACCCCTGGGTGTTTAACTCTTTGCAGGAGGTAATAGCCGTTTAGAGAGCGAAGCTATGTCAGTGCTCTGGTGCATCTCGTGCACATACTTCACGGATGGGAAACGGAACATATGTGAGCAGAGACGCAACGTGGCGGTCTGGGTCTGTAGGGTTGTTGCGGGTGATACAACTCTTTTGAGGGCTGGAATATAGGAGGGACGGGGATGAATGGTTGCCGTGAGGAAGGACAGAAAAGCACTCCAGGCAAATGTAAATGTAAATTCATATTCACCCAACATGAAAGCCACACTCTTTGTCCTGCACACGGAAAGGTCAACAGGGAGTGTTTTTGTTGTTTTTCTGTGCTTATTCACACACAAAAACACGTGCAAACAATTTCTTCTAACTGTATCCATGTGTCCCCCCTCATGTGTGATATAAGTGTGTTGTGCTTATGGTTCAGTGAGTGTCAGGATCCTGCTGTAGCCATGACGCCCCAGGCAGGATGCAGGCGGGCAGAGGGCAGTCACAACAGCATCACTGTAATGGGTTTTCACTTTGTCAGGGCAGCCTGTTGGCTCGTCAGTACCTACACAACATAACGCTGCCTACAAGAATAAGTCTTTTAGGACAGATAGAAGGGTTACAATGACTTATTTAATGGCTGGTAGAAATTAGGTTAAAATTTAAACAATAATCAAAACATCAATGCTTAGTTTAGACACAATATAAAGCAGTGTGGGTTCTCGCCGTCTGTGATTGTGCTCCACCTCGATGCTGCAGCCACGAGAAAGTAAAACTAAGACCAAAATAGTTTAGTAAATGAACCGAGTAATCTGAAAATCTGCCTCCAAATAAGTAAAATAAACAAAAAAAAATTGTCTGTCTTGGCGAAAAACAAAAAGAGAAGCGTCTAGAAATGAATGGCATCTTCTCAGTATTTGGCCACATGCAATAGCAACTTCAGCTTCATTCTGCTTGCTCTGAAATGTACACTGAAACTGTTTTGTGTGTTTCATTGTATGACTGTCATACCTTGTGCTCTATCACAATCGATCCCTCATCGACCCTCTATTGACTCTTCACCAGATGCTTCCAGTGACAGCAGCCTGCACAAGATCTTGAGGAAAAGAGACGGTAAAATCCATACAGGCGTGCTTCACAGCGTCACTGCTGATATACACTTACATGAAACCCAATGAGAAGTGGTCTGAAAAATGCCTTTGAACACTTGAGATGCTTTTACCAAACGTCTCCGGCCTTGTTGCTCTTCCATCCAGTGGCAGGTGCTGGTACTGCTCCCTCAAAAGCCGCTGTCGCCGTCACACCTTCCAAGGCTCGAGAGTTCCTGGCAAAACTGAGCAGGACCAAGAGGAACCTCTGGGATCGCAGCAGGCCGGACGTACAACAGTGGATTATGCAGTTTATGTACATGGGCTTCGATGAGCAGGTGAGGGGATGAGGGCCGGCCAGGGGCTTTGGGGTTTGTAACACACTTCATTTGTCCCCTGACCTCTTGACCTCTTGCAGCTCAACAGAAGAACATATTTACAGAACATACATTTCCTACTTCCTTTAGCACCGGTTTTTAGTTTGAGTTTTAAAGTCGTTTGGTGGAACAACATTGTGTATATTGACTAGAAACAGATTTTACTTGGTGGCCTGAAGGTACTTGGAGCATGTGGAGCATAAGACGTGTGAGCAGTGAAGGGCGGGGTCGGTACAAACACCTTCATTTGTAATCTGCTCCGATGTCGAGGAGAAAGTCTTTCTGAATGTGTTGCTGTCTGACAGTGACTCTGAATACCAAATATGAAAACGAATACATGACAACACAGGAATTCTCTCTCACACACCGAAGCCTTTCAGATTCACATGTAAGGTTTTAGAGATTCACCAGGGACCGTAGCGGATGAGGGAGCAGACAGGGCTACAAGAGCAGAAAATGAGGGATGGAGTGCAGAGAAGTGCCTCCCCGAATATTTCTGACAGGTGACAGCATTTGTGCTTCAGCCACAGCAGGATTACTCAAATGGCCCCACGACATCTTGTGTGTATGCCATTTGCAGTTGCCTGCCTACCGCTGAAACTGACAGCTGTGGCCTTTTAAATGATGCTGGCCTTTCATGCTTGCCGCTGTATAGACACCGCTGGACGAGTCCTCCGAATCTCTCTGTATTAGCTTCAGTTCCTGGTGTAAGCCAATCAAGCAAGGTCTGAAATAAGATTGATTGAGTGAGCGGTCGTGCCTGTTGTTTCTCTCTCCAGAGGCTAGAGACCGACCTGGCGTACTGGATGGACCAGGCACGCTCCAGTGACCAGGGGCGTCAGCACCACTACGATGAAAACGCCGCGATCGGCCCGCGGGATGCTGGCTCTTACAGACACGGAGCTAATGTCAACTATGATTACTATTAACAAACTGCTCTCATCTGCTCCTGGGCCTTAGCACATATCACACCCTCCATTATAATTTGTTCCACTTTCAGCCCTTCCTCTGCCTCCTCACATGTTAGACCAACTGTGTGTGTGTGTATGTGTAAGATAGACACCATGTAAATCTAATTATAATTAGATTTGTTTTTGCCCTGATTAAACAACATCTCTCTGCTACATGAATAAAGCTGTAAATCCGATGTGTTTGTCGAGTGTGCAAATGTTTTCTCACCACAGGATTACTGTAAATAAAGATGTATGGCTCCGTACTGCCTCGGCGTGCTCCCTAATCACCTCCACCAACACTTACAGCCAAACATAACACCAGAAACTGTCAAACAAATACACACACATGCCCGCAGTCTGTCCCACCAGTTGTCACACAAGTTACATTGGAGAGCGCAAAACAATTTGGAAATGTTTTATTAAAATAGCATCTTCACCTGAAATTGATAATACAAGATTCACGTCTCAACATTAGAGATTTCACAAATTAGAACACGACATCTTAAAACACACGTAATGATGCAGTAACAGTCTTACTAGAAGATGTGAGGTTTGTCCAGTCCTATAGTGAGCTGCATGACAGCCAGCAGCACCTCAGAGACAGCACCAAACATCCTGTGGCAGACCCCATCCTTTGTAGACACAATTGGTTGTCCAGCTCCAGAGACACAAACCCATGACAACTGATAAAATAATCAAACGAAATAAAAACACTGACACACAGTGCGAGCCATTAATACCTTTCTCAAGTCAACAATTTAAATAGCAAAAGCATAGATTCATAAAAAAAAAAAACAATGCAGATTTTGTGTCTTCCATCCAGGCATGTCCATCAGACATGCAAGCCCCAGGAGGGAAGCCCTTATCCCGCTGATTCCTGTGAAAAATACCAGTGCAACTGCAGCACCGATGAAAGGCAAAATATTTTCAAAAAGACTGAAAAAGTATCCCAGTTTCTTGAAAGACATTTCTCAAAGTGCACTACTCAACAGTGTCATTCGGAGAGCTGCTCTTCAAGGGTCCTCTGAGGAGTCCAACGTCCTTCAGTATTACAGGAGCTTTAGTGATGGGGACCCTGACCTCAGTTGTGTCTGGGTCGCCCTTTCTTCATGCGGGCGGCTTTGGGTTTGGGGATGTACTGGTTATTGGCCTGGTGCTCCAGCTCTCTACTGAAGTACTGGATAGTTTTGTTCAGGCCTTCCTCCAGAGGAACCTGACAACACAACAGAGCATGTACAAGACAAGGTTACTGTTAAAAATACACAATGGACACTACACATTAGGGTTACACTAATATATAGGTTTGCCGATGTACTGGTCGACATTGACCTTCTATTAAATATTGGATATCAGTCAGCGTCGTAGAGGTTCCTCCCCGACCACAGCTACATGAAAACAAAACCTGTAAAACCTGCAATGAGCTGCTTGTTTTAGTCATGATGGTCTAAATGCTGTTTCAGGGGTTTTCCATCCATTTTTTTTTTTTCCCCCCTTTTTCTTCCCAATTGTTTATGTCCAATTCCCCCTGCCTAAGCAGTCCCTGGTCGTTGCTCCGCCCCCCCCTACATTTCACAACCCACATCCTGTTGATGAGACATGAGTGGTGCAGTAACTGGTCAGTCCATGTACAATTCTGCAACGTTGATCTAGTATTTGTGCTTTTGTGTATTGTGAGTACTTCGCGAGGGGCCAAGCATGTGAAAACGTCTGCAGAGGCCCGTCACAGTTTATCGTGCGCCACACATACCACAGGTTCCCAGCCCAGCATCATCTTGGCTTTGCGGATGTCAGGTCTTCGCCTCTGTGGGTCATCCTGGGCCTCTGGAAGGAACTGGATCTGGCTATGGCTTACTGTGTGACAAAAGAACAAAAGAAATACTGTTTCACAGAGATAAAAGCATCATAACATACAACACAAAGAGAGTAATTGAAGGAGGAGAGAGGTGAGCAAGAGAGAAGACAGAAGACAAATGATGTGGAGGAATGTCATTCAGAGATAGGCAGGCAGAGTGAACATGAGAACATGATGGACATGAGTGAACAGGGCATGAGTCGAGGTAGAAGAGACACTGATGATAATTGTTTCCATCGATCTAGAACCTCACCGACTAGACTTTTAATGAGACGAGCAAACTCCAATATGGTGTGTTCCTCTGGATTCCCCTGCAAACAGATGTCATGAACAGATGTCAGATTAATGCCAACAGACACCTGCACTGATTCACCAGTAAATGCTCAGCTTATACACAGTTTGAGACCAAACATGGCCGATTAATGAAATTAATAAGAATACAATTTTCCATTTCCATTTGTGAGACATGGCTGAGAGGTCGCTCACCAGGTTGACTGGACTGCTGATGTTACTGTTCATCAACAACACCAGGCCATTCACCAGATCGCTGGAGGAGAAGCAGATACAGCATGTGAGAGAGCCTTCCACGCCTACGCATGTATACGTCACATGTATTGTCTGTGTGATATGTTAATGCTAACCACTCAGCTCAGCACCGTCAGGGAATACAATGTTCCCCGAGGCCGTGAGAGACGGTGGATTCAAGAAAAACCCACAAGCCACTTATCATAGTTCAGTCCTTATTCCCTCCCACACATTATTGCCATTCACAAGCCTTATGACCCTCTCTTTCAATCTTGATAACACATAGTCTGTACAATATGCCCCCCCCCCACACACACACACACACACACACAAACAAACCCACACCTTCCGTGGGCATGCAGTGCTGATGATACTGAGCTATTAGGCTAGTTTACCAAGGAATACTCAGGACTGTAAATGAAAACAACAAACAACACCGACAGGTAATTGCATTAATGTATTAAATAAAAAAAGGAATTGTTCACTATGATAAAATGTTTCAATATAAGCACAATATTCTTCACAGTTCCTATGTCAAATTTAAAGTATCATCAACATCATGATGCCCTCAAACTTCATCATCCAACTGACCAACCCTAATGTAGAGTAACCTCCACAAGAGGAAGCTGAAATTACACCTGCACATATACACCGGTGTCTTCACAAGGTACAAATGGCAGCAAGGGCACCAGCTGAAGAATCCTCAGGAACAACATTTGGGTAAATGTAGAAGAGATGAATGACGCATAAGGGTGCACACAACAAAGTGGGTTTGATTGGAGAGTAGTTGGGCTTACCTTACATACTGAAAGGCTCTTGTTTGTGATCCGGTACCGTACACCTAGAACAAGAAGAGATTGATCACAGATCTCTTTCAGCGCTATCATACGTTGTCATGTATTCAATCTACAACCAACTCTTTAGATGACCAGATGAGGGTGGATGTATGTGTTAAAGTTGAAATGCTAAAAGCTTTCCATTAATTAAAAGCAACTATTAGATTCTCTTAAAACTCCAAAGGTCATTTTTATTTTGAGTATTTACATTTAAATCTAGCTTCAAATAAGTCCAAGAACTGGCAAACTGTAACATACTACTAAATATTTCTATTTCCCTTCTTAAAGTCTCATTTTATTTTCAGTTTTCCACATCAGGATCAGCAAAATATTTGCTCCACTTGATCCTCACCCTCACCCAAACCTCAGGAAAAGAGATTGTTGAAAGATGTGACATGTTTGGGCGAATAAGCCAAGGTTTCTTCAAAGTATTAAACATGCATGCATCAAGACGTCAAAACACTGTGGAAATTATCTAATGTGAAGTTGAGATATTTTTTATAAAAAGGGATAAATATGGGGAAAGCCCATTATGAATAAAATGGTTGGAATTCATACAGTGAGAGGTTCTCCCTGTAGAGCCTGTAAGATGAAGTTGCTGACAACGCGACCGTCATTCATGTGCATTCGGGAGCCAAACGTGTTGAAGATCCGCGCCACCCTCACCTCTACTCCTTCCTGTGAGAGAATAAACAAGGAAGTGGGTAGATGGGGGTTAAAACCATAGAATAAACAGGGATACAGTGTTATTAAGAAAACCAGAAGAACTTTTAGTTGAGGCTGCACGGAAAATATATCACAAGTCCCATAAAATGTCAGGTGTAATGAACCCGAGATTATCAGTAACAGGGGTCTTATGTCTTGAAAAGTCACAGGTGATAAGAGGTGTGTGCCCTTTAAAAAGCGGCGACTCAAAGAACTTTGTGACTCAGAGAATTTTGTGTTCTTTGAGTTTTAATCACAATCTCAGTCAAGTGAACACATTTTACTTTGAGTTTACACGATTCAGATCCTCCTTCCAAAAGGCATCAAATGATTTCATCCTCACGTCATTTGATGATGGAAGGCCGCAATCTGTTAATGACAAATGCTTTTGTCAAGCCCAAAAATATGAATCCTCTCACAGTTCTGCCATCTGGTATTGTTTTAACAGCCAGCACACAGCACAACTCTAACAAGTCCCTCAAAGCATGTTTTCATCAGATGTGTCTTCATCTTCATCTCACCATTTTCACCTTGAGACAAAATACACAGCAGCAGCAGGCCATGACATCATCATTCTTCCAGGGACACGGTGTATGTACATGGATCAGTAAGCTTTAGTGTTAGTCTTTTTCCATGTTAGTCTTTTTACCGCTTTCATCTGTATTGAACTCGTTTGACATGAACAGTGGATGAGCAAAGTTGGCGATAACAGTCTGCTGCTAGATGTTGAAAAAAACATGACAACCATCAAGACACAAGAATTGAATTTAAGTCAATTTCTATTTACCTACATTCTATCTAACACTTACTCAAAGGTAGTCCATGTAATATGGGAGTGCCAAGTAAATTGTTATAATGACAAGCACAATTCATTATTTCCCTTCCCTAATGCCTTTGATGGGTACTAGTTGCCAGCATAGTCATGAGAAATCCTAAATTGGACCAAATAAATGAATGAAGGATATTATTGCGAGTACGGTTTGTAACAGATACAACCACTTTTTCCCCACTAGCATTGTAATACGCCGTTAATCATTTGATAAAATCATACACGTCAGATTATGAACAGAAATAATTTAATAAGAGGAAAAAACACCAAGGAACTAATCTATCAATCTATAAAACAGAGCTAGACAGAATCTGTTACCAAATAAATGAGAAAGTAACTGAGTTAAAGCCTATGCTATAGCAAGTGATCAATAAGGAAGCGTCAGTTACATGACAAGGGCCATGAAAATACCGATTTGAAGGACTCTAATCTTTGCTAGAACTCCTAAGACACAACAGGCCATTTATAGATCAACAGACAATCACTGAACAGATACAGTAACTCCAAAACAAACCTGGGAGTCCCAGTCCCCAAGATCAATACTAACCATACAACCAATGTTCAAATCCAGAGTGATCCATTGACAAACTGAACCAACCTTTGAGTGAGCTACCCCAGGGATCCTACAGCGGCTCTGAAGAAATCCATTGTGTCAGAGGGTCTATAGTATAGAACCAACTAGCAAGGGTGCAATGTTAATGATTGGACATACATCCCATGTTGATGGTTTTCACACAAAAAAAAAAAAAAATGCAGTCACATGGGGTTTTCTTGGTCTGCCAAAGGAAACCCATCTCACATAGCCTTAGTAATGTGTTTTCTACTGTTTCCTCCTGAAGCTGAGTTTGCTTAGTTAAAAAAAAAGAGGAATATCTGGTGAGAAACCAGTAGACATACTGTACATGACTGTACTGTACATGTACAGTGCTGATGATATTTCTACAGTGAGATGTGCAGTTTTATAAGCTTAATTTCCATTTATATGAAAATCATTCAGCCTCCCCCATACAATGTTTTAATAAATGCTACTCTGATCCATTTGTCTGTTCCTTGTTATCACGCTGTGACTGAATGGGCTTTTATACAAGGGTGTATTAGGAGAAGTGTCACGCCATGTAACCTTTATTACAGCATACTGAAGATGAAATATTAAAACCAAATGAGAGAACTATCAGTTATATATATATATATATATATATATATATATTTTGAGTCCAAATATGCAAACAGCATAGAGCATACAATAATGAATAACAATGATGCTTTATTTCTTGTTTATCTGGTCTAATGGTACTTAAGATGGTTGCTTGACTGAAATGTTTGTTGCACTTTGCACATTTTGAACTAAGTAAAACTGATTTACAGATTATTGGCACCCTTGCATTTTATGCAGAAAATGTACAACCTCTTCTGAAATATTGGGAAATTTCAGTCTTCGTGTTTTTTTATTTAACAGCACATGATCAAACACTAAGAATCAAAATTTAAAAAAAAATCTTTTATGACTTCAAAATTGAAAAGTGGCTATGGCCATGATTATTGGCTTAGCTGCACAGCCTTCAGCAATGATGACTGCTGAACATTGTCCCTGAAGGATTTAGGTTTGTCCAGGTGGGTCTTGGCAAACATCAATCAGGCCTTCTTGTGTTTTTCTTTCAGCAGTGGGATCTTCCGACCGTAAAGCCCTTATTGGCTCAGTGTCCAGCGTATGGATCAATTTTCCTCTTACCACCAGACCCTGGGAGATTCTGAACAATTCCATGAGCAGCAAATTTCACAATAACATTTTGAACTGTGGAAACAGGAATATGATTATGATTTGAAATGTTCTAAAGGATGCCAATAATCATGGCCATGGCCACTTTTCAATTTTGAAACCATAAAGGATTTAAAAAAAAAAAAGTGTATTCTTGTTGTTTGATCATTTGCTGTTGTAAATCAATAGATGTGCAGGGAACAAAGGTTGTTTCAATTTCCAGTTATTTCAGAAGATAATGATGAAAAAAACAATCTATATTGATCAACAGCCCCCTGTGCTGTGTGCTCCCTTACCACAAAACCTTTGCCTACAGAAAGTGTAGAAGTAAAATGTTTAGAGTTTTCTGTTGTTTTACCATGATTTTCTTATTTTATCATCACCAGTTTTCTATATATGAATATATATGAAATGTCAGGTTTATGTTTATCAATTGCATGTACTTGTTTAGAGGGAATTGTGTGAGTAGCCAAAAAACTATATGAAACATGGAATTAGTGTATGTGCAAAAGTAAGTGAACATCCAGCTGCATTGGTAAAATCAAGTAGGTAATAGATTCAGGTGAAACACATTTGGGTGCTGAATTAATCAATTAAGCAGACCAATCAAATGAGACATCCTTAGGCAAAGGGTTGGGCAACACAGATTAAAAGAGAGAGGAAACCAACCAAACCACTGTAGTGCCAAGGTGTACCTACACAGATCAACAATGGCGAGAGGAAAGGAGATATCCCAGGACATCAGGAAGAAGGTACTGACAGCCCATCAGTCTGGGGAAAGCTATAAGACCATCTCCAAAAGATTCCAGCTCCATCCATCCACTGTAAGACAAATCATTTACAAATGGAGGGCATTCAACATGACCGCAACTCTGCCTAGAAGTGGACGGCCATCAAAACTATCACCAAGAAGCACCAGAAAAATAATAAATCAGGTAAAGGCCAACCCACACATCACCTCTAGAGAGTTGCAGACCTCTCTGGCAGCATCTGGGGTAAATGTACATGCGTCTACAATCAGACAAAAATTGAACAGACATGACATTCATGGGAGGGTTGCTAGAAAGAAGCCTCTGCTCTCAAGAAAGAACAAAGCTGCCCGTATCAACTTTGCCAGAGAACACTTGGACAAACCAGAGGCCTTCTGGACGTCCATTCTCTGGACAGATGAGTCCAAGATAGAATTATTTGGTCACAATCAAAACCGCCATGTTTGGAGAAAAGCCAACACTGCATACCAAGAAAAGAACCTCCTCCCGACAGTGAAGCATGGTGGTGGAAATGTGAAGGTCTGGGGCAGCTTTTCTGCCTCCGGACCTGGACGACTCCATATTATCCTGGGAAACATTAATTCTCATGCCCATCAACAAATTCTTGATCAGAATCTCCTGCCATCAGTCAGGGAGTTGAAGCTGGGCCGAAAATAGGTTCTGCAACAAGACAACGACCCAAAGCATACCAGCAAAACTACCAAGGAATGGCTTAAAAGAAACAGGATTCGTACTCTGGATTGGCCTAGTCAAAGTCCGGACCTCAATCCTATAGAAATGTTGTGGCTGGACCTGAAGCAGGCGGTACATGCCAGATGTCCCTCCAACCTCTCTCAACTGGCTGAGTTCTGCAAGGAGGAGTGGGCAAAAATCCCCAACAGCAGATGTGAGAGACTGGTCAGTGGTTACAGAAGGCGTTTGGTTGAAGTAATGGCTGCAAAAGGAGGTGCCACAAGCTACTAACTAAAAGGGTTCACATACTTTTGCACATGACAAATTTTCAGTTTTTGTGAGATAAACCACTTTTGTTGAATAAATAATGAAAATACATTTTAAAAAATGTGTTTGTGTCCATTATTTGGAAAGTCTGCTTTACAAATTGGTGTTTGGATATACATTTAATAAGGTTATTTTTTACAAAAACAATGACCATGTCTGGAGGGTTCACAAACTTTCAAGCAGCACTGTATGTCAATACTACAGATGGAAACGGGACCTCTTTAAGATCTTCTGGACATGAATAAAAACATGAAGACTATGTAAATTGTACTGCTGGAAATGTGGAACATGCAATTTAATGGGCACAACCAGAAATATTCACTATGGTGAATGGACACAATGAGGACAACGTGATGAAGTGGATTTCTTGGAAGGTGTGCATGTGTAAGGGAGTCCATACACCCCTCTGTGTGTGTGTGTGTGTGTGTGTGTGTGTGTGTGTGTGTGTGTGTGTGTGTGTGTGTGTGTGTGTGTGTTAGCACATGGTAGACATAAACAGCACAGTCCACTCACACCGTTCATAATGTGACAGCGTGACATTAGAATGACGAGCGAAGACAATTAGCGGGGGGGCAGTTTGGGTCAGGGATGAATGCAAATGGCAACTTGTGTGTTAACTAACAGTCTGAGAAATTGAGAGAACATGAGAAAAGATTGTTTCAGGGTGAATGAGGACATTTAGTTGATAATTAGGTGTGTAAAATAAGGCCAGAAAATCTGAGCAATAGAGAGATTGATTAACAGAAGGATGTTGGCAAATTATTTTGTCTGGATTGTAGCTCAAAACATGGCATTAGATCATCATCATCGTACTGTCATGAGATTAATATCAACACAAATGACCTATTTAACTAATAGATTAAACACAGGCTGGAAAGCACACAAGAATCACCATGTGCCCTGAGGTCTCTCTGGGCTGGTTACAATCTAGCCAGCAGAGAGTTAACATAAAGACAGCCGGCGAACCAATCTACTAATCATCATTTATAGTGATTGCCATATGTCTGACGAGAAAGTAAGACATGATTTTTCACCCATGGCGTAACCTATACTCATCACTTTTTAAATGTCAGTGAATTTCAATTGAAGGACTGGGCAACAGATGTAATTTGTGATATTCCTTTCCTTCTGCCCCAATGACTGACAGCTGGATATGGGAGGCAGGCCCTTTCCCAGAATTCTGCTGGGTGGAAAAAATGTTGAGCAACTGAGGAGGAGCGGAGAAGAGCGAGATAAATAAATATCACCTGCCTAAATGAAAGGCAAGAGGCGGCAATCAAATCAGATCATCAAAGGCTGGCATCAGTCAGAGCCAGAAAAGGAAAAAAAAAAATCATCCAAATGTCTGAGAGAATGTGTGCAAATAAGAAAGAAATTAAGGAAACACTTAAATCACACATCGCGAATCTCGATGAACGGAATATTCAAGTTGAAAATCTTTATTGATTGCATTGTGTAATTCGTCGAGAACAAAATGACGTAAGAACGGTCAATGGAAACCAAAATGAATCCAGCCACTAATGGCTGGATTCAAAATCACACCGAAAATCAAAGTGAAAGATTGAGATCACAGGCTGATCCAACTTGTGTGAATTTCATCACGACAACTCATAATGTGGCTCAGTAGTGTGTATGGCCCCCACGTGCCTGTACGCACTCCCGACAACGTCTGGGCATGCTCCCGATGAGACGGCGGATGGTGTCGTGGGGGATCTCCTCCCAGACCTGGATCAGGGTATCAGTGAGCTCCTGGACAGTCTGTGGCGCTACTTGGAGGCGGCGGATGCACCGAGACATAACGTCCCAGATGTGCTCAATTGGATTCAGGTCTGAGGAACCAGTCAATGGCATCAATGCCTTCGTCATCCAGGAACTGCCTACACACTCTGGCCACATGAGGCCGGGTATTGTCGTGCACCAGGAGGAACCCAGGGCCCACTGCACCAGCGTAAGGTCTGACAATGGGTCTGAGGATTTCATCCCGGTACCTAACAGCAGTCAGGGTACCGTTGGGTAGCACGTGGAGGTTTGTGCGACCCTCCAAGGATATGCCTCCCCAGACCATCACTGACCCACCGCCAAACCGGTCATGCTGGATGATGTTGCAGGCAGCATAACGTTCGCCACGGCATCTCCAGACTCTTTCACGTCAGTCACATGTGCTCAGTGTGAACCTGGCAAATGCCAATCGAGCTGCACGGTGCTGGGCTGTGAGCACAGGTCCCACTACAGGACGTCGGGCCCTCACGGAGTCTGTTTCTGACAGTTTGGTCAGAAACATGCACACGAGTAGCCCGCTGGAGGTCATTTTGTAGGGCTCTGGCAGTGCTCCTCCTGTTCCTCCTCGGTCCTGCCGCTGGGTTGTTGCCCTTCTACGGTCCTGTCCAGCTCTCCTCGTGTAACGGCCTGTCTCCCAGGTATCTCCTCCACGCTCTTGAGACTGTGCGACGGCACGTAAGGATGTGCCATCCTGGAGGAGCTGGACTACCTGTGCAACCTGAATGGGCTGCAGGTACCGCCTCATGCGACCAGTAGTGACAAGGGCACTAGCAAAATGCAAAACTAGAGAGAAATCAGTCAGGAAGGATAAGGAAAGAGGAATGGTCTGTGGCCACCACCTGCAAAACCCATTTCCTTTTTAGGGGTCGTCTTGCTGTTGTCACTTTCATTAGTACCAAAGCAGGTGAAATTGATTCACAATCGTTTACGCTTCCTAAGTGGACAGATCGATATCCCAGACGTTTGATTGACTTGGTGTTATACCGTGATGTTTAAGTGTTCCCTTAATTTCTTTGAGCAGTGTAGGAGGGTGAGGAAGAGTGAGTATGACTGCATCTCCAACAGCATGTGAGCATTGATGAGCTGCTAGTGAAAGTGTGTGCGTGTTGGGATGACTACAGTAGCAGGGTATGCGTGTCCCTGTTTCTTGTGCTTCCCTTCAACCCAAACCCTGCTGGGAGATGAGGAAGCCTTTGGTTCACAGAGATTAGATCAGTGGCTCTACAAGGCAAACAACAGAGATGAGAAAGCTTACTGTAGATGGAAAAAGAAGTGGGAGTCTGGCAAGACGTGAGGGGAAAAATGGCAAGTGTGGTGCAGGAGGAAGAAGAATGTAAGAATGTATTGATCCCCAAGCACTCCCATTTCCTTCAGCGGATGCAGTCGGGATAGGAACAGAAACCTGCAGCTTTATAATAAATAATTTAATTCCAGGCATTAGTGGAAAGGCTTCTGTGAGGTTTCAGGACCATGGACAGTTCAGAGGTTCAGTTCAAAAGCTTTTTAACGCATTGGACTAGTTCCCTTTGACTATTGGCATTTATTTGAGGCAACCAACAACCATGAACACAACACTTGTCTGTTGTGTTCATGGTTGCTTCACAACACATTCTTAGCTATGGCTTCTTTAACTTCTCCGGCGTCTAGATCACTGTAACGCTTCGGATAAATGGATGAATATATTAGTCAACATTATAAAAAGGAGTCTATTTAATTTATCTAAACTGAATAAGACAGAATAGAGATAAACTTCAGTTATTCTGAACACTACATAGTTACTTTAAACTAGGCCTGCTGCTCAACACGATAGCCCCTGTATTTCACACATCTAGTGGTGTTCTATATTATACATTTTGTACAGAAAAATGTAAGTTTGATAATCACTAATTAGTTGAGTAAAATGATTTTAGTTGACTTTATTTGACGACGTGGAGAATACAAAGGCAGGTATGAATGAATGAATCCGCCTGAACAACCACTGTTCTCACATACAGGCCTCTCAATTCTCAATTGTGAATGCACAATTGAGATACTTGGGTTTGATAGTTTAAGCTGTTCTAGGTTCTGGTAGGTGGCAGGTCTTGAAACCAGCGCTGAGCTCGTTTCCCCTTGTTAAAGTGGACAGAGGGTGATGGTACCTGCTTCATGTAGGCGTAACACATGGTCTCTGCTACACGCTTGCCCTCATCGTAGCAGGCTCGAGGGCCAATGGGGTTCACATGCCCCCAATATTCTTCATTTTGGGGGTGTACCTCTGGGTCTGAAACACACACCATTTTGGGAGCACTTTAAGACAATATTCAAGTTAAGGATGTGAGATGGTACACAGAATCAAATGAGGGTGATTTGGACACACACACCCACGCACACACACAGTATATGTTTCCCCAGCAATCACTGTCCTCAATTAAGCACTTTTTATCTACATGACCATTGTGGACAGAATGCAGGAAGACTGAAAATCAGAACACAACATTCTGCCTTGTAAAAAGAAGTCACTGTTTGATATTACTGGAAGAGAGAAAGGCACAAATACGTTACCATTCAGACAATGTTTGTTTAGTTCTGACAGAAAGCTTTACTCGTGACTCATAACTGTCATGACGCTTATCTTATCTGACCTCTGACATCAAAAACCTGATATCGGCTTCATATCGACAATCCTGTTTTGGGATATTATTACAGGAGGTAGTGTCGTGAGTGTGTAGCATGCATCTTTCTTACCTCCATACACCTCAGATGTAGAGGCCAGGAGAAGTCTGGCACCTACACGCTTGGCGAGCCCTAGGACACATACAAGACAGTGAGAACAGAGAACAGAGACAGAGCAGCTCAAACCTGGAAGCTACAATCTGGAGAAAGAGACAGACAGGTTTGATTATAGTCAGCAGGTGGAGCAACCTAAGATAGACAACCGTTAGGAACCAAATCAGGCACACCGTAGGAAAGACAAACACACATCAATGGTGCCTGGAGGCAGACTAAGGCAAAATAGTACGTACACTTCGTATCCACTTTCAGTAAACAGGGAGGTGTATCTCAAACATGTGGACGAGTCTAAAGGTTAATTTATTTTCTTTACTTGCTTATTCCTATTTAGGGTCACGGGGGTTGGAGCCTTTCCCAGTGTGCATTGGGTGGAAGGCAGGGAAACACCATGGACCAGTCCCGGTGTGTCGGGTCTAAGCCTTACTGTCAATTTGGCATGGTGGTTGACGTTGGTATTACAGCCTAAAAAGCTCATGCAGCACTCCTCTAAAGCTGTCAAGACGATACCTTTGAGGTCGCACAAGTCCCAAAACTACTCTTTAAAAATTCTGAAATCAGATTTTTTTTTTAAATTAAATTATTATTTCAGTGCTGTATAAAAGGTGTATAAATCTTTCAAACGATTACAGGTTCAAACATTACACAACAGAAAACACTGTAAAACAATGTATATTACATTTTTTTATTGTAATTTAACTTGTTTAAACTAATTGAAGAGTAAGAGAATAAAAACATAAAATAAATTTGATGCACATGAAACCGAAAATGAGTACCAAAAATGTTTTTCCCCAAGGTATAATAAAATTAATAGATTACATTAAACGTGCTTGTCGGGGAAACAAACAACAATCGGGATGACTGACCCTGATTATCAGCAGTTTCTGACAATTGGAACCGATAGCCGATAGCACTATCAGGACCAATACATCGGCTGGCCAATATATCAGTCTATCCCTAAAGACAAACGTTAATTAACACTGGGCTATATCCTTAAAGTAGTGCTGTGGTGTGACAGTCATGGTGTGATTACACAATATAGTCACTGATTCAGTTGAAAATTACTCCCCCCCAACACAGCTGCACAATAGGTACTCAGCCCAAAGTGCTCAGTAATTGACACAGGAGGCGCATTTAAGAGCAAAATCAAGGAGTATTCAACAAGGTAATCAGTCACCTACAAAACCAGACGGAGTACCTATTCACTTCTCATTAAACCAGTGCCCTCTGCTCTCGGTGTATCTCCTCTCGTCTATGGATTATTCTCTGTAATGCTTGGATAAATAAAATTCACATTTTGCTATAGCGAGACGTTATTGGTAATTGTTTTCTTCACTTCCCTTCCTTGAGTACCTTACAAGGATCCCAGGCAGCAGCCACTTAGCGCCAGCATCCTTGGCCAGCCTACTGACAAAAGCCAAAATCTCCAACAGAAAATAGCTCTGGTGTTACTATGGTAACGGACAGCAAGACACATTGTCACAATTGGCGGATTGTGATGCATTTGCAATGTTCAATTAGATTAGGAATATTGAAAGATATGTGACACGCAAAGCTGTCGGTAGTTTAATTTATCCAATGACATGCCTGCACTGCTAAGTTCCCATTAAATATCACTGCCTGCTGGGAGCTTGGATAACACACTTTAGAAAATCAGTATCTGAAGATCAAAGAGATTGTACCAGAAGGAAAACAGTTTAAAAATCATTACACCAATAACATTGCTATATTTGTCATCAGGCTCTTTACAAACTGGTTTTGCTACACGGAGGTTAGCAGAGTGCAATTACTCACCAAGCATGTTAAGAGTGCCTATGGTGTTGGTCTTGAGGGTTTTGATAGGGTTGTACATGTAGTTGGGAGGAGAGGCTGGAGAAGCCAGGTGATAGATCTGGTCCACTGTGAAGAGGAGAAAAATCAGTCAGCGTTCCTTGTTGATACATTATCCTGCGTAATCAAATCTAATCATAATCACAACTATGGGGATGCTTTTTCTGCAGCGTTTAGGACGTTTTAAAACGAAAACGTATTAGTGTGGATGTAGCCATAGTGTCCACCAAGGAAAGCCTGTTTGACTATGGTCTATGGGGGGGGGGGGGGGGACCCAGTGCAGCGCAGGCGCGTGCTTCAGTAAACTGAAGTCTTACAATCCTTACAATTATCTTGCTTGTTTAACGTAATGTCTGCATATGAAACAAATCCATTACACAAAAATATTTACAATAAATCAAAAATGAAAATAATGTAATAGTTTCTCCTGGCACATCCCATAATCTCTTAAAGATAAAAACACACACACAAAGGCTGACTGATGGTCATTCACAGTCTTGAGTCATCTGCCTGACCCCAATTCCTGACCAACCCAACTAAAGTAAAACCAATCACAAGTTGTGAGAATGGCGACAGCAAAAGACGACAGAAGGCTTTGGAAATTGCAGCATTCCCCCTTTAGTTCTTGACTTCTTCACCATTTTAATATGTGACTTTCTGACCCACCACTCAAAGTGTTTCCACCTCTCATTGTTGGCTCCCTCTTCTCTCTTGACCCTTCTCTAGTCACTGTACTCTTTCAGTAATCCTTCTGGACTTCTCACCTCCCAAATCTCTTTTAACGAAACCTTTCTTAAATTATTTGTTAATTTGTCGTATTTATGTGTATTCCATGTTCCTTGAGTTATATTAATTACTGGAGGGATCCTAGAAGGTCCAAATATAATCTCCTTTGATTTCAACCCCTGCATGATACTTACTTACACACACACTGTCACACATGCAGCCATACACAACAACAACAAATCAAATGATTACCCTAGAGGTCCAGATTACTCTCACCAGTTCTTCTGGATATTCAGCATTAACAACAGCCCAGGTAACCTGGGTAGAGCTGAATCACTAGACCGGCACTAACTGCCACTGAATGGACTCTCCCCTGCTAGGACACATCAAGGCTGCTCCCCACAGGTGGAGGATACACAATCTCATCAAAGGGTACCAAGCTGTCACAAATGAAGAGAAACCAGGAAGGAAAGGAACACGGATCAGCTCCAACAACCACACAGGCAAAAGAGAAATGGCAGCCTGCTATGTATATAACAGCAACACCGTAGGGTCATTGGCTGCACCTACCAGGTAACCATGCAACTAAAAGCTCAGCCAACTGAAATTCATTCATTTGACAAATAATGCAGACATTAGAGCTAGCAATAGCAAATTGGTAAGTTCACCTTCAGCTAGCTACTGTAGAGTTGGCGTGCACGAGCCACAAGAAAATAAATGTTGACAAAATGATCTCATGTAGATGAAGCGCAATCTAACCGGGCAGATAGTTCCACGATGCACCCATGCACAGTAGCTTTTGTGCTCTCCATTTTTTTATCTCTTTCTTTCCATTATTCGTCTCTCCGTTTCTCCATAATGGATCTCGGTAATAAGCCTCGGAGCCACATGGTTGGTTTCCTCACATAATGTGACGTACGATAAGAGGGTTTCTTTGACATAGACCAATCATACCTAATCATAGGTGTGCAATAGGATAGCAATTTACATTGTGTTAGCTATCCCTCAGAATAGTGTCAAAACATTCATAATGAGACATCTGGGGTTTGATTTTCAAAGGAGTGCCATTCAGCAGATTCTGAAAAAAAGGATAGCTATTTTCTTAACAGGAAAAATCATGGATGTACGTATGGGAAGTGGAGGTGGAGAATAATGGAGAACACTTGAGAGAAAGACACTGTGGATGTCTCTGTCTAGGTAATTACAAATGTTAGTCCCCTCTGCCCCCTTGAATAAAAAGTCAAAGAATGTTGAAAGTAGGAAAACACAATGGGCCTCATTCACGAATGTTTCCGTAAATTATTCGTAAATGTGTCGTATACGAGTCTGAAATGGAAGTGTTGCGTGCATGAGAAAAAAACAACAGAGTTTTCAGAAGCATCAGCAGCAGAGTTACAAGAACTGATAAAAGTAAAGCATGGCAAGAAATTATTAACGCTGTCAATGCAAGAAACGGTTCGACATGAAACTGCAAAAAAGTATAAGGGGAAATAGACAAACATTATCAGCCACAGGAAGAAGGCAGCACTGAGCCGCTATCCGACATGGATCAGAGGATCAATCAATAATAGGACAGACCTCACTGTCGGATGTCCAGTCGGTATTGGAGTTGGGCTCAGATCAGATCCAGGCTGCATCTTCATCAGATGGTAGGACTATGTTATTGTATTTGTAAGGCGTCCATGTGATCAACCCATTACAAGTTGGATAATCTTGTGTTGTTATGAATGAGGACAGTTCGGTAAATACGCCATTCCAGCCTATTAGGTATTTATTTTCTACAAGGCCACTGAAACATCTTGTTGTTGTTGAGGTTTGGCGCTACTCTAATGGATTTTTCATAAAGAATAAGCCGTTCTAAGAGCCTTCCCGCATGTTTCCAAAAACACAAACACATTTCCGCATGTTTCTAAGCACACGTAGGATTTGATTGTACCAAACTAACAAATTCAGATAAAACCAAAATTATGAATCCGACTATGTTCGTAGAAACCTTCATAATAACACTAGACGATCAAATCTGATCATACGCACGTTCTGTGAATGAGGCCCATTGAGATATACAGTACTGTGAAGAGAAGCAGCCATTACATTGCTTAAAGGTAAAAAAACAAAAAACAAGCTGATTAAGGAAGGAGGTTATGATGTGTGCTGTCCTCTTCTCATTTAGACATTACATAAGTCTCTGTCACTAAAATAACATTTCTGTGGTTCTTTAACATGTCGTAATCCCAATGGTTTATATGCCTGTTGAAGTTTGGTTTCAAACCCAACCCTAGATGTAAAGTCCAAACATTTTGAGTTGGTTCTGGCCCAGGCAAACCCCACTTGGCACCACTAGTATGTAAAAAGTGGCTCATCACATCCTATGCCTCACCCTCAATATAGAGAGGCTCCACCACATCATGATTGATGAGCTCAAAGTTTTCATGGCCAATCCAGTGCTCGACGTTCCTCTTCCTCCCTGTGAAGAAGTTGTCCACTACGGTCACCTCATGGCCGTCCATCATCAGTTTGTCAGTCAGGTGGGAACCCACAAAACCGGCCCCACCAGTGATCTAGTGGAACGATACATACGTATGATCAGTAAAAGATAAACATTTACTATTAATAAATAACAGTTGTGGGACTAGAGGTTGAATAATGTGAAAACTATGTTGGCTGCTAGTAAATAATTGTGTGTGTGTGTGTGTGTGTGTGTGTGTGTGTGTGTGTGTGTGTGTGTGTCTGTGTGTCTGTGTGTCTGTGTGTCTGTGCGTGCGTGTGTGCGCGCCACATACCAAAATTCGCTTCCGATCCTTTTCGGACAGGAATTTCACAGGTGGATATTTCTGAGAAAAACTGGAACAGAGAAGATTAATGGCTTGGTGATGCACAGCCAGAGCAAACACTACAACCTTTTGTGATCAGCTCAAGATCAGTTGTGTTGCATAATACATATTTAACTATCTGCCTACTATTTGACTATCTGCCTGGCATGATAAGAGGTTTTTCTTTTGTTTGGCTAGCTGTCATAGAAGATAACAGCATAAACCTTTCATTATAGTGGAGATATTGGTTAGAGGGCAGCACTAACTACTGCCTCCTTCCTCCTTCTAAGTTACTAATTAAGTGATACTATTCTTATAATAATAATAATAATAATAATAATAATAATATTGTTTTGTTTGTGTGCGTACATTTGTATACAAATGCTACATACATACCTCAGCTCCAGATCACGAATCTTTTCTCTGAGTGGAGCCACAGCCTAAAAGTGAGACGAGAGAAGAGTGACAAGGACACAGAAAGTCAGTGCTTTGTTGACTACTGAATGAGCAACCTGGTTATTGCCCATATTCCGGTTAAGGTCTAATTCAGGTTTAGCTGTTTACATGCAACTTTGATACTCTCCCAGTTGCCATAAACAAACCAATTACAAGAATATTCCTGTCACCCGCAAGCTACTACCTTGTTACCAACCAATTCATAGGCCTGTGAGAGTCTGAGCTTGTGCAGTCGGTGAAAACCAGATGTTTACAGATGTTTAATATCTGGGTTTCTCATCAGTAGAGTACAAGCTATTCAATCCAAAGCCAGGTTATTTACGTAACCATGCTAAGAACCAAATTCTCAGTGCATGTAAAAGTAACCAGCGATGACATATCTTCCCCTCCACGGCATTATAACTAGGATCATGACATCATGCACAACTACAGGTATACAAATGTATAAAACTAGTCTCTGCAGCTTCCCCTAACTTACTGGACTGAAATAAACTCACAGGTAGATTTAGAGGGCAGATTTCATCTCATTTCCATGACCCAGACTCATCATTAAAGCCTGCACTTGAGAATTCCAAGACACCCGAACATTCACGATGAGCCCTCTCGAAGAATAAAGAATAATAGGGAGGAAATGTCAGCAGCAGCAAAGGCATGCGCTGCCAAATACAAATGAGGTTTCACAGGCAACCTGCCTCTTTGAAATGTAAGGTCAACCTGATAGCACACGGACTATTTTAATGAGCGACGGCACCATTTGAAAAGCAACCATTTTGATTCAATAATCTCTGTTATGTAACTGACTTTCAATTGTGTGCGTGTGTGCGCTACATGAATTACATAAAACCACATACACAAATAAATATGCAGATTAAATTCCATTCAGGATGTGGAACGTATTAAAAAATAACTTCTAAATCTAACAACTCATTCCTAGCGTAGGATAAACTTGGGCCTTTCAAACACGGCTAGCATGCAAACTGACATTAGTTCATGTAAAACTTGGTTCTTTGCACACATGACAAATATTGTATGTACAGCCACACCTATTTAAGGAAAACTGATTACATATAACATTGAAGATTTTCTATTTTGCAGTTTATTTCTCAAAGAGGATAAAGAAGACAACAACAGAGGAAAACAAGAGCCAGCAGCAAGCTCCCGACTGGGACTTGCAATCAACAGAGGGACAGATTCTGGTTAAAGCCTTAATTACATTAAGTTTTAACATTCGATGGTTTTTCAATATTTGTGTGTCTGGATGTACAGTATGCGTATATGTGGTAGCGTGTTATGTGTGAGCAAAGTTTACTTACTATTTGATATGGCATTTGTGCTGATCCCCATAACAGAAACCTCAGGGTTAGCATTTAAGGTTAGCGTAGGTTTAGGCATATAGTGGTTAGGGAATGGATGTTAATCAGTGGAATGTCCTCACATGCACATCATTACAAGGGTGTGTCTATGTGAGTGGGTGCGCAGTAATAGCAGTTGATAACGTGCAACTGATACTATGCAGAACAGGCGAACAGGGAAATGTAAAACAAGGAAGAACCACAGACTTTTGAGCCCAACTCACTTCATCAATTCTCTGCTCAATCTTCATCTCTCCGTGTTCTTGTATTGATCTGTGACAGACAGAGAGAGAGAGAGAGAGGGAGAGAGAGAGAGAGAGGGGAAGAGATTGGGAGAGAGAAACTGAGTCCAGATGGTTGCAATAATAACTTGCCTAACTTCTGGCTGGAGATATTTGCTCTTGCCTCACCATGGATCCATGCAGAAAAACAACCATAATCACTTCATCCCAGAGTCAATAGTTCTCCACATGAAGCGTGCTGTTAGGTAGCAACACAGGTACCCTCTCCACAGTTCCCACCCCCCACCCAAATATCCCCTCATCTCCATCCAGCAGAATATCTCAGACAATACACTCCTTGCATGAATTGCATCAGCCTCAACTCAAGAGTAAGGACAAGATTGCTGGGAATATGAAGAACTCCTAAATATTGCCAAAGCCTACATTTCCACTGGGAACAAAATGATGCAGTTGATGGAGGGCAGAGTGATGCAGAAAAGTAAGGGCTGATTTTAATCAAAAAGCATGGCATAGATTTGAAATGGGGGAAGGAGGCAGACTGTGTGAAAACAAATTCCACTCAGGAAGTAGCATGAATGACAAGCATTTTAAGTAGATCTTAGCAAACCTGCAAGAATGGAGAATATCGAATATCGTGACAGAGAAATTAATTACTGTACCTCATGTTTGTGTATGTTCCCCAGACAGCTGGAAGAGAGAAAGAGAAAACTGGTCAGAAATTCATGTAAACAAGAATACTACATGCAATACATGCATAGTGCATCGTCATATTCATCTATACCAGTCTGCCCAACAAAGACTCCTTTTATCTCCTGCACCAACAACTGCAATGATGGTACCACTCATATAGACCATTAAATAGCATTAATAGGTATATCTTTTGTTGATATGAAATATACATGCTGACCATTGACAAACACACGCAAACACATACACTTGATAGTTGCTGCTGTTTGAATCGGTCAGGAAGTGCTGATGAATATAAAATAGGAAGGCCTAATCAGGATGGCTGCCTCGTCCAACTGACCTCTCTGCTTTCAAACTGCATAGTCAATGTGCTCTTCATATTACATGATACTTTATTACATTGTTCTTTGTTCTCTTCTGAGAAAACTCCAGGGGAGAATTTGTTTCTATTCAGCTGGAAATTCCACGACCGAAAAGGAGAGTCCTGGGGGATAGCAGGATGATGCTTGCCAACCCAGAGGCTTGAACCCAGGTACTCCGGTTGAAGGATGGCCTCCCTCCCCATTATCCATTGGAAAATATACACAGAGAATGGGTTGGTGTACATTTGTAATGCCTGTAATTACTGCAGTAAGCAGCCATGCACTGAGTTCTAATGGTTTATGATGCAGCCTGTTGCACCAGTTAATCGTATTTGAACTATTGTGACTACCTTTAATGGAAATTGGAGTTTACGCATTCAAATTCCAAAGTTAGAAATAAAAATGAATGAAGGTTTTATTAGCATGGCAAGTCTATTTGTGTTGCCAAAGCACTCATGGATGTAGGTAAAAGCAGGTTTTTACATGTAAACAATATTGACAAATATACTTTCACAGTACAAGATGAATCAAAAAGAACCACATAGAAAAGCAATAAAACAAAAGCTTTCAAGGATTACACCAATTTCTTTTCAGCAGTATTCTGTTTTACTGGTGAAAAATATATCTATCTGTTAGAGCTTGGAATCCCTTGATTCTGTCACAGAAACGTGAAAAACACACATCTCTGATTTATCTGTTCAGGTATTTAGGTCAGTGTAAAAGGTAAACCCGTCAACATATGGCATAGTAAAAAAATATATAGGCCAGATAAAGTCACTGCTTGTCGGGGTCCTTTATACAGTAGTTTCTACAGTTGTGCTAGAAGGGAAAAGAGCAGACACCGTCATTACAGGACAACAGTAGTGCTCAGAACTGGTTGTATGCATGGATTAGATCAACTAGATTATTGTGTGAATAACACAACTCAACATGGAAAGGGAAAAGAAGTAAATTCCCATGTCTCTCTCATGCATCGCTTACGCATTCATGAGAACTCTGCAAAAGAAGAATAAAACCATATAGCCGCAAGGGTCCAAGCCCATGGGCTAATTATTTGACAGTGATAATATAAGTTTGATTCATCATTCATCAAGTTCTACATCTCAAAGATAGAACATGGTGCCTCACACATTGCCATTTGAAAAATTGCCAATATTCCTAACGGTTCAGGAGATATTGGCCAAAATGGAAAGCTTCTTGTTATAGGGCCACCATCTGGCTGATCAGGTTAATTCTTTTGCCTCAGTAGTGAGGGAGATTTGAAACATATTTAGCAAATCTGACTGCTCTAACATGAAGCATTTAGGAATTATGCTTCCCCTCCTGTTTGTGCATCTTCGTCATGAACTTTATTCATGCATCAAGGCCAAACAGGTCAGAAATCTGTGAAAGAGGCATGATGTAGGCAGCTCAGTCATGCTGTATGTAAAACCTGGTGGTCAATGAGTCAACTTTGTAGAAGAAATTAAATAAAAATAGTAGCTATTGCCAGGTTGGCCTGATGGTGGTACTATGGTGCAACCAACTTATGGCTGGCCTTAAGAAAATGCCATGTTGTTGGATACTCCTCCAGTTACACATCCCTGACTCAATTCTAACATCTGTTTGTCTTTACCACAGTTTTTTCTAACAATCTTTATTAATGTCACAAAAGAATCAAGAACAAGCCCACCCCTGATGTTTTGCATCTCCCCTCCTAGCACTTCCTATTGCAGAGCCTGTGGAGCAGACAGACAATTGCCTAAGTGAGTCAGCCAGTGACACGAGGAAATAGCAGCTTGCTTGATGTGACCTGCTGCTACCAGGATATTGAGAGGGATATCTGACTGAAGAGCTGGGCCAGCCCTCCTGTATTTCAGACAATGCTCACTGAATCAAGCAGCAAATCAGGTGTGAAACAAGTGGATGTTCACTTTCTAGATGGTAAATTGTTATTATGGTAAAGGTGTCTCAAAAATCGTATTTTCCTTTGTTTCCCCTCAGGCCTGTAAATGCACTCCCTCACCTGTTGCCATGCTTATAGACTGTGGTTATATACTGTATATTAGAGTTGCATGGTATACTGGTACTGAAAAAGTACCGCAGTACTAGAGTTTTTAAATTAGTGCCAAATGGCCTGTCTGATCACAGCATCCAACACACACACACACACACACACACACACACACACACACACACACACACACACACACACACACACACACACACACACACACACACACACACACACACACACACACACACACACACACACACACACACACACACACACACACACACACGATAAATGTTTATTGATTCATTAATAATGAGGTTTGGTCTTTGTAAATACATAAATAGTTAGTTTGACAAAGATGGGGTGAAATGAAAGTTAAAGTGAAATATGGAGATAAAGTGGACCAAAAAAGTTGTTAGAAATATTCAAATTATCTCAAATAGATTTTTACTTTTTAGTTTAAAATCATATTTCAACATAATGGTCAGTGCTTCCCAACACCACAACAAGGAAGCCACTGATGGAAAACAGGTTTTCATACAGTAAGAAAACTACTCAACGAAGCTATTCAGGGGAAATAATAAACTCCCTTGGCCTATTGTGTATTTATCAAGATAGCATAAGACTTGCAGAAGCAGACTATCCTCATTACTGCCAACCACCATACCAGTCACCATGGAGCCTGTGCTTTAAGTGGCTTTGTGTTGGTCTTTCATGTGACCTTTGAATTGTTAATCAGCTATTCCTTGTTGTTTGATGTTATGTTTTATGAAGTCATTAAATTAATATGGGTAAAATAACTATGGATAATCACTATGGGCCCATTAGTTAAAAAATGTAAATATAAGTACTAAAAATATAATGAACCACTGAAGAAGCACCGGGTCAGCCCTGGGACACCAGCTGCATTTTTCACCTTCATCACATTTTGCTGAGTGTTTGTACAGTCAGACTGACCATGCAATTCCACCACCTGAAAGCGAGCATGAAATCTCACAATTCTAAGTGTGTAAAGCATTTTCCACTACCTATGTTACAGCAAAAACAATCCCCTCTTTTGTAACAGGAGTGCTAACAAAACAGGCAAACTTATTTATTTCCTCATTAATGTTTTTTTCCATACTATGATAATTACATTACAGTCATTTAGCAGACGCTTTTATCCAAAGCGACTGACAATAAGTGTATTCAACATAGGTAGGCAAGAAAACTACTAGTCACCAGAAATCGTAAGTGCATTTCCTTCCTAAACAAGCAACTAAGAGCATAACTAGTGTTAAGGTAAGAGTGCAATAAGTTAGCTACCTACTTTATCTTAAACAAATGAGACAAATAAGAGAATCAAATAAACAAGAGCTAAGACAAATAAGTGTATCCAATAACAAGAGCCAATAAACAAGAGCTCAGACACATAATTGACGACAAATAGGCAAGGCTAAGAGGAAGGGTCAGGGTAGTGTTTCCTGAAGAGGTGGGTTTTCAGCCTGCGGCGAAAGATGGGCAGTGACTCAGCTGATAATGAGGCTGTGTGACTCAAACACATGTGAGTGGTGTTTAACGCACTATTGGTTGGCCACTGCTGTGGTGTATTGCTCAACTGGATTTGTAACCACATAGTTGACATAACTACATTATTAGGCTACAAGTTGGCCACTGCCAAGAAGACAGGCCTAGTCAGTTGCTGTGATGCCAAACAGGCATTGAGATATCCAGAGAAGTTAAATATTTGGCTGCCACTGCAGAGGACAATGATGCTTCCCCTGATTACCTGCTTTTCCCTGTAGAGGCAATAATCAATAACTTTGAACTGCTGCTAGCTGTAAGAACTAAGAGGTCAACCCCTTAATTCTTGGGGATTTGGTAGAGGTTTCAACACAACTGCTCCTCCTCTCATACAATGAAGGTGTGTTTAGATGACTCTCGCATCCAATTCAGATAAACGTTGCATTGCACAGTATTGTCCACGAACTCGAGTATGAGTAGGGAAACAAATGCATAAGGAAATAAGGATATTTTTTCATTATGCATTGCATTCATTGCTATATTTATCATTATGGCCAATCCTCTCCTCCATACTAGCCATCCAGGGCATAGAAACCAGGGCAGCAGGGTGGCACTGTCAGTAGGGAGACTTTGGTTTTGTTCAAAACAACTTTCAGTGTAGAATGTGTGGAGGAAAATAAATAGCTGACTGGAGACAGAAATGGTATGATTAAACTAGCCAAGCAGCCCTCCAAAACTTTCAAAGAGGCTTGGCCACTGGTCAGTGAAGCAAGCCCACTGACGTAAGCTAAAACTACGGTGTCGCTATTCATTATAAGCCAAAATAGCCTCAGCAACCGTGACAGCAGAGTGAGTTGGATTGTATCAGTAACTAAAGATGTGTACTTACAGGCAATGTAGGCGATCAAAGCGAGGGCAATTAGGAGCTTCATCATTCTTCTGTTTAATCCTGATATCGCCCAGATGATCCGCTTCATCATCTGCTCAATGCAACATAGAACCAGGAATTCAGCCAGCCACAAGTTCAGGTCCAACTATAACATGTTGAACCTGCTCCTGTCTTTAGTCGACTCCAGAGTTTCAAATCTCTTAGTTTATTGACTGTCTGGCTGTCAATGACTTGACCCCCTCATTAACATAAGATTGTAGCTGGACAGACAGGCAAGCTAGCTGCTGCTGCTACGTCAACACTGAGCAGGAGCAGTCATACGTGGCTAGCGATACACACAGGTAGCAATCAGGATCAGGTGGCAACCTATAGCGTGCTAACGTTAGCAACTAGCTATAAACTCACTACTTGTCGTTGCCATTCGTTCGCCGACGAAGCTAGTTCGTTGAGTTGGAACACATGTTCAGTTCTTACGTAGTCCGATAACTCAGTGGTACATTTCAAAACCGCGGAGCTGAAAACTAAAAGCAACGTTACTGTAAAGCCAAACTAGTTAGCAATTAGCCCCACATTCGCAGTAAACTGGCTAGCTAGGCACCTACTGAACTGACAGTGTATTTTTCTGCCGTTCATTATTGCCGCTAACAAAATACACAAGTTCTCCCTCGCATTAGCATTAAGACAAGTACCGGGCAAACAAAATGACTGTCCCTCTTAACGGTACATAAATGCACACATGTTGGAGTTTGTTCCTGTCTGCTGGGCCGAGGCACTACAAAATGAGCGACTACTCCGAGCTCGATTAACCAGCCTGCTGCTGTAACGATTAACGGAGTGGACGAGCAGGACGTGTGACGTTTATTTGACAGGGAACCTAGTTTGCTTTCATTTCACTTGTGTAATCGTAACACGACTTTTTTTGTCCATTCGCAGATTTAAATTTAACCAGTGTGTATAAACCTTTATTAAGGCGTAGCTGACCAATTCCTGGTGCATTCACCTTGTACACAATGGCTCATTCATAAACCCTCACAAATTTGCGTAAGTTTCCACAGTAGGGGACCAAACCTTGCTGCATACCTAGTTGGCTTTCTCTACATTTCTGCCATTCACTTGAATTTGCTGTTTGGTGCCATAGATATTTTCTGTGCTTTATTTGCGTTTGATATAGAGATATTTGATTATTCCTAAGATTTTATTGCTTTACCTTTTAGTCTTTACTCGTATTATTTCCGTGAAGCACTTTGTAACTATGTTTTTGAAAAGTCCTATACAAATAAAGTTTATTATTATACAGTACCATGTTTCCATATTCTGCAGATACAGTCTGTTTTCACACAGCCCTGATTTGTGGCAATCGACCAATACAAAACAGTGAAATTGTCCCTGCAACTCACTCAGCAAGACAGTGGGCTAGTATTTGTAAATACACACAAGAGAAAATATGGTAGAGGTTTATTCTTGATACCTTTAATATACTAATGTTTCTTCGAGACCTCCATCAGATTAGGCCATTTATGCTCTTTGTTGTTGTTGTTGTTGTTGTTGTTGTTGTTGTTGTTGTTGAGAGAAAGAAGGGCTCCAGGCTTTGTAAGTAGTAATCATCACATTACCTTTTGTGAACCCTTAAGTGTGGCAATTGTGATATGTAAAAGATATTGAGGATACAGAATGTTTTTCCCCTTTGGCAGAACATATTCACTTGTGAACCATTGGTCATTATAACATGAAACCTTTCCTTGTCCAGAATAAGGGAGTCTACTATACTGTTAAATGGTTACAAAATACCTCTAGAGTTGCAGTGAGATGCAATTGGGGGATTTTTCTGTAGGACTGAGTTTATTTCCAACGGCTTCTAACACAGAATTAAATACAGTTGTAGTGAGTATAAAAGCTCACAAACATCTTACAATATTCAGTCTAATCGACTGAATATCAATCAAAAACATGAAAAACAAAAACATGAAAAACTATGATGTTGTAGAGCATTGGAATGCAGCTCAGCCATGTTACCAGCTGCAGGCTGCCTGCATCCAAGATCTTTTATCCATTTTCACTTATACTACACTACTACACCTTTCACCCAATTATCAGAAATTCTCTGAACAAGACCTCAAATGTTGTTATTTACTATTTGAACAAAGACAAATACATGTTTTAACTTGAGTTGAAGCAACTGATGCTCTATTTTCCCCCTGAGAATCATGTTTATAGTTTGATGAAAGCCTGTTTTTCCAAGGTTATGATACACCTTTTCATGTCAACTGAGCTCTACAGTTCCATGCTTCACGTAGTTGTTGTCTAATTTCTAAGGAGAGGGTTCTGTATACAAATCAACAGACAGAAAATCAATAATGAGAAGGCATTGCATGAAATAGCCTACTCTTTCCATGACTGCAATGATAAGGCCATGTTGGACAGAAACACAAAAAAATCAATCACACATTGATTTAGACAGTCCTGTACCAAATGCAGATAGGCCTACAACATGCTTTTCATACTGTACCTCAATCTTCCATCCAGTGTTAAAATAATTTCTTTTATAAGAAGAGATGAGATAAGAAACATTTTCCCCCAAGTGTCTTGATAATCACCAGATAAGTTTCTCTTGGCATGGAGATCGAAGTCACAAGAGCTTGTTCAAGAGCTTCTTCACGCGGGTTAAACAGCTGAATGAGATACGGTGTCACATTGCGTAGTGTGTAGACATATTGTCTATGAAGTTCAGCTACTTCTGCAAGACCTACTCATGTCATGGCACTGTAACACTGCCAAAAGGTGCTGCAATGGATGCTGACTGAGGAAGAGCACTATAAGCTTGAAACATGTTGCTTATTCTGCATGTAGAAGCCCATCACTGCTGATTGCTCTTTGCACGCCTTATTGTTTGTACCTACTAAGAAATGAATACATTTAACAACATGTAATAATTGACTCACAACCCTCACCCTCCAATTTGAGAGGAAAAATGAACTTTGTTCACCCAACTTGTGAGCAAGTAGCTTATGTGAGAATTTAGTCTTTACATCTCTGGTGTATCTCTGGTGTATCTATACAAACACTTCACAATATGAATGATTTAAAAAGGATATTTATGAATAAAAATGGAGTAGAAAATTCTGCTGTGGCATGCACCTTAGTCTTCTTTATACAAATCTAAAGCCACCCAGTACAGTACACAGCAGTATCATCATCATCAAGACCACTGAGGGCATCAGTCTCCCTTATTACTGATGGCAGCTGTTTGTAAGATTCATCTCTATAACTTCTACATATAGATCTTGGAGAACCCAACCCATCCCTCTATGAAGAGATGAGTGGGCTAAGAAGCACCTTCAGTTCAGCCAGCATCTCATCCATGCACGAAGGAACGTTTTCAAGCACTCTTTTGTCCCAACAGCCATCTGGCTGTATACCTCCAGTGTCAACCCCTGAGCCTGCTGCTGGCATCAAGCCACATCTCCTCGACAAAACCAAATGAGTACATATATGGCTTCATCTGATACAGGCAGGCGTTTTTTAATTTAGTAGTCGATAAAAAGGCACTAACACATCTGGTGGTGCCCATACTCTTGATCGACACTGTGTTGCTCTATCATAAAAGTGGAGCATTAGACCTTTATATCACACTGGTGAGTTTAAGAGGATCACCCTACTACCAACATAAGAGTGACAATAACTACTCTGACAGATTCAACATTCAGACAACTCACATTCTAAACAGTTGGTGTGTGTATTCTCTATGAAATAGGAAGGGCAGTTTTTCCACATTCCACACTACTTACATCAGTGAGCAGCACCATGCAAGAACATAATCACAGCAGTTGGTTGACACAGTTTCCCCAAAACTGTGTCATATTTTGGCTCAGCCTGTTTTGTCTTGTTTTGAGTTAAACAAATAATAACAATCAGCTGTAATTGCAAACAATTCCAGATACACACACAGACACACAACCCACACTAGACACACACTGGTATGTGCGTAAGGACTTTGGTGTGTCTGTGTGTGTGTGTATGTGTTTCATGAATGCAATCTGTAAAGAGAATCATTTTTCAATGTCAACCCAATTAATTTTCTGAATGCTTTTACATATTTGAGCGTGGGCAGAGGCTGCTGGGTGGAACTGACTAAGTGTTAGTTACCGGATCACCCAGTTGTACAGGATTATTTACTCCAGGGAGGCAGCTTTCTACTTGGGTCACTGAGGGGGCTGGCAGCACAATTACCGTAGAGGGAGCACATCATTCTAGTCATCTTATTTTGTTTCCAAAGACTGCACTAAAAGCTTATCAAAGACAATCTGTTATAATATAAAGACAAATATGAGAACTATGTTTGAACCATGAACCATAATTGCAATTTTGTGTACCATTTCTGAAAGCACCTCTAGACAGACCAGTTATTTCAAATCAGAAGCATTTGCAGCAAACATTGGAGTTAATAAACATACGGAAATTGCATGTGGATTTTTTCCCCAAACAAATTGCAAACAAAAAAGCATACCTACACACATGCACGACTTGAAGGAGGGGGACAAGTTAGTTTCATTTTATGTTCAAAGACAAGGACATCTGGAGGCTCTTTTCGAGGTGATTCCTTTAGTGCCAACCGGAGGGGGCACAACCCATCTGTCGCTTGGTGTGTGTCATTCCCACTCTCTCCTGTGCTGCTGATGGCACCATCGCTTCTGTTAGTGGCTTCCTTTTTGCTGTTTGATTGCCAGGCACAACCCAAGTCAACACCTGGGACACTTGACACTTACTGGCAACCAAATGGACACGACTAAATGACACATCTACAGGAGAGGATGGTCATATGGCCAATTTCCCCCCAAGCAAAAAGTTTATTGTTGAAATTATATGATAAATAGGGATGGAAACGTATTTGTCAATTAGTGATGTTGACATGGTTCGGTCTCATTAGATAACAGTAGATAAAAGTAGCTTTGCACACTCTGTGGTCTGTAAAAGAACCAACCAGAACCAACCAGAAACGCTGTCACTCCCATGTGTACGCTGCCCATCGTGGTTGTATGGCCATTAAAATATTCCTTTTCCAAGTGCATTACTTTGTTTATGGTCTTTTGACAAAATGAGACATGGCCAACATCGTCTTATAAAAATGATGGAAATGAACCTGATTTGCCTTTTGTTTTTATCACATTATTAAAAATATTGGATAGTTGGATGAAAACATAACTAATGTGAAGTGTCTGGATATGGAAAGGGAATATCCATTAAACTGCAAATGAGAGGAAATTATTTATTTTATTGTATCTTTAATTGCCTGGACATTGACAGTCAAGTCAAATTACTGTGGATGATTACTGTGATGTGGTCATGTGGGAGAATAAAGTACCTCTCATTTGAAGATGCTGTTTATTGTTCAGTTAACTCCAGGATCATCATTTCTTTCACCCCCTTTCTGTGCCTTCTGGCTGTTTAAAACCTCATAATTACAGGCAGAAATCTGTCATATCATTTTAAAGTCCGTTATTGAACAGTACTTTATTATGTCATTTGGATGAGAAAGGAGCTTTTAAAATGAATTATAAAATATTATAAGTTGACCATTCCTGTAAATGTGGAACATTTTGTAGCATGCTACTTAACCATGAGAGTGTGTGTGTGTGTGTGTGTGTGTGTGTGTGTGTGTGTGTGTGTGTGTGTGTGTGTGAGAGAGAGAGAGAGAGAGAGAGAGAGAGAGAGAGAGAAAGAGAGAGACAGAGAGAGAGAGACAGACAGCAATGTGACATCTGAAAAGGTGAAAACATGCATCAAACACACCCGTCATCTGTATCATAGATATGTGATATATGTATATAAATAGCTCCATGAAGCTTTGTTATTGCCTGAGGCAGACATGTCAGATATAGATTAACACTGCTGCATTCTCACTTGGTGGCTTGACAGTCCAACAGCTATTTAACCTGGCCAGGGCATCCAAAGTCACCACCGATGTTCAGACTTGTTCCTGATTTTTATCGCAAATAGGCAGAGTAACTTAAAAATCGCAACCATGGGCAATGAAAAAACATCAGCAGGGTCCACAGTGCTGCAGTCTGTATCTGTGTTAGAGCTCATTTATACTAGCTTTTCAAAAGAAAAAAAATCCTGGTGAACTGTTTATTGGTGATTTGTTTTCATGAGCACATGTGGAGATATGTGAGCTGAAAAGTTTAAACGTTCTACTGCAAAGAAGGCTTTTAAAAGGTTTCTGAACACGTGAAATTCAGTTTCCCATACTAGTAATTCTGTGTGTCAGGACTGTCAAATAATTAATCCATCAATCCAATAGTTCAACCAATCCTCCACTAATTAATCAGGTAAATGTCCTGAAGAACCAAATGAAAATCAATGGTTGTTTCACACCAAGGAATTGCTTCATTTTCAGGAGTCACAGGCAGAGTGTGAGAGTCACTGAATTATACAATATTTAACACTGCAATCATTCAGCAGCAGCAGTCAGTGGAAGCCCATCACCGCTCCATCCCCAATTGCCACTAAAAATCACGTGTCTTTATTTTTTTCTAAAACATGTCCCATTACCATGTAAATGTAACATTTTTCTCCAAACAGCCAAATAATTGCAAACAGGATTTGGGAACATAGAAGATATGGGTTTGCATCCGTAGTAGACTTTCTCATTGTTGTCATGAAGAGCAATGTGCAGTCACTCCTAATGCCAAGTGATTGCAGTACAACAGACTGTCGTTGACATTCAAATGCAGCCATAATTGTTCATTTTGGAGAAATGACACTGACTTGTCTTTCTGGACGCACCAAAGACAGCTCCTTGCTGAGGCTGCCTCAAGATTCTTTTGAACTCATCAAGAGAGACAAGCTCTTCAAGTTTTAAATCGTTTTGCCATCAGAGGAAGGAGTTGGACATTTTGCACATCTGTCCCAGATGTTCAAACTGAAGTAAGTAAAAGGGCTCCTGTGTACTCTGCTGCCTCTGCATGGATCGTTGTGAGATGATTTAAAACTGAAACACCTGCTTTCTCTTGCTGAGTTAAAACAACTCTGAATGATCTTGAGGTACACGAATTAAGGATCAGACTATTAATCTCAACCAGACTACCAAATTAACTAAAGGTTAAATAAATAATAAACTGAACTGTGAAGAGAGCAAGGGAGAGATTGTGGTGCAAATCTCATAGCACCTGTTATCTCACCTGAATGCCTGAGGTTCTCCATTTCAGCTGTCTTACTTGTCAGTGTTGCAGAATTGGTTGTACTTATTGTGTAGCTCCCATTTGAAAATAGTTTAATCGTGCATATAAACTCCATGTAAAATGCTGTCAAGACTCTGATACTTCCGAGTGTCCTTTGATAGCAAAACTTAAGGCGCTTATAATTTGCAAAGTGAAAGTGCAAAGGGAAGTGGAGCTACCACCGGTTAACGCTTAGGATTGTCTTCTACTTCGATCACTCAGGCAGAAAATGCAAAAATGACCTTGCATCAGCATCATTTTGAATTATTTTCTTGAAAAGGCTTAGTGAACAAGCCTTATGTATCCCCACTGCTGGATATCACAATCTGCAACCAAATGTAACAAATCACACCCACTGAACATTGTCAAGAAGCTGGGGCACAGAGGTTTTTATTCAAAATGGTCAGAAAGTCCAAAAATCTGACAACATCATGCTTGTTTTATATGACTAGAAACCCAAAGAAGACTCAATAACTCAGTCAGGATAGCTGTGACTGAATAACTTGGTGGCGCAATATTAAACCATCACATTTAGTCTGCCCCTGCAAAAGGATGCCTTTCATTTAGTGTACAGTGTGACTTGGACAATCAAATTAGTGATATTGATGAATGCTCACTTTTTATTTTAATGTTTTACCTTTACTTTACTTTGTTGGCTCTTTGCTCAAGTAACAAACATCTGTATCTTACAGCGAGGAAAACATCCTCTTAAAAGTGTTTTATGTTTTTAGAGTGTCTGTGCCATTTGGATAAGTTTTCCAGTGAAAAAGCATTTAGGGGTTCAAGGTTTATATATAATTCCCTACTTCCCTAACAGCACCTTTAACCAACAAACAACCTCTGCACTGCCAATGACATAAAGCATGAGCAGAACCTCCTGTACTGAATGGATTCATCAGGCAGCACTGTGTTGAGAAACACATGCTCATCTCTGTCTGTCTATCTCTCCTGTCACCTCCATGCCCGGTGACGCAAGAGTTGCTCATAAAAGATGTGTGACAGCCGAGCAGAGCTCACTTGCGCACAGTGCTGCTGTCCTTCTTCAACTTCACAGAAGCTGAGGGCGCAGATACTAGTCTACACTATGTGGCTTGGTGGCAACATAACATTACAACGCTTACTTGAACAAAGCGGTGGGATAGGTTACATTTAAACTGTTGTGAAAACGGTCACAACAAAATAGAGACAATAGATTGGGCAGCTCGGAGGAATTCGCCGTTGGAAATTGGCGAATACGCAGAAGCTGATGCGCGCAAGATAGATCGGTACCGCGCCTGACCGAGGCTGCGCATCCTCGGATGTGTTTGGGGTTTTATTTACCCAGGGACCTCAGACACAAGTTATACACAACCTTTCCAGGGGATTGCATGATGGGTATGAACGCCCCAAAACTTTAATCCAGAGTAAAGACAAGACGAGCTCTGATGAATAAGCCGCCAGGATGTTTTCTGATCAGGCCGATCTGAACTACAGCTTCAACGTGAGCGATGACCGGGACTGGAGCGACATGCCGAGCGACGCGGAGACGCTCTCCCCGACGGGGTTCGTCGTGCTGTCCGTGGTCCTGGGCTTCATCATGACTTTCGGCTTTCTCAACAACTTTATTGTCCTGATCCTGTTTTGCAAGTTCAAGTCGCTGCGCACGCCGGTGAACATGCTGCTGCTGAACATCAGCGTCAGTGACATGCTGGTGTGCGCGTGCGGCACCACGCTCAGCTTCGCCTCCAGCCTCCGGGGGAAGTGGCTCCTCGGTCGCCACGGCTGCAGCTGGTACGGTTTCATCAACTCCTGCTTCGGTAGGTTCCCGGTAGACTGCAGGTATCTGAGCGAATTTACTATTAGAAACAAATGGTGCAAACCTGTGTTGCATTATAGCCTACTGTAGTCTTATACAGGACTATTGATCTCACTAGTACTTTTAGTGGAATATGTATAAAGAGTTCCTTTTGGTATTGCATGTCTTGATAAATTAGTTTTCTTTATATCAGTTAAGGAATTTCTTTTGGCAGATTTTTGGCGCCCCTGTAAGGAATATTATGTTTGCTTGAAATAAAGCCAGTTCAATTATCATAGCATTGCAGCACATCTGTCTCTTTGAAGATAAAGACCTCTTGATGGGGGATGAATATGTTCATATCGGTTCCTGCAGTGCATAGCATTCCTCCCCTTCATCCGAGCCATCCTTTGAATGATGATGATGAATATTATTAAATGATGTCTGAAATTCACAATACCAAGCAAAATAAAAGTCATTCTTATTTATTTAAACAAAATTTGGCAGCTGCTGCTATCATTTCTTGAAAATAGTGTAAAATATAATGAGTGCTATTCCCCAAGGATTCCCCAAACTCCCTGACATCTTGATATCTGGTTGTATTATAACTTGATCATTTCCATAGGGTACTGATGTTTTATCCCACCGGTGCTGTATGTGGGGTATGTATGCTGTAAGTATGTACAATGAATAACCTCAAAAGAGCTTATTTAATAAAAACAAATTTTAAAAAGTTTATTTTTACAAATATAATGAATCAATTTTAGGACCACAAACTGTTTTAATGCCAGAACATGCCAGGATATTTAGAATCACTTTGAATCATTTTGAATATTGAGCCTCCTGGCCATTTAGCAGCCCTAAAGATTGCATAGGCAGCTTGTACTTGAGACTATTGTTATTAAAGCAGCAGTTAATTCCAAAATGAAAATTCAATCTTTACCCATTGAGTACCCATGTCAGTCAAAACTCCATTGAAGTTTGTAGGACCGACCACCATCTCAGCCTCCCAAACTACTGAAGTTAACAGGGCCTTCTTTTTACAGCTACAAAAAACAGATAGATAGATAGATAGATAGATAGATAGATAGATAGATAGATAGATAGATAGATAGATAGATAGATAGATAATTTTAGAACTGTAAGACAACAGAAAAACTTGTCTTACAAAACACAAAACAACAAAAATGTTTTATGAAAGAACAGACTGTCGTACAAGCAATGTTTCTATGTGCAGTTATGTCTTCTAACATTACCTAGCAAGTTGATATGTTCTCCAGAGAGGAGAGATATCTGATCAACTCGCTGAGATCACTTTCAAATAGACACCTCATTAATGAATATCATTAGTAATGGTCATGCTTGTGTTAAACAATGCATATTCACTCACCCAGGTCTGTAGAAATGCCTGATGTGAGCAAACGGATCAAGTAGTTGTTCTGGCTCCTATTTCATTTTAAGCCGTTAATCCAGGGCTGTCTTGCTGCTTTTTTTTCACAAAAATCCAATTATGAACTTCACTTCAGTTAATTGTTTCTTTTGTCAACTTGATGAAATGTTAGAAAACCATCTCTCTCCTATTACAGGGGCTTTGAAGTAGTGTCCCATGGCATGCTGAAAAAGCAAGGCAGTCTGAATATTGGAGTGTGTTTTCTTGGTTTTTGGGGTTGTCCCATGGTGTCTTGGTACATTGACCTCAAACAAAGCACTGTTCAATCAGATTGGCCCCGACTGGTTGCTGTAGTCTATCTAGTACAGGGGGCAATAGTATCAGTATAGTGGGCAATAATTTCTGTCATAAGATTTTGTTTCCCATTATACTAATTTCACTTTCCTCCAGACTTCCTCTCGCTTCTTGTTGTCTTTTCTTTGTACTTTCCCCTTTACAATATGGGGGTTTTGCATGTTAACCCATTTTATAAAGCATTGTATCCAAGGTAGTGATGAGGTCCTTCATACAAAAGGCAAGACGATGAAATAGAAAAAAAAAACTCATTAGGCACCTCTAACCCACTAGGGCAGCATCAATGCACGTATCTTTTTTTCTATTCAACCAATTTATAAAACATTCTAGGTAAAAACATAAGATGAGGTTGAAATGACTTTGATTAGAAACAAGAAGCAGGCCAATCCAGAAACCCCATTGAACAGGGATGGCAATAAATCTTTTTTTTATTCTATAGCATGCACATTCCTGTGCTCTCTAACAGATTACTTTCAAAAGAAATTGCACCAGATTTTCTTTTCAACTGCAAAAACTGATTGCAGATGTGTGTGTGTGCGTGTGTGCGCGTGTGTGTGCGTGTGTGTGTGTGTGTGTGTGTGTGTACATTTCCTTGTGTGAATTAATGGTCTGCTTATCAGCTTTCCTGGTATCAGAAAATGTGCTGCTGCACAGAAATTGATTTGCATCTCCTGTACCTACACACACAGGCACACATCTCTAGAGTATGAATACCAATTGGATCCTGTGGACGTGTCTTGAACAATGTGTGGCACAAAGAACATAAAGAATATCCGTCCCTCAGCCTTTATCTCAGGTAAACACACAAGCAGAAGGAATATCTAATTTAGCCAGAAGCTCTTCCCGGGGCACTCAGATGGATTATATTTAAGTGCGCGCTTACATCCATGTGTTATGTGTGCATATGTGTGTGCATTTGTGTGCAGTGTATAACCAGTGATCTTGAACTTGATTGGTCTTACTGACCTCCAGTCAATAAGTACCATAAGGCAATATGAGTAAAAATCAATTTGTTAATTTAAAAGACACCATCTTCCAACAACTTCGATCAGTTTGACATTACTGACTGTACTATGATGCATACTATGAATTTACATATTAAGATGAAGCAAAAGTGAGTAAACTCTATTCCACAAGTTAAAAAGGGGGTAAATGAATTATGTTGGGTTTACCCTCTACTCTACCCTCTCCCAGCAAGATTCACTGACCTAGCTGCAATTATTTGTAAAAATAAATAAATCATTCATTCATTCATTCATTCAATTCAATCCAATTAAATTCATTCATAAGCAATCTCGTTCTTTGCGCACTTACATCCCTGATCTCTCCATCCAGAGTCGCCACCTCACAACAGTATGCCCCTACTTATAAATCTTGGATTCACCCTGTCCTACCCAGGAGCGACCTCATTAAGAGAACATCACAAGGCCAGTGACGCATGGCCGCCCTAAAACGTGTGTGAAGATTGCAGATTACTTCTCTTAAACGGCCAACACAAGCAAACAGCCCTTTTAGTGAAGGACTCAGATAACTCATTTTCTCAATAAATCTTTAAGCCACCGCCCACCCTCCTGTCCTCCATTCAGATAAGGTGCATGATGGGAAAGGGGCTGCTTCCATACGCAGAGCATGGCCGCGAATGGATTGTGTGTATTGTGTGTGTGTGTGTGTGTCATGATTGATCCTTAACTGTTCCATGATTAGTCTTGAACAAAGACTACAATGGAACGGCTCTGCAAGGATGAAGTCCGCGGTGCAGAGGACATCGAGGACATACGGAGCCCCCGGTCACAGCAGGCAGTGACCCTGCATCTTTGTGACTTCCACATGTCCCGACCTCTCTGCATGCAATCTATCATCGATTTTTAACTTACAATGACCGCTCCAGTGTCATCTCTCCTCCTCAGTCATAAATATTTGTTTCGTTCCAGACTGTAGATTCATCATAGTTGTCAAAGAGTCATGTCTTCCACAGCGCATGGCCGGTGCATGGCTTACACTTAGCCTTTACGTGAGGTATTTGTCGTGGTCATGTAATGTTCCCTACACTTAACAGAAATGTGTGCAGCGTGTGGGACTGCCATTTTAAGCAGCTAAAGGCTAGAGGTTGGAGATTGACTAATTGGAAATATGGACAGTGTAGGGGAATATAGAGACTGAAGGGAAGGTTCAGCCTTGACTGCAGGCTCCTCCTCTATCTCGGTGGGAGCCGGGAGCTGAGTGCTCATGTCTGGACTTATCTAGAGAAACAGTTTAGTCCATTGCTTTCTTCCTGGTAACCTGTGGTGTGTTACAGATGTGCTGGAACAGCTCCAGCAATTAACACCTGATTGTTGGCACCTGCTGGGAAGACTTTAAAAGCCCTTCAACATTCACCATTTTCTCTCCCTCTCTTTTTACATCAATTACTGTGCAAAAAGCAGCAGTGTTCTCAGCCACCACAACCGCTTTTCTTATTTGCTCCTATTTTGTTATAATACACTTTATCTTGTTTTTGCATCGTAGTTTTTGTTTGTGACTCCTCTACGTTGCCTCCCTTGAGCCGGGGTTGTAACATATTGAAATGGACAAAGTATCCTGTGAAAATGGAGCGATCTCGAGATGCCTTCTGAAATGTGCTTTTTTTCAACAACGCCAATATCCGAGCCTTGACTATCACTACCACTCAAAGGACGTTAACGATGTTGAATAAGAGTAAAATGAGAAGACCGATTCAAGGTCGTCAGTGTTAGTAATTGTCATTTCATTTGTAGCTCAGACAGAAACAAATGGTTCCACAATTAACTCCAATGTAGCTTTATGTGCACCAAGAGGCTATTGAAATAGTAAATAAAATGATTACCTATTTTATTTTAAATGTAATATATTTACAACACAAGCTTGATGGGGCTTCAAAATCCAATCAGTTCCTGCCACATTGTTCTTAATTTTAATTGGTACTGATCTTCCCAAAGAAGATCCCCATTAGTACAAGCTCATCTCCAGCTGGGAAAGGAAAAGTAATGAAATGGGTTTTGTCATCCAAAGCTTATGCCCTTGAAACACATGAAGGCGCAAAGGATGTATTGTAGTACGCCAGTGTGAATGTAAAATTAACTGATCATTATTATTAATGAGTCTATAGGTGCCTGCTTTCACAGTGTAACACAGACAGAGAACAATGAAGGTGGACTGAATAGACTCGCCGGAAGCTGGCATCGATCTAATTGTTGAGAATGGTTTCCCTGCACAATACTACCTGTTTGCATCTGTCCTTTTCTCATCCATGTCCCTAATCACAATTTCCCCTTTTACTGTATAGCTCATTTTATTTCCTCGCAAGAATCCGGCAGAATATTTTCCAAAACTGTGACTGTCTAGGATGTAACCATAGAAACAAGGATCCTTCTTTGTCAGTGGATTATCTGGTGTCAGGAGAAAATATCAACGACCTGCTGAATTTCCACCTCAAGGACCCTAGTGATAATGTAATTCAAGCATTTTCTCTGAAAATGACACACACTGTGATGAGTTTATTATGTGTGCTGCTGTATCAGGTTCACCACAGTGGAGACATGAGAGACATTACATTTAGTTTCACTAAATAAACCTGGAGGCTACAATCAGTGCTGAGTGGGTGATGTTCAGTGACAGACAGTGACAAAAACACCTTAACACTTCACACATCATTCACACACCTGCCCTCAAGGTGTGTGTGTGTGTGTGTGTGTGTGTGTGTGTGTGTGTGTGTGTGTGTGTGTGTGTGTGTGTGTGTGTGTGTGTGTGCGTGCGTGTGCGTGCGCCTGCATATGGAGCTGAAATCTTTTAATTCTACACAGATCGTGATAATCATGCTACAATATTCATTTTGGGGGAAATGTGTTACCCAGTGCTCGCTGTTCAATATTTATAAATCACAGATGATTACATTGACTAAAATGTTCCTGTTTTGTAAGTATAAGTTAGCAACAATCACGTAAAAAACGAATGGCTGAGCTCGGCTGCAGCCAGTAACAGATGTTTCAAAGAATAAATAACACATCACTCTTCATAAAAAGGTAATCTGTAATCAGCCCGGTGATCTATCCAGCACGGTGTGTGTGCTCACGTGCATGGAGTTATGGGATTTCTCCCCTCTGTCGGGCCCCATATGGAGTTGTTAGTGAGATGGACGATGTGTAGGATCCAGCGTCATCAATAATAATTCACACCTTCTCAACTCACCCTCTCTGCCTCCAGCTCTCCCATCAGCCGCTTCCCAGTCTCTTCTCATCTGGAGCCTCTTAACTTCCATCATTTTCTCCTTTCACACAATTCTGTTCCTTACGTAATCCCTGAGCTCTTTCTCATCTGGTCCTCTGCTCTCATTCTGCTCTAGTTCATCAGAACAGGGCGTAAAGGGCATAACATCTGTGTGAGTGTGAGCATGTTTACACCAAGATCTCCTACGTTTGACATTGAGGTGAATCAAACGGCAATCTCCCATGTCTAATGGAGACATGTAGGCGTGCAGGTTGTCGGGCAGAGTGACGGGGCTGCATGCAGTGTGCACGTGTATGCATGTGTTATTCATATCAGTAATTAAACCAGGGCTCAAACGTTATTACAGAAATATGGAAATTGTCTTTTACGTCTCACTATGTTAGAATTTTGAATTAACTGCTCTCAAATTAAACCAAATGAGAGTGTCTAAGATCAAAGGCTCTTGGTAGACCAGTGTGCCGGCTGACAGAAGCTGCAGAAGGCCATTCTCCACCCTAGACAAGCCAGAGTCATTAGGCTGTGACATGAGATCAGTTCAGGAAGAGACGGATATCTCTTTCTAGTTCCTGCTTCAAATGCAGGATTGTTAAATAGAATTACAGCATCAGAGGCTCATACTCGACAGGCGGCGCTCTCAGGAGGTTGTGTGTGTGTGTGTGTGTGTGTGTGTGTGCGTGTGTGTGTGTGTTGAAGTGAAGCAAAAGGTGATCCATGAGGATCGCAGGGACTATGCCGGTCCTGCAGGAACAAATGAACTTTTGTAATGAATATTTACCTGATGAATCAAATCTGACGAATCAAATCTGACAAATCAAATCTGACAAATCAAATCTGACGAATCAAATCTGACTAATCAAATCTGACTAATCAAATCTGACGAATCAAATCTGATGAATCAAATCTGACGTCTCACCCCTGCGCTCTCCATCTGCCCTCTGCCCTCTTCCCTCTTCCCTCTCTCCCTTAACGAAACCCCAGACGGTATATAAGTCCAAACTAGAGACAGGTACAACACTCCTGGGAGATGATGATACTCAATGTCGCCTTTAAAATGAAAAGACACGTCAAAGATGTAATGTCACACGAGATCATTCACAAAAGACAAAATCACTGTTTAAGGAAAAAAAAACAAAGCTCCACTTGCACCATCATACACCATCAAGTCAAGTAGCAGTAGGTCAGCAGGCATCACAATTTATCACCATCTATATCCAGGCAAGACAGACTGACTGCATGTTTTACGCCACAAGCCATACAAATGTAGATACTATGGTTGTAATTCCCCCCATCTCTATCTCTCTTTTAGGTATCGTGTCGCTGATCTCTCTGGTGATCCTCTCCTATGACCGCTACAGCACTCTGACTGTATACAACAAGCGTGCACCAGACTACCGCAAGCCCCTGTTGGCCGTGGGGGGGTCCTGGCTGTACTCCTTGCTATGGACAGTGCCCCCCCTGCTGGGCTGGAGCAGCTATGGCATAGAGGGGGCAGGAACAAGCTGCTCTGTGTCCTGGAAGGTTCGGACGGCCCAGTCCCACGCCTACATCATCTGCCTCTTCATTTTCTGCCTGGGTCTACCGATCGTTGTGATGGTCTACTGCTATGGCAGGCTGCTTTGGGCAGTCAAACAGGTAGAGAGACAGAGAGGCAGTGTGTGTGCGTGTGTTCATGTGTCAGGTTTACTATTGGACTGTGAGATGTTAATGGAAAAATCCAAACTATATCACTTAAACACTGCTGTATATTTGTCCTGTTCCCAGTTAAAACATGGGAGGAAGTGGAACCTAAAAGAGGCAGTGCAGCAAGCACAGGCAGCACAGACATATGGACATCGTAGGCCAGGTGCAGCATGGGCGTGGTATTAATCCTGTGTATTAATGAATGAAAGTCCTATTCCCAACGATAAGTGGCCAAATGTAAACTTTTGACGTCAAGATATTTCCAGTGATTTAATGACGTATGATATTAAATGACGATTTAATATCAACGGTAGACACAACAACAGAAGTCGCAGCCCCTCAGAATCAAAGAGCAAAGGTTTCTTCCTAGACTCACCATGTTGCACCAACGTTCAACAATCACACAGGAAGGAATTCATTGTAGAAGAGGAAGACACAGCAATTTCTCCATTGCCAGTAGCCTCAAAAGACCAGAATGCAATGCAGCCCTAATCATAGATACAGCCCCATATTCACAAACTAGATGGCTAGCTAGCAATATTTATATGCCCATGCAACCACCTTTGATTGAAAGCAACAAGTTCACAGGCTTTCTCTGGGGCTCGTCGAAAGGCATTCTGGGAAATGTAGAAAATCACTAACAGGTTGGGGTAAAGTGGGTACAATAGAAAACAACATCAGAAAACAACCCCTGGAGCGCACTGAACATCAACAGCTTGATGACATGTAAGAGCGTAAGAGTATCTTTTACGCTTCAAATACACATTGTAGGAACTTATATGTCCAGGAGTCAAACCTGAGACTTCTTCTGTTCAATGCTAAGAGAATATGTATAGAAATGCCAAGCACAAATATGATTGGAGGCAGCACACTGGTGCATGGGGTTGAGTCGCAGGGACCTCTCATCTTGGTCCACCTTGAGTAAATTAAATCCTCTGCACTCTGAGCAGTGAATTAAATTGTTTACCCGTGGGAGTGGAGTGCGTGAGCGGAGCGGGGGATTACTTCAACATATTTCTTTGGAAAGATCAGCAGCTTTGACAAAGCCTAAGCCACTCATAGTGAACACCTGAAGCACACCTGACAATAAAACCACTATATTGTCTGTATTGTAAACACACCCACTCTTCTTGTGTTCTCTTTGAAACACACATGCAGTCCATAGTGTTCCTGCTCTATACACTGTGTGTATATATATATATATATATATATATATGTTTGACCTCCTGACAAAGTCGATTATTCAACAAGAGTGGCCAGGGAAGGATAGTTGTCTGACAGGGAGCGAGTTAATTAAATTCTCCCTCCACTGGCTTATTATTTTTCCTCACATTCTGTATCTACAGAGATGAGGAGATGGATGGGGACAGCAGGAGTCGTCTCATGTCATGAGGAAGTAATGGGACAGAACAAATGGTCTGATAATCACGGTGTATGTTAGAAAAGACACCCGCGGGCTTACCAATGCCCAGTTGGGGAAGACGAACATTTTTTGCTGTCTAGATCAATGAATGAATGAATGAAAAGGTGAGAGAAAGGCTTTAGGTGGGTATGAAGAGATTAAAAGAGCGACATTAAGAGAAATTGAATAGAGGGATACAGCTAGATGAAGAATGATAAGAATAAAAAAAATATATAAAATAAAAAATAAAAAATAAAAGATAACAAATTAATGAATTGTTCCCTGAAGGATGAGGGATTTCTGTGTAATTGCACTTCTTGTCTTTTAATCCATCTGTGTTAACACGCTCTCTCTCTCACACACACTTTCACAAATTTTGTTTTGTGTGAGGGGAGCATTTGGAGAGAACGTCATTACATACGAGGTTAATCTTCCTCCCCTCCCTCATCCATAGGTGGGTAAGATCCGTAAGACTGCAGCTCGTCAGAGGGAGTACCACATACTGTTCATGGTTCTGACCACAGTGCTCTGCTACATGCTGTGCTGGATGCCCTACGGTGTGGTGGCCATGATGGCAACGTTCGGCCCGCCCAACATCATCAGTCCTGTGGCTAGTGTGGTGCCCTCGCTACTGGCCAAGTCCAGCACGGTCATCAATCCTCTCATCTATATACTCATGAACAAACAGGTGAGTGAGAGTGTGTGTGTGTGTGTGTGTGTGTGTGTGTGACTAGGAATATGGCAATAAAAAAATGCTCTACATGTACAACAGCTTTATTTACATGGTAGAAAAACTGAATTAACAACAGCTGAAATCATACAAACGCTCTATTTAAATATCCATTCATGTCTAATAAAAGGACCGTCAAAGACAAATGAAAGTCTCTTAAAAAGAACACCCATAGGCTATTGGGAGTGAAATAGGAGCGTCACTTTCATTGTGGTCAGTCATGAATGTTTCTCTCTCCTCTCCTCTTCATCCCTTGAGAGGGAGCCTGAAAGAGCTTGAAGGAAATGTCATGGAAGTGGAACTTAAAAGTTGGACGATCATTCAGAGGCAGTGTGGTGCATCAATAGAGAGAGAAAATACATTAAAAGATAGACCTCCAGAGTACAAGAGAAGAGAGAAAGAGGCTGAAAAAAAGAACAAAACTGATGAGCGTTGAAGAACCGTGACCTCCAAACATGATATTACCTCCTCTCAGCACACAGGAAGATTAATGCCAAGTTTCAGTACAATTTCTCCTGAATATTGAACATCAAATAACCTTCTTGAAGAAGCGTTTGAAATTCAATCAGATCCCACCCCAAGCATCCCAGAGAGAAGCAATAGCACCTTAGAAGTCCTGCTATTGCTCTAAAATAGTCATCATCCTGCCTTTAACCCACCCAGCTAAGACATAATTAAAAATTTAATTTGGCACAATATCAAGATTCCACTGCAGTTGCCAGAAGGCATTGAACTTCATCAAGTGCTTCCAGGGAGATAAGAATAGCTGCACCGCAGCTGGATGTGATTTCCCTATCCACACACATGCATTAAAATCGGCACAACAGTAAAAAAAAAATCATTTTAGCACAGTCTCCTGCTTCTCACGATACTAAAGACGATGCTGTATACTTACAGTACGGTACAGCACAGACATGGACAGTTTAAGACTCTTAGCCCTGATCCAGATTGCATGCTCTGTGCATTGGAAAGTAATTCAACAGTATAAAAATGTATTCATGTACAATATATTCAGGTTTTTTGCACCTTCAGTGTGTTACAATCACAAGCAATAAAACATTTGATGATTTATCTCAACAAGGAAACAAAAAAAAACAAAAAAAAAGCTGAAAACCTTCATGTTTCCAAATGAATCCTGAATCTCCTCCAGACTCAGAAACTCTTTCCTGGGTTTCTTTCTTTGATCTTTAGGTGACAACCTCGCCCCCTGTAACAACGGCTAGCTCTCTGGCTCCTTCTTACGAGTACCTGTGAATGAGATGCCTAGTAATCGACTTGACACAACACTAAGCGACATCTTCTAACATAAAAGATTTGCCATTTAGCCTTTTTTTCATCTACTACCTGGACAGATCCACCTTCTTCACCACACACCTTAATATTCAAAGCACATTTTAACATCATGTACCAAACCACAAACAATGGTCACAAAAACATTTCCTAGAATAGTATACACTTTGCAATAAAAATCTCCTTTATAGGCAATATTTCTCCGACTGCATGGGTGCAGTACAAATCCTGTCTGTACACCTATATCTCATGGGGTAGGAGTTATTTGGCAATGAAACCACACTCATGACCATATGCACATCTTTACAATAAAGATTAAAAGAAGAGGTAAAAGTCCAAACTTGTGGTTTCAATGAATGGAAGCGAGTGAACCCTTGCCCCGCCCCCTACCGCCGCCACGCGCCCCAGATTAACAAAGACCTGTGGAGCCGAAGCGCACTTGCAGGTCTGGCACTGGTTCAGTGTAAACATGAAAACCATTGAAGCGTGAGACCGAGCGAGTCTGTAGATATTACTGGTACACAGTAGTGAACTCCGGGGGTGATTTGGCCACTACAGAGGGTGATACTATTACATTCAATAACAAGTAACTTGACCTTTTAAATAAGGGCTGATGACAGCTCATTCAGCAATTAAGCTCAATGGTACTACAGTCCTGACGATAGCATACACAATACACACCGCATGTATCTGAACACTCAAAAGGCAACCCAAGGAAGGTGTTCAGTTGACCACTAGGCACAGGGTTGCAACTGTTATGAGCACCTATTTAGACTGAAGATCCATCTTGGCCCCGTTTACTTTAACTGTACCCTCGCTAAAAGCAGATATTCACTGTGAATCCAAAGAGAGGCCGACGCCTTACCCTGGGCTTCTCTGGAACAGACGAACAGGCTTCTTGGCGTTGAATCAGAAGTCACCCGTAAAGTGCGAAGTAGGAGTGACAATCTGGTTTGCGAGTTGGCAAGTGGTTCGTATCGTCATGCACGGGGTGGGGGAGTGATTCAGCAGTAAGCATAACAACATCTACAGTGCGAAATAAAACCCCTGATGACACCGAACAAGACTTCCCACTTCACAGGACGATATCTGAGGAATGTCAAACATCTGCTGTAGATTAATGAAATGTACATCCGTGTTGTTAAATAATACTGATAGTGACAGTGTTTGGTGTAGCTTGACTTTCTCTCTACGGAGACGCCAAGACATCTTCTGTATACATAGCTGGTATATGTCAGTGGAAGTGTGTGTGTGTGTGTGTGTGTGTGTGTACGCGCGTGCATGCGTGTATGACATTCAGTGCAGACTACTGCTTGCTGTGTCCGATGTTCACACCCCTGTCGACCAATAAAAATCACAAATAACCATCGTTCTAAACAGTGGGATTTCCACCCAAAGCTCCTGATAAAAACACATTTACAACATTAAAACACACCCAGATATTGAAAATTCACTATCTAAAAACACTGATCTATTGCTACCCTAGTCAACTCCACTGCTAATGTGGCTCAGCTAAAGCAGAGAGGAAGTCCTTTCAGGCCAGTTGACCCGTTGCTCTCAGAGACAGGCCCTTTCTGGCAGTTTGGTAAAAATGTCTGGATGAAGACCAGGTCTGTCAGATCCCACCCTGAGGGGCTATGGCTTGTGTTCTTCACGGGTCTAACTTGAAAACTTGCTTCCAGCCTCCTCGTCTCCAGTGACTTTGTTGCACCTCTCCCTCAGTCAGCCAAAAGGACTGGGGTGTGTATGTGTGTTTGGGCTCAGAAGGTCAGCTCTCGTATCTCAGATGTCACAGTTGACGGTGCTGAACCCGGGAAGGGTGACCCGCCCCTTCCTCTTGAGGTCGCTCTCGGGGCCCGTATTGATCCGCTGGATCAGGCTCTTCTCGAACAGGAGGGGATGGTAGGCACCCAGTGTACAGGCAGCGTCGTAGTAGCGCTCGTGGTAGTGGCACAGGTCCGTCTGCCTCATGGAGGGGATGTATTCGTACACGTGCACCTGCTCGCACAGCGCCATCATCAGGAGGATGCCTGCAATGGCAACACACATGCAAAAGTTTAGCTTTTCATACTCGGAAACATTTTGTGGCTTTCAGTTTTGACATTTGTCACCCAGAAGTGGAAACCAGTTGTTTACTATTAAGGTGCTGTGCAGTGTTTTAACATCAAAAAATCATTCCCGCCTTCACTTTGAGACATTAGTATAATAACCATAAACAAACAAGACCATCGCTGAGAAGACTCTACATTGTATTTTTCATAACGCAGCGTTGTGAAGCCCTTTGAGACTGTAACTGTGATTAAGGGCATGAATTGAATTAGAGGAGCTGGTGTTGTCGGCCAATCATTTCAATCAAAATTGTGAAAATGAATAAGTATGAGACCTTTGATTTTGAGAAATACTAGCACTAACGATACCACTGGAGACAGAGGCTACCAATCGTTTCCACCATGGTCTCTCGTTAACAGTAATTATTCACAATTAAATTAGACAATGATGGTTTAAAAAAATGTTACACATAGCACCTTAAAGAAGGACACAAATGGGTGCTGTGACATCAAGTGATAGCATGGTCCGAATATAAAGCCACTCATGCGTATAATACAGAGAACACACACGCACGTCACATCTGTCTACACAAACACCCACCTCAGTCAGCACAAAACCTATTCCCCATACCAGCTGAGGAAATCTGGGAAGAGGAAGTAAATGTGTAACTCTCTCTCCTCCCTCAGTAACTACTATAGAGGTGTCCTTGAGAGGCCTTAACCCCCGGAAACCTCCAGCGCAGCGTGGGGGCAGCGGTGGCACACTGCAGTTGTACTGGGCAGCTCCCAGGTGTGTGTGTGTGTAACTGTGTGAATGTGAAGTAGAGCGGTGCTGAAAAAGAGCATGCATGCTCAGCAAACCCCCCCCTTGGATGAATAAAGGTTTAAAAAGCCAATATACATAATGTATGGACCACGACACCAATCTTTGCACACCTCAGCAGTCTCTGCATGGTGTCTTTCCATTCACACATTGTGATATGTTGCTTACACAAAGCCCAGCTCCCAAACGTCTGTCATTGTCCCCACCTTGTTCTGTACATCACTAGTAGATCAGTGTCCTTCTCTGCCGCTGCTCTCTGACATGCAGACTCCCAGCACAAATGATCCTCCAAATTCCTGAGTGCAAGCTCGTCAAGCTCAGAGAGCCACGCACCCAGGCAAGCAAGACGTTGGTCAGAATGGATCAGTATGATGGAGAGTGAGTTCTGCTTTAATTCCCTCAACAAAGAAGACAAGAGTGGGGAGCGGGTGTGCGCATGCATCTCGGAGAGTAGCTGTCAGGCTTTTCCATGTAACTTGTTTAATGGCCTGGAAGGGCACACTTACCATGTTGGACATAAAACTGCACTAAGGCAGGAGGATTTCTGCCTGACTAAACTCTGAACGCACCCATGCAGCCGGTCTCTCGGGAGGGTCAAACCATGGTCAGTTCACCTGTGGCCAGTGCCTGACCCCGCCCTCAACTCTCAGAGAGCCACATTGCCATGTCAACAGGCCCATCCAAACTCTTTCCATCTCCCTCTCAGTTCTACAGGTGTTTCTTGATTCTGTTCCACTGTAATCATCAGCCAGAGGTGATCGGCGCTTCCTCCTTCCCCTCCAAGACCACGGTAATCCCGCTCCACCGCAGAGTCTACAGCAACACAGTGGCCTGCACCGCCCAGGTGCCCACCGGTGCCCTCAACCAATGCTGTAGCTCCATAGCCACTGAGCACACCTCCTGAGCAGGAACAGCCTCACCACCACCATAATGAAGCTACTTCACAAGCTACCTGATTTTACTACACCAAGCATTGCTCAGCAGTCTGATGAACTGGTGCCCCTTCTCCCCCCTCAGTCTGTGACTGTGTACAATATTGAGGAACAAGTGAACTGAAGCATGATGCATTTATAAATGGTGAATTTGTGCACTGTGTGTGTGAGTTGGTGTTTGTATGAAACAGACAGTGTTCTCTGTGTGTGTGTGTGTGTGTGTGTGTGTGTGTGTTCATTTTTTTCTTTTTTATATTTTTTAAAAGACACAAATGGTACAAAATGTGTGTAAAACTACATGTTGTCTCAATATATCTACGTGTACAGGGAGGTATGACATGCTTATCTTTCAATATTGTTTGATGAATTATTTATTGATAATTGTGATAACTGATATCATCTGGCTGAAAATACCTGCCTGTTAATTTCATCATCTAGGTAACCAAGGCCAACAACAAAAGCTGTACCATCTCTCATAATCACATTGGAACAAATGATGTAAATAATGGACGATGTGGTTTGGTAGTTTGGTTCAGTCAAAAGGTCTGATATGTTGGACTCTCACCCATAAACACAGCCTGCCATGCCCAGGCCTAACTGTACACAGTTCTGAGGTTTATATTTGTTTAAAAATGTTTACATTTATATTTTTTAATCATGTGACTAATGACAAATACTGAATATTTTACTACAACCCCAGTACCTTTCAATCATACATTTTGTGTTGCCTGAATTCATTTTAATGGTCTGTTGGACTAATGTGCAATACGCTCTGGACACAAGTCGACTCCAAAAAGCGACTCTGGGAACAAATTTCTAAAGATGACAAGTGGGACTCCGATGTTCAGCCACAGTCCCTTTTCTAACGCTCAGCTGCATGAACACTGCTTGCCTGCCTCTCAACAATGAAAAGGAGTGGTGGGTGTGACAGTATTCTGAGAATGAACTGTGTACCTATGAATTCATGTGATGTTTGAAAATCTTCTCTCCCCTGCCGTCCCATGTGCAAAGAAAGTGCTATGATGCCGTCTGCATCCGTGTCTCTTTTGTTCATATTGAAATGGCTGCATTATTGCAATGATGATGAGTGGATTACTACACCAGTGAAGCAGGATTTATATTTCAAATGTAGCACCACCATAAACCATAAACATACTTCTACATAAACTGACTAAATAGACCGGAAACAGACTGATCACAAGATCACGATCAAGTCACGATCAGGTTGTGATCACTGTTAACCAACAATTCCACAACTATACCAACTGCTGTACAAAAGTATGATAAAATATTACACACAAAATGATACAAAACGTATCAAGTTGTTAAGAGTTGTGGCGCTGTGAACCCACCCACCCCTCTACAACACTGAAGAGGTGTGCGCGACCCCCCTCGACGTTATATTCCCCTCTGGAAGCGTTCCAGCACGGCATGCGTCAACTTCCCGTGGCTCAAACGCCTATCAGCGTATCTGCATTAATAACGTACAGCGCTCCCACTTCCCTCCCTGCTGTGGACATAATGGCTGTATTTATTCAAAAGGACAAAATTGCACAGCGTGGGCCAGTACCAGGACCACCATTTACAGCATACACATGGCAACCGGCCTGGACATGAATAAGGGTGTGTGAGGTGTAATGACCGTGTTTGGATAATAACTAAGTCAACACCCACTAGTGGGGCTACAGGTCCAGTTCCACAATGATAATGTAACAAAAAGCTACGTATGTTTTGGTTTTTTAAGCAAAGTATTATATCTTAATATGTATATAAAATGTATGAGAGGCCAACAAACCTTTTTAAAAATATATTAAAAAAATATTTGTTGATTATATTGCTAGCATAAGGCATGTTATCAGGTAGGTTTGAGCAAAAATGTAAAGAAAATATACCATCTTGTTTTGTAAAAATTATTTTTTGAGTTATCAATCAAAATTTTATGATAATAGTTGATCAATTGTACATGTAGTTTCATCAATCGGTAACTATGAAATTGATATATTTAAATTTGCAAAGAAAGATTACATTAAATGTTGATCTAATCTTATTATTATATATTGAAATTGGTTTAACAATTCACAAAATTGACTGTCCAAACAATATAGATCAGTTTAAAAAAAATATGAATTTTTTTTTTTTTTTTTAAAGGATGAAAAAAAATATATATAAATCGGTGAACATATTTCATCTGTATTTCACATTTTCCACCATATTTCCATCGTGATTGGACAGCGAACCAATTCCAGAGATTAATTTTAAAAAATAAATAAAAGTAGTGTATGTGTGCCTTAAATATGGTGTAACACATGTAGTCAGTGTTCCGGGAAAATAGAACAAAAATTCGAACTTTTTTCCAACCCCGAATTGGAACCGTTTCGGTAGAATCACCCATATACGACGGTGTGCAAGTGTACGTAGACATCGTGTGTGTGAATGAATATGTGTTTGTCTTTCTGTGTACCGTAGCATATTATCACATCTGAGCATTGCAGTGGAACAGACAGACAGGCAAGGTGGACATGCTGGAGAGCGTGAGCGACATGGCCACTGATCTGCTGCTTTAAAGTGGATTTCAGAGTCAAGCTGCACGCTGACAACATCACCATGCAGACAACATGAGAGGAACCTCTAGAAAATGTCATCATCTCCCTCCCTCAGAAGGGCAAGTGTGTGCATGTCTGTCCGTGCAAGAAACCATAAGCAACCAAGGAGTATGAGTACAAGGGAGATTGAAGGAGGACGTGTATTGCATGTGTACCGTGTGTGTGTGTGTGTGTGTGTGTGTGTGTACGTGTGTTTTCACCTATGAAGCCAGATGAGGGTGGATTGGGTTGAATGTTCTCCTGAGTGTTGCCCTGAATCACATCCCAGAGTTGCCACACATAGCTGGGGTGAAGGACGTAGAAGGGCTGGCCAGGATGGAGCCTCCGGTGCTCCACGTACGGACCAAAGAGGTCATAGTCTGGACTGGCATACCACTGAGGAAGGAAGAGGGAGGCGGAGGAACACAAATAACACATTACATTTCAGACCACAGAGACGAATAAACACATTTTGCGATGAACAGAATTTCCACTGACTCCATTTCATTTGCTTCATTTCACTCTACAAGCTCATCTCCCCATTTCATATTGTTTCATATGACAGATGATAGTACAGGGTACGTCGTGCCAAGAAATAAAATCATGATAGGTAGATAGGATAGGCGAGAGCAGCAAGACCAAGCGACAGACTACCCACCCCTGCAACCATTATTATAGTCAGCATTTTAATTGGCTACTTAGTGGGATTTGTTGAGGATACAATGGGCAACAGCCCTATATGGAAAAATGTTGCAAGATGTTGAATACAAGCCATCGTGTCCTTTTTTCTCTTCCCTGATTCTTTATTTTCCCTTCAAATTTTGTCTTCACTGTTCACCCCTGTGCCCCTTCTCGCTTCACTTCATCAGTCTCTTTCATGCCTTTCCTGACAGGGAGATTGAAAAGGCTTAAGGCAGACTCATGCTGTGTTGAAGGAGCTGAGATGATTGCCTGCTCATATATTGTCAAATAGAGATGATGAATAGGGTCCCTACTTTCAGATGCGTTCTGCTTTTTTGGGTCTAGCCTAAAGAAAAAAAAAAAATCAACGAGCATCTTACAAAGTACTATCAACTGATGTTGCATGCACTCGCCTTACAAGGATACGATTGTACATGTGCACAGGACGGAGATGTCTCCCAGAGACACCAGAGATTATTATGGTGCTACTTCTATCAACACATAAAACATAGCAAAGCTTCACTGCTTGACATCACAGCTAAGTGAAACTGGGTCTGCAATAAACAGAAGACGTCTGCGTACATCCATTAATAATGCTGACTATTTACACTGACAACCAGACACACAGTGATTTGGTGTAAGGCCAATTTAACCTGGCTGAAATGAAAAAAACCATAGGCCTACTGTTTATTTCATCAACCCCATCTATGAAAATCTATGAAGCATTTTAAATGATGTGGGGGGAAGGGCTTCATCTCCACCTGGCAGCTTCACAGGGAGTTCACAGGGCTGCACAATAATGACCCCTGCCCCTTCAGAGAACAAAAGGTTGCAAATAATAACTGTTGAGCAGAAGAAGAGCAAGGTCACAGAGGGATGCAATACAACTTTAATTGCCAAGCGCAATCCCCCGGGGAATTAACCCTTCAGCTCACTCGGAAGTCAGGCCATCCCTTGAATATGAATTCAATAGGAATTAGGGAGTACAAAACAAAAACTGAACAAAATGGAGAGGAGTGAGAGGGGAAAAGGATAGAGGTGGGAGAGAGGTTGATTAGGATGGTCAGGGGGCTGTAGGCTTGTACAGGGAAAACGTGGAGCGACTGACAGATTAAAAAAATAAATAAATACATTTAAAAAAGCATCACACTACATTTGTTTCCGCAAGCATTCGCCATGTCCATGCTTGCGGAAACAAATGTGGTATATATTTGTAGTAAAGATGAAGGGTGCAATCAGACTGTCGTATCAAGGGCAGGCAGAGGCCAGGTCTAGGGGAAGGAAGTAGATGAGAGTAGTAGAAAGCAATAATAAACAGAATAATATATAGGGGAGGGGGGAATGGCTAGGATGAGGTCAATAAAGTTGCGATATGCAGTGATGTTGCGTTTGTGAGTATGATATGGCCACTTGTGTGTGTGTGCGTGTGTGTGTCACAGGCCTATTTGATACCAAAAAAACATACCTTGTGTAAATTGACAGCATAAGGCGCAGGGTCCCAGGCTACCACTGTCACATTCTTGTAGAGCGAGCTTGTGTTGAATCGATGCTTAGGATTCGCCAGAATCTATAAAAGGCAACGAGGAGTGTAAATGTAAAGACATGTAAAACATAAATAAATAAATAAATAAAAACAAAAACACCTGTTTGTGTGCATACATGGGTGGTTCTAAGGTGTGGCCGACTGGACCACCGTCAACGCTTGAATCCGTTTAAATAAAGTGTTTTCATCTGTATTAATGGCCTTGGTTTTCCAGTGAAGTGCTTTATGAAGAACCTGATTTGTTAAAAAAGCATTATAAATCAACAGTGGGATTCTTCAGATTTGGGGGTAACAGATCAGGCTTTTTGGTAGCCATTTGTTGTCTGATGAGAAGAGAATTTATAGTACTAAGAGGTGAAAGTGGGAGTGAAACACAAAGAAGATGTAGATGTTCCTCAAAGGCTACAAAAGGCAGCAAACCAAACCTGACAAAAAAAAACCACAGAGTTATGATCACCAATGCGTACAAATGTGTGTCTGTGCATGCATAACTGATCCTTATGTAACTCACAGTTCACGCGCCGGGCCACGTGCCTGACGTGTGTTTTCATAGAGTCACGGGCCACTCAGAGACACATCCTTTATTCATACATCATTGTTCGCCACACAGGGTCTCACATCCACTCACCTGTGAGTTGATGATGCGTATAGTGGTTCTGTTCCCCACGTCTTTTTCATATCCCTCTGTAGGCGCAGTATTGAATCGCAACACTGCATCGTGGGCATCTGAAGATAGAGCATCAAAGAGCACGTCACTTCAAGCTGTCAATGAATGGGACATGAAACATCTAATGTCCATCTGAAAACATCAAATTGAGGAAGTCCAGAGAAAGTTAAACTTGGATGAATCTTCGGACAGGAGCTAGACCTCAACTACAAAGTGAAACCCACGAAACCTAGAAAATGTTTAAAACCAATTTGCAAGAGCTTGTCGAAGCTGATGTGTTTGTGGCAGAAGTGACCACTCCCTATGAACCATGGTGACCATTAATAGAGCGGTGCAGGAATGACTGATAAAACCAGATGAGTTCGCATTTTTGCACTTCCGGTTCCCTCGTCTCGAAGTCCATGGGTTTTTTTGAATGTGTTTTTGGTTAGATGTCTGAAATAAGGTCTGTGGTTAACACAAGCTTAAGAGGTTTTGATGTTTTGTTCTACGACATAAAATACGTCAGTAAAAACCCCACTTGTGAATTTTGAAGCTTTTACGTGTCTTAAAAAAGGTGGTTGCTAACAAGTGGCTGAATGAGACTACAGAGGTTGTCGGGGACATTAAACGCATCACACCGAACACAGTAACTCAGCTACTCACTAGTCCTCCTTTACAGCCTCTAGTCGTGTTTATACTCGCACTCTTCCAAACTATTCTAACTCTAACTTTACAACTTGTAGATTTATCAATTTATAGTATTTTTAGTGGTTGTGACGTTGAAGTCATGTGACCGTGGTGTAGTTCGTTTATAGCCTAACGTTAGCTTTTTACTTCTGCCGATTGCATTTACACTTCAAAAATCATAAAAGTGGTATTCATGTGTGAAGATTATCTTGCTGAACAAAATGGGTAAGTATCATAAACTTGTGTTTGCCACAGAGTTTATTTTCTGCAATAATCCCAAATCCAATGGAAAAATCCCATTGGCTTTTTGTGGAGGGAACCAGGGCGATGCTAACTTCTGGGTTGGCCTACAAAAATACATCATCCCTGTACTACTCTATAGCGTTGACTGGCAGGCTCATAGGAATAGCCAGGGTGCTCTCTAGTGGTTAACTCAGGTAACTGAAGAGGCACCACTAATATAAATACTGTTACTATTTTAACTAGAATAGTGGCATTACATGTCAACTAGATACAGTCCAAAAGAGGTGGTTGTATTCTTCCTATAAGGTCTTTCAATCACAAACGTGAAAATGGTTATATGGTTATAATAACAGTTACAAACGTCATCTCTGCCTGTCCACTGATCGATAAGTCCATTCCACTTCATCAGTGGTATGAAACATGAAGGAACGATCCTCATGGGTTGATCTGACACTAGAATGGATCATCTCCCAGCTGGTCTGACCCTCCTTCATCACTGCCCCCAGTCGACTGTTAGAACATAGATCGCCGTTCAGCACAACACATACCCGGGGAATACATGTTCACCTTGACATTGAGACTGTGCCTTCCCACTCTCATATAATGTGGTAGAGCCTTCAGGGCTATGCTGGATTAGTGGTTACTCAGCACCACTTTCTTAAAGCGAGGGGCTTTTCTAAATCTATATCCAGCAAGAGGACACATTATTGCTGATAAAGCCCAAATCAAATAGCGTCTGTCCTCTTTTGGGAAAAATATGATTGATTGATTGAGCTGATTTGAGAGGGGAAAAACTCTGGGACACTGTTGCTGTTTAGTAGCGTTTCCAGTGGGAAGAATATTTCTTTGCATCGTCACTGGTGTGTTCTTCAGCTAATGCTATTTTCAGAGAATCTGAATAAATAGAAAATAGGACAGATATAAGCCTCAAAATGCTAATGGCATGGCCCAGATAAGAGTCTTTATGTAGGGAGACCCCAGACACTCTACTTTAATGACCCCAAGTATGTAACACACCAGAAGGAGCCACTTCCAGCTTGTGAAAAATGTTGGCATGACAATTAAATAGTATGGGAGAATTTCCCCATTAGTCCCAACTAATTGCCGGAAATGTTTCACACATTTCAGGACTTCACACAGATGAAGTTAGTTTAAAGCAACTTAATGTCTTTTGCCTATAGGCAAAAGAAAATAAACTGAGGAAATAAAAATAAATGCCTTTAACACTTTATGCAAAAGGCATAAAGTGAGTTGCAGTACTTTATGCCTGTCTAAACCAAGTCTATCCAACACCCCCAAAACCCCAAAACTTGCAACTGGTGTTAGCAGAAGAAATCACATCACCTCAAGTCTGGTATCACTTCACCAGTTAACTTCTAAACTGACTTTAAGATTTTGTTAATCACAGACAGTCTTAGATTTATGTAAGCAGCTCAACCTCAGATCCCTGGGCAGGAGTTAAACTTAAGGGAGTCCAGGTCTTTGTCATCACAGCACCTACTTTCTGTCTTTAAGTCACTTCTTAACGCCCATCTCTACAGACAGCCTTTTATGGAATGATATTTCTCTTTCCACCATTTCCCCACTATGTTGGTTTGCTGGTTTAACCATAGCTTGTTTTTGTGTCGTTGTTTACAGTGATTGAGAAGCACTTTGTAAATACAGCTCAATACAGCTATGAGGCACGAGAAGATTTTCAGGGAGAGGTGAGACGTTTTTGTCCATCCCAGTTTTTAATTGATCGATTACAACTGAGCTGTGATGCTTTCCAGCAATGGAGTAGCAGCACCCTCTGCTGACTGATGTCGTAGTTGAGCAGAAGAGGTGTTGCTGCTGTGTAGTTTCAATTGTACAGCGGATCCCCCAGGAGGAGCTGGAGGAAGTTTCTGGGGAAAAGGACGTCTGGGCTGCTCTGCATGCCCTGTCACCACTATGCCCGGACCTGGATAAGCGGCTAGAAAATGGATGGATGGATGGATAGCTGCGCCATGTTGCTTTGAAAACTCAAAAGTGGTGATTGTCAGAAAACTATTACATACCACAAATTGGCATTCAGTTTAATTTGACTCGCCTGTGTGGCTGCCTTTGTAATTGTGATTTAGTGACTTCAAGGTTAAAGCTATTTTCCCCATGTGGTGTTTTGGTTATTTTATCCATGCCCTGCAGGTCTGTGTCTCAACTTCTTCACCTGAGAAATACAATCCAAGAGAGACAAGCAAGGTTTTTTGTTCTGAGTGGCAAGATAAGCTGATGATACTTAGATCTGGTCCTAAGGTCATCCTTCCTTTGACATGATAATACTGCTGCGATCCAACACACTGACCCAGCGTTGTTTGAGTTATTTTTTGTTTGATGCTTTTTTTGTTTCGTTGGTCCGTGCATCCGGAGAGTATGGACAGTATAGGAGGGCAGCAAGAGAACACAATGTACTCGTACAGTACTGGGGATGTTGATGCAACTAAGGATGCAGTTTACTCCATTCACCACATGATGGCAGCCAAACATCACACCGCATGTGTGTGGACTGAAACTACAGACAAAGCTCTCATTCGCTGAACACAGCCATAGAGAAACCTGACATTATCTGAATCTCGACAAAACTGCAGGTGGCATACAAATGGCGAACGATTGTGAATGACGACAATTAAGTTTGTGATGTGCAATCGCATAGAGTTTTGATGCAGTGCAGCGTTTCAGAAAGCGGTAGGCACAAGGGTAGAAGCCAGTAGTGGGATCAATGTAGTTTGATTTCCTGCTGAAGCTAATCTGCAGAATGATTGTGTTCGGCTTACCCAACATTGTGAGGCAGTTCAACAATTAATGAGCTTATTACATTCATCCTATCCGTCAAGTCGCTAAGTCCCCCGTCGGACAAAAATCTCTTGTGAGAATTTAATACCGTGATAATGACACATCAATACTGCTGTTTGACATGAGGATGTGTGGAAAAAAACCCTCTGGGAGTGACCTGCTGTAGGCTGCACGTACCTATGAGGATCAATAACAAATCACATTATCATCATCATCATCATCATCATCATCATACCACACACACACGTCCCATTTCCTTGTTTATTTTTCCTCATTTATTTGATGCATTTGATGCTATTACCCCTCGTTTTATTATCTGGTATTACTCTGCCATTTTCTGTAAAGCAACTTTGTAGCAAAACCTGTGTAAATCTGACTCGTCAATTGTCAGATTTCTCTCGCAGCAGGGGTGGAGGCATCGCACAGGCAGGGGCAACACTGGTGTTACTACTCACAGAAAAGGAAGCACCGCTAGTAACCCACCGTGGAGATGTCACTTGCATGCCTCTGATTATCGGTGAACGCGGCTCGTTTCACTTGTCTTTCAATAACCAGGACAGTGTTATCCAAGACAGCAGGAGCCTAACTGCCTGTATAGTACATAGACAAATGACATGCATAAAGCCCTGGGACTCCATATCAAGGCCCGAGCCAGCTCTAGGCAGCTGAGCTCACGAGGAAATGCAATGTCTTAAGATGAGATGAAGCTATACGTGATGTGAGGAAGCCTGATTGGTTACCAGAGGGGGGTTCTTCTTTTTCTAGTGAGCCATCTGTCCCCGAGTTCACACTCCCCGAAGAGCTGCCAACGTCTCTGAGCGAAGAGCACGCACATACACTGGTGCACACGAAGACATATACCAGACTGACACGTCAATAAGGAAGTATCGTGCCAAAAAAAAACATAAAAATGACTTTTAACACACGCACACACACACGCACACACACACACACTCAATGCACAACAGCTCATGAATGTCACAGCATTAAAAAAGAAAAACCCACATCAGTCTCCCTTCGCAGTCGGTGCCAGAGATCGAGAAATGTCACCGGGGCATTCCCAAGGGTCATTTCTGTATTTCACACTCTGACAGCATATTCAGCCGAGCAGCCGCCACCAAAACCTGCCCTGCCCTACCCGCAGAAATACTACCTTGTACAAAATCCTATGTAAATCATATAGATGGGCAATGAACATCAAAAGACACGTTCTGGCTGTCCTGTTACCACATCACAAAAGAGGTACAGACTTTCTTCATCACATTCAATCTGTTCTAGGCCAAGACACGTTTCAGTAAAAGCATGTTCAGGATCTGACTCTTCAACTCATGTTACGAGCTGCAATGTGTCCTCCCTCCCTTCTGTCAACCACTTCCTTCCTTTGACTCCCTCTAACCGTTTGCCCTTATACAAAACCCCCTGTCCTCTCTACTCACCGATCTCTTTGCCCAGTCTCGAGTGCAGGATGGCCCCGGCCGAGGTGACCACGGCGCATGTTTTGAAGCCGCTCCGGTCCTGCTGTCTGTAGAGTTTCTCCAGGGGGAGGGGCGGCACCAGACGGGCCCAGCCCAGCGAGGAGAAGGGCTGCTCTGATCCATCCACTGTCCTCAGCCTGGCCTGGGCCTTCAGTTGACACAACAACTCCTTGGCACTCTGGGCAACCCTGCGATGCCCCTTGTAGGCCACTTGGTGCTTGTTGGCGTTCAAGTAGTCCTTCATGGCTCGCTGCAGCCGGGGGCTCAGCATCCCGGCGGACACGCGGCCCCGCCACAGGCGCTGCACCACCGAGGCCGACTTGGAGAAGTAGTACTCCTCCAGATCAGAGGAGTCGCCTCGGCCTCTCCTGCCCGCCGTCATCCTCCCGCTGTTCCTCGTTTCTACCGCTTCCTCTTCCTCATCCTCTTCCTCTCCGCCGTGGCGTCTCGCGGATCGGTTCTGGTGCTCCGTGGTGCGGAGCGTTCTCTCGCGACTGTGGGTCAGAGGGTCCGAGTGGGAACCCACGTTCTCTGTGCCGAAGGAGGACCAGGCGGCCAGGCTTTGGGGGTCCAGGTAGTCTTGGGGGCTGGCCTCCTGGCTGGTATACATGGGGTAAGGAGCACTGTTGGGGCTTTGGCTCACCTCCAGGCTGGACTCTGGAGTGGTGGAGCTGGCGGAAGGATCTGGCTCCGCTCCAGGGTAGGTGGTGGTCAAGGTGGAGGCCAGTTCAGGTCGGGAACCCATGATGGCCCGCTGCTGATGGGAGGCCTGGATCGAGGCCAGGCGCCGTGTGTCCGGGTGTTGGGAGAGCGAGGAGCCGGCGGAGGTCAGAGGCTCGTCCACGCGAGCATCCAGGAAGAACGAGAGGAGGGCCAGGAAGAGCAGAACCCAGGCCAGCATTCCCACCAGCACCAGCCTCCGCCACTGCCTCATACTGGACTTCATTACCTCTCAGTCACATACACTGTCTGTCCAACTGGCCCACCAACAACACAGCCTCACGGCCAGGACTTCAGCCCAGAGGTCAGCTGGAGGGCCTGGAAAGAAGAGAGGTCAGAAGTGAAACTTGTGAAACGGCACAGGGCAGCAGTGATGAAGCAGACAGACAGGTAGACAGACAGACAGGTAGACGGTCTCCAGGAAGACTCACCTGAACTGATGCTTCTATTTGTCCACGTCCATGTGTCTTCCAGAATATAACAGGACCCTTAGAAGAGAAGTGGTACAAATTAGTAGAGTCAGCATGCACATACATAGGCGCATGCGTACACACACACACACACACACACACACACACACACACACACACCTCACGCACACACACACACACACACACACACACACACCTCACACACACCATACTGTAGGGAAACAACTCCTGCAGGGCAGAACTTGGCTGCTTTCCACTCACAATAAACACTCAAAGATTTTTTAAATTCAAGAACCATTTAGAAACTAGTGGTGATTTTACAGTCCTCCTCCGATCGGCTTAAAGAGTCTGAAAGTCGCTTGTCCCACAATATACACCAGCAATATGAATCAGAATAACCCAAATTAATAAAAACAAATAAATTCAATCGTATTTGGAACATTGGGAAAAATCAAACCAAAGACAAAATTAATGACTTAAAGCCCCAGGAAACTTGGCTTGAAATAGTAAAAATGAATATATGATATCAAAGTTTAGTGTCTAATTAAGCATCCACAAAAATCTGAGTGAAAATAAACGTTCAGAAATATTAGGAAACCTGGTTCAAATGAGTGGCGGGTTCAGAACAGTGGGGTTGAATTGGGCGCAGAGAATTCATTCATCCAATCATTAAACAACGTGCTTCACTGTAATAAACTGTATGAATTAGGATACTCCTTCAAAAACACTATGAAATAATCCCTAGTTTCCCCCCATTAATGAGTGTTGGATTCCTATAGTTCTTTTGGTTTCTTCACATCATTTTGATTCATAAACATTATATATTTGCCCCAACATTATATCTTAGTATGTAGTTATTACTGTTTACCATTCGCTGTTAGCAGTACCACAGCAATTACTCATTTAGATTACTACTGCTAGAGCCTAACACTAAGGTGTACTAGATGCTAAGCTTAATGATAGCTTACTGAGAGACAGAGACAGAAAAAACAATGAAGGTGAGCAAATGAACCGGTAAATTGCTCGACACCAAAGGACTACAATCCTCTCAACCACATATAATGAGGTGTTTCGGGCTTTTAATGTCAGAGTACGTCTCTCGAGAGTACGGCGGGAGAGAAGAAAGCTCCAGAGTATTAAGCCTTCTCTAGTCCTAATTACTGCTGAGTCTGGCGAGAGTGATTTCAGGGGCCCCTGTGGTCCCTCCATACATCCAGGGCCCCAACCCCCCCGCCCCCGCCCCCACCCCCACCCCCACCCTGGGCCACACAAGGAGGCCAAAGCTCATCCACTGACCCTGGGCAAGCCTGGAGGAAAACAGCAGGGAGCAATGGGGCCAGAGGGAGCACAGACAGCAAGGGAGAGGATACTGACTGAACTGACTGCACACACACACACATACACACACACACACACACACACACATATATATATATATACTATCAGGTATCTGATAGCAGTATTTCTCAGAAGCTTCAGCACATTATGGATTACCAGGCTTGCGGCTCTAGGGAGGAGAGGTGACTGTTAGGCTCTAATCCTCTGTGTAGCAGTTTGGGCACGTCCACATCACCGGGGTCAACCGTTACTCACTTAACACCTGGAAGAAACAGCAACCCGCCTGACTGCAGAAGGCAGCGAAACAAAGACGATAAGTGAGCAAACACACAAAAGGAGTCTAATGTCAGCAACAAGCAAATGTCATCTATATGCACCACTGCTTCCACGAGTGTGTGTGCGCGTATATATATGTGTGTACTGTTGATTTGCCTCACCTGGCAGCAATCAGGATGTGTGCTTCAGTAAATGCGGTAAAACAACATAAATGAGTGGCACAGATGGAGAGACGTGGGTGGAGGACAGAGCTAGTCTTTTGAGAGCTAGACAAAGAAATGGAACAAAATGAGAGACACGCTGTCGGAACGAGACACAGCCAGACAGCAAAGGACGGTTAAACGAGTCAAGGGAGCAGGGGACGCTGATGAACAAATAGATGAATTGTAAAGGAGCAAAACAGAAATCCAAGGTAAACGGTGGAGGGAGAGGAAGCAGTCTTGTAATAGAAAAGAGGAAAGAGGAGATTAGTTAAATGTTAGCAGGCCCTTTGCCCCGAGGAGGATAATTATGTGGTCTAGGACTTCCATGAGAGAAAAACGAGAGTGAGGGAGTGAGCGCAGAGAGAGAAACCATGTTATGCTGAGAGAAACAGATGCCATATCAGCAGATTTAATATTTAATATTTAATTTGTTAATACTCCTTGTTTATCTTTTTCTTTTTCTTATGGCACTCTATTGTTTGCACACTTGTTTTTTTGCACTATATTGTTTATTCTATTCTGTTTTTTCTATTGTTGTGAGCTGCTATAACGTGAATTTCCCCACGGTGGGATTAATAAAGTCTCTCTTATCTTAGATTCATCAGCCATCACTATTCTCCAGTCACCAACATTATTAATCTTTGGAGGAATAAATCTCTCCAAAACGGATATTTATTGTCGGAGCACAGTGGTAACAGTTTCAATGTTCAGGCTCAAATCACATTCTCTGAAAGAGCGAATTCTAGTGGCGATATTATCCAAGAAATTATAGCTGCCAATTAGGCTAGATGGTTTTAGTATCCTTGCTTCCACATAAAATATCAATAAAATGGTCCGGTACATAAATGCAGTGTGAAATTCTACACGTCCAGGGGTGTCAACGATCCCATTTAACAGCAAAATGAACGGCAGAAAATAGAGGAAGAGAAAAGAGACTATTGGAGGAGGGGCGAGAGTCTAGTGCAAAACTATGTAATAAACTGCAGTCACTCTATAATTCATCGGCTTTAGAAAGCAATAGTCTCACAAAGACATAACTCCGACATCTCCGACTCTTCAGCTCTACTGTAACTCTGACCTGGACATTTTAACCTCATTATCTACTCCTGTCACAGACGTCCAGAGCTGTAGTCAACACACGCCTGTCATCGTTACAGCACTGGGAATTTGGTCCCCCCCCCCCCCCCCCCCAATTTCTTTTCAGGATTTCCATTTAATACATTTGCGCTTAAATATGCCTGTAATGACATAATTTAACATATAATCATCTTAAGATACATTTCCTCTTGATAAATATGAACACCACCCAAAGACAATGGAATCAGATGAGAGTAAATTAAGTGTTGAGCAGGCTGTAATTTTGTCTTGTTCAATCTAAAACAAGACAAAAGAATGAAGCTGAAAGGGCATTAATCATTTTAAATGAAAGTAAAAGACCCTTTTAGGGCTGTAGTAGAATACTTTTCATCCTCAGAGGATGATCTGACCCATTCTTCAATTATATGATGTGCAAAAATAGAAAAGGCTAATGTAACCACATTCCTTGAGTCCCAACATGCCCTCCTCACTTCACTAATATTCTCAGTGTGTCTACGGTACAAGCAGTGCCAGAGGTGAGTGCACTGAGCTAGAGCCACTATTTGACTGCCAGGTAAGTGCTTAGGCAGCCCCTGAGGGAATACGAGCGTACAGCATCTCACTGAAAATTGTTCAGTCCACTTTAATACACCCTGCTGGGGACCAGAGTGGAGAGGCCATGTTATTAATGCATCAATTGCAGCCAGCTAGAAAAACATCTTAAATAAGGGAACAGAGACTTCTGAGGAAAGTGGAAGTTTAGGCATGGGCGGGGGGGGGGGGGAGGGGGGGGGTGGGTGAGAAAGCATAGGCCACATGAAGTTAGCAGAAGATACAAAGGAAAAGCTGCGTTGTGCTGATAGGAACATCCTCTAACGCTCATTGTTCTCCCGCCACCCGACTGGCCGCCTGCCCTGCTGCGTTCAAGAGAAAAATACGTGTTGATTCACGGTGAGTGGGTAGAAGCCAATAAAGGCTAATGAAGATATGCTATGTTGTTTAACACCGGCATCGAAAGACAGACGAGAGACAGTAACGATAACAAAAGAGTCTCACTAAGAATACAGTGGGATGATTGCTGTATTTAGTCCCAGACACATCCAGACGGGTGTGCATGAACAGGCTGTCCTCCACTATCCTGCTCACTGCATGGCAGCGGGATTTAACGGTACATTCTCTAAAATAAAGCACAGGCGAACTGGTTGGGTCCTCATAAAATATTGAGCCCTCAAGAGTAGAGGTGTTCTCTGTCTAAAAAATAAATAAATAAAGCCATTTTTCCTTTAATATTCACCTCTCAGCGGTTCATGTCAGTACACAGTTGCAGCCCAGTGGTACAAACAATTCCCTCAGACAACAAATGGCTACAAAACAATACATCACTGGAGGAGTGAAAACCAGACAAGACCAGCCCTGTTGAGGCCGCGGTCCTGAGGATCGGTGTGAAGTGTGTGATCTGGGACAGACGGGAGGTAGTAATGCGGTGGTCGTCTCCCACTTTGTCTGGAAATTTGTCTGAAATTCCAATTCAATGAAGCAAATTTCCATATCTGCATTTTCTGAGCTGACTTCACCTGTAAGCGAGGGGCTGAACCGAACCGAGAGACAATAGTCCTGAACCACTTCTACGACTGCCGTAATATGAGACAGTCAAATATAGCACAGCATTTCACTGTGCAACACCCACTCCGGTACCATCCTCTATCATCCGGGGAGGGAAAATTGTATGGTTGTGGACAGATTTGTGCAGAGAAGAGAAAACGACACTGAAAATGAGGACAAAGAGGAACTGGTGCGCCAAACCCCACTGACATCAAAGTTATTGAAGTCCTAAAGTGAAGTGAGAAAATTAAACCCGAGGAAACAGCAGATCCACTCAGGCTAAATGAACCGTGGCGCTCTCTCCTCACTTAATGAACCCCTTGCTACAGGTTCACCCCGCTTTAGCCTCAGGAGGCAATGAGGTTATTACTGTCTAGGACATCAGGCATCAGCTTCTGTAATTACACTGCCAGGGTCTGAGTTCTCTAAAGGCTCCGCTGGACCTCACATCAAATCACATATAGTTCTGTTGGCGTGTTTAAGTCGAACCTCTTCATCCAACAGTGTTTTTTCATCTCTCGTTGCCCGCTACTTCTGTAGCATAGTTTCTAGGCCAGTCAATCTGTGAGCAGGGGAGAATGTGTGCTGGATGGTAATGAGAGAGGAAGTGAGGAAGAGGGTGTAGTAGAATAGAAAAGGGAAGATGAAGGGCTTGATGATGGGAGAGAGCCAGAAAAGCCATGTGGTAGCACTGTCTCTGTGATGGATGGATGGAGGGATTATCTCTCCTTACTCCTCATTTCCTCACCCTGCCCACATCTCCTACTGAGCGCTAATCCTGCCGCTCCGCCAGTAACATTATGTCATGAGAGCCTTCCTACCTTCCCTTCCACTTTCACTGCTCACCTTCTTCTGCTTCCTCCCACATCTGCCTCTGCCTGTGACCTACATTCAGCTGCAGTACTGTACATGCAGATGTAAGCGCAGACACCCTTCCGCTGAATGCGTTTGTGTGTGTGTGTGTGTGTGTGTGTGTGTTCGGGAGTCAGTCATTTCCGTGGCACGCTTTACCAACACAAATAAACAAATCAACATTACATCCACTACTCTATCTATTTGTGTGCACGCATCCTCGTGTATGCACGCAGTTCCTGTGCGAGGGCTCTGCCTGCCAGGCTGTGTGTGGATATGTGACTTTCTACCAGCAGTAGATCAACTGTTTCCTCACCACTGGCACCTAGCATAAGGAGCTGAGAACACACTGCAGGCGATACAGCTCATTCCAGCCATTCAACTGCCTGCCAATCAAATACACTAGAGCGTGTATACACATGGCTGCACACACAAATGCGCACACACACACACACACACACACAGCTAAGCACAGGCCAGCAGTGAAACACGTACAGTAAAACACGAGCTCCGCTGCTCTTTCCTCATAAATATACAGTGGTTTAGAGTACATGAAGACAAATATAGAAGCTTTAAAAAAATAAAAAAATGTATTTCTCTGCTGCCTTCTCACACACATGCAACCAAGCGAATGAGGAAAGCGTGGGCGGTGTTGGTGTTAATCTTGAAATGATCAAAGAAAGGTTGAGGAAGAAAATGACTCTCTTGGTGGTAGCAGGATTATGTTAAAGAGGGAGGGCTTCGGGTCTGGTGTACCACAGGGTCTAGCTCCATTAAAGACTGATCCCGATGAGGCAGATTAGGTCCGTCCTCTCCACCAGCTATCCCTCTTCCACCACAGCAAACGATTAGAATCAGCAGAGCAGAAATGCTTATTTTCAGAGAGACGTGCTTAAAAACTCATTAATCTCCCTCTCCGGTTGTGACTAGGCTCAATAACAGCTAAAAGGCGCGGGGGGGGGGCGGAAGTCTATCTCCCAGACACACCTGTGCTCCTGTCACCTTCCATCTGCTCCGCAAAAATTCACAGAAGACGACGGGGCTCAGAGCTGCAGAGTCTGTCAGGCACTACATGTACACGCATACAGAAGAGTTGACTTGACACTGCACCCCCCCCCGCCCCCCCCCCCCCCTTATATTGTGAATGGACACCTGGATGGACACACACCTGGAGGACAAAGACATTACAGTACCAATTGAGCTCTCTCTCCTCCCATCAGAGCACCATGTGAAGGGTGCATGTGCCTTGTAATTATGAGAGCAGTGGACACCAACGCACAGACTCAGAGAGGAAACAAGCCACTGAGTCAGAAGACAAATGTAAGAGAGGAGATTGGGGGGGGGTGTACAGGGGAGACTGCAGGTCAGATCGTGAAGAGGTAGCTTCCATCCATCATATATAAAAATCAGGTAAGCAGAAGGTGTGAAAGTTCTAGTGGGATTCGATCCGAGGCCGGCGGCGTCACCGACTCCATTATCCGGTAAGAGACCACGGTCACAGCAGCTGTCACACGCTCAGATGAAAAAAAAAACATGAAAGATTGAGTGTGGATGTGGAAATACGACAAAAAGAACATTTTACAAAAGGCAAAAAGTCTAATGTGAAAACTAACCGCCACTTTTAACTGGCAGAAAGGCTGACAGAAAGTCTTGGGTGGGTACAATGTACAGTTGAATCATCCTGACCTTCTAACCACATCCTATTCTGATAAATCACACAGGGCAGTGGTTCTTAATGACAGCCTTTCACAGCACACACAGACCTCTAGAATACACCCTGCCAACAGCAAGGTCCTATGAAGGAAATGCAGCTCTGCATCTCACATTATGGCCCATAAATACAGCTGGGAGTGCTGACTTCCACAGCAGAGCGGCACTTCATGTGAGAAAGTGGACAGAGTCTACTTAAAAGGACTCTTCCCTGTCTGTTCCCCTGCTTGTAGAGGTTGTTTGGAGATGATGATGATTGTACTATCTGGTTTTACGAGCAGCCCGTCTCTCGCAGCTACAATGACCTCACTCCATTTGGTTTCTGGACCACGAAAATATACAGATTCCCCAGAATTAGAAAGTCCTTGCTTCTTGAATCTTAAGGCAATGTAAAAAAAAAAAAAAAAAAAAAGTAATGGAGGCTTTGGGAGCCACGGATACGCTTAAAAGATAAAAACAACCACACTTTGTGGTGCAGACCTAAAAATAAAGGCAAATGTTCAGCCACACAGGTTAACACATGGGCCTAATTATATACAACACGTTTCAAAAGGAATTGGATGAAAGGATTTTCCCCCCATTGCAGGATTCCATGCATTGGTCAAAATAGAAATGTACATGTGGGGGGAAAAAAAAAAAAAAACAACAATCATATTTGCCCAGATAACAGGACCTCTAATCCAAGCACTACAGCTTAACCTCTCTATAATCTGCCTGAACTCTGGACACTTACTTACTTATTTACTTACACTGAACATGGGCTGAGATTAGAAGCCCATCATGCAACACAACTAGGAAAGCGACGCCACATTCATCTGTTCAAACACCCCATGTCCTGTTCCAAAGACCCGACATATGGAGTGCAGCGCCATAAATCAACACAACGGCACCCCACGCTCGAGTGCCTCGGAGACATTTCAGGAAGTTTATAACCTGGCGAAACAGGCTAATTACCTCCGACATCCATGTGTTTCTTGTGGAGCGTCCTGTCCTCTGAGCGCTCACACACACACACACACACACACACACACACACACTCACTCTCACACACACACACACACCGCCAGGAGTGAGGGGCACAGCTGGTCTTGATGACTCCAGCGCTCCTCCTTTTGAAGGCTGAGCTCATATAACTGCTGCTCTGCTCGGTTAGCCCACATCTGAAATTACACCTCCACCTTCCCAGAGTGCCCTGCCCATGCAAACCTCCAGCCCCATCTATCTGGACAGACTGTCTGGAACAGATAAAAAGGAAACTCTATCTCTAGCTTCAACCGACAGTAAAATTATATGGGCATTTTAGGATTAACTAAAAAAGGAGCTCAAGTATTGACTAAAAAGTTTTGCCTTGCCGTTTCCAGGCTCGTTCTACTGGGCGAGAGATCCGATGCTGAAGTCAGTGTGACTGTGTCGAGCTACTGTGTTATCGCTCAGAGGCAGTGATGGCAGGATATTAAAAGGTGCTTCACTGTGCTACTGATGAGCAGTTTGACCATTACTACACATCTGTCCTTCACAGGACATAAACTATGTTTTGCACTTCAAATGTGGACCGGGGAGAAATGGGTCCTTAAAGCATAACCCTGGACATTTTCACCCTGAAGCATATTTCAGTTGTTTTTGCATCATACTATAATCGATTCTGACCAAAATCAAACGCTTCACTGTAGAGCTACTTATGTCTTGCTAGTCTTTCTCTCCAATAACGGGCCAATGCACACTTAAAAAACACAAGCATGGCTCTTTAATGAGTCAGTAAGAAGATGAAAACTAGATAACCATCATGCCATTTCACCATACAGTCTTGATGCTGTGGAAAAAGACAAAAGACGCTTTTGTGTTTTATTTTTGGAACGTGGCAGTATCTGACTAGTGGGAGAGCACCGCACCCAGGGAAGCAAGACGGAAGTAGCTCTGTAGCGAAGCAACTGATGAGATTTCTTCAAACGATTGGTATGATGGACAAAGGTGGAAAACAGCTGGACAAAAAGGGTCCAGGTGGAAAACGTCTGGAGTTACGCTTTAAAAGGTGGGGGGTTGGCCAAGGTAGGAATGAGCAGGATAGTGTGCGTGCATACAAAGAAAGCAGCTTTCCTACACACCTGAGGGCTCTGTGCACACCCAGAAGGAGAGCGCCCCATTCAAGACAATAAATACCCAGCTGCAGCGACACAGAGGTGCCAGGCTGTGTGCAGCAGTAATTGCCTGGAAGCCATTAGCACAGTCGTAATGTAACGTTTGTGTGCCCGGCGCCGACTACAGCTCACCTTCTGTGTGAAGAAATGTTCACGGGAAAGAAAGGTAATAATTACTTTTAATTTTTTTTTTTTTAAACGTGTATGCACAATCTGCTTTTCAGTTATCCCCCAGGTCTACTGTATGATAACGATTACATCACGACTCTGTCCACTAAATACAGCTTTTGTCCTTTTTCCACATTGTAGGAAAAAATAGTTCAAAATACACCTCTCCATCAGCTCAAAAATATGTACTACCCTCAACTTGGTTACATCCTTCCCTTGAAACCCTCTCGGAGAGCTGACTAAACCCACTGCTGTTAAAACCCAGAGAGCACACGAGCATTCAGCAGTTGCACACACACAAATGTATGCACACACACACACACAGCAGCCAAAACGACACTTTTCCAACACGATGCCACCATAACCTGGTCAGAGTTCTCTCGATGACAAACTTTGTGTTTCTTCTGCCCCGTGCTGCATGAACAGGCAGACGCAGTTAACAGACTGATGCCTTGTTTTGGCGAGGGACGTCGTGTCTAATGGATTCCAATAAAGTGTGTGTGCATGTAATGTGTATTCCTATTAATGAGCTTCTCTCTCCTCACCCTCCAGCTCTTGTTCTCGACGGTCTCAGGTGATGTGAGCACATTTTGGCCACAGCGTAATGAGTCTCGACTGCTCCGAGCGATAAACCCAGACTTGTGCCTGCCCATGATATCAGACAACTCAGAACACTTGGAGGACATGACACCGCCTGCCCCCCCCTGCCAAAAAAAAACCTCCCACTTCACTGTCCTTTGGATCTTTCACTTTGCTTAAAATGCTTTCACCGCCCTCACTTGCCTAATGCAAAGGCAATTCGAATAACACTCGTGTGCTTAATTGAAGCACTTGCTCAGCTAACTGTGACCGTATCTGATTGCTTCTAATTAAAAAGCTCCAAACAAAAGAACATTTCTCAACAATGTGTTGTTCTGTTTCAACGTATCTGCTGTAGGCTACTTCCAAATGAACTTTTCTTTTGAGTGCTGGAGCACTGCCATCGCTGCCGGGTGACAACAGCATGCCACTGGCCTCTCTATGGATTTGCCCTCATGAAAAATCACTACAATATTCCTGCATGGATTCACAGTGCGTCTGTGGTACTCACTAGCGGGTTTATAGTGACCATATGATCCAACCCGGTATTTTTTTTTAATCTCCTATTTTATCACTATAGTTGACTAGTTGATAGATAAATGACTATAGCTCTTTTGTGTTAGAGAGCTTGGTTGTGAAGCTCAACTCTCCCCTGTGGTTTTAATGCAGGCTACAGTGCATCTGCATGCTGGCTGACAGGAGCTGAAAGGGGGAACAGAACAATAGAGCTCCCCATCTTTTCCCCAAGTTGTGGAGCTGCAGTGACGGCCTGGCCCCATCATGTGTTGTGAATGAACCCCGTTTCAATGGAGGACACTTCTGTGTGGAGAAGACAGATTTTCTCAAGACACCGTGGCTTTGAAAGTAGGCTACATGTGCGGCTGCACACTACAGCAGGCGTCATGAACTGAAAACGGCCAACTCTACTGCATGTGTTTCAGTAATCCAATGTTCCTCTTGTTCAAACCTGGTGGATTAAGAATATTTTAACAGCCACCATAACAAGATGTGCTGTCGAGCTGAGCTCTCTGTAATAATCATGATAATCCAAGGCATAGTGGGGGAAAAAGTCATGAAGAAAAAAAAAAGATGATTTTACTAAACAACATTCGCAGGTTTCATCTATAATTCATTTGAATCCCTTTTTCCAAAACACGCCGTCAGCACGCCATTCCACACGCATCTTCTCCCTGTGCTGCGTGTCCTGCACAAAGCGCTCCGACGCGTCAGGAGCAGATGTAGATGTGGATGGAAACCCTGCGCAAAGCGAACAAAGCCTTACCTAAAAGATGCGTCCGTCCTCCTCGGATGCTCCTCGGCGGTCCATTCTCCTCCCGTCCGCCTTGTTGCACAGACAGCGGGCCGGCGGGTTGCTTTGCACGCCTCAGCTTTCGGCTCAACGCGAGATCCACTACTACGATGAGCAGCAAGCTCTGTGCTGTCTGTCACATTGTTGCTGGCCTTTTCTTGCATCCACATCTGAGTGGAAGGGGCGGAGCCACGAGGGGCTGTTGTTGCCAGTGAGACACCGAGGGGGCTTCTTGGGTGAGTGAGAGCACAGAAGCCTGCTTCTTAAAACTCCTGCACCCAGTGAATGAATGGAGGTAGGAGGGGAGGAAGGAAGCAAGGAAGGAAGGAAGGAAGGAAGGACATATTCACATTGATTGTATTAACATTCAGGCCAGTCTGTCCATTTCATGAGTTTACAGTTTGGTGAAACGCTAAAGTCACAAAGTATATGTAATCCTGTGTGTGTGTGTGTGTGTGTGTGTGTGTGTGTGTGTGTGAGAGTGAGTGATGGGGAGCAATAAATGGCCCCATGTAGAAGACAGGGTGACAGATAGAATGTGTGTATGCATGTTTGTTTAGGTGTGCATATTTTTTATACATACACATACAGTGGTGGCCTAAATTATTAGAACACTTGGCATATTTAAGAGGTTTCAGTTGTTTTTGTTCAATTGGCCATTAAAACACCCATAAAATGAATGAAATATATACAAAGTCATCAATATGCTCTATAAACCATAGAATAGAGCCATCATAAGGAGATTTACGTCATTTTCCTTACAAAAAACAATTTGGGGTGAGTTGGACAATAAACTGGACAGATCTATTGTACTTTCAAAGGAAAGCCTTTAGGCTTGAGTTGCAGAAGGCGGGATAACATTTGTGTTCAAGTTCTCAGGAAATATATTGACACGATGCCAGAGAGATGTGCTGCTGGAATTGCTGCAAAAGGTGGACATACCAAATATTAAAGTTAAAAGTGGATAAAAACAGTAGGACTCACTTCATCTGATATTTGTTGTGCTCAGAGCAACCATCTGCATGTTTCATGAACATTATGACATGAAATCATGTTTTGGAGGCAAGAAAAGGTCAATATTTTCAGATCTGTCAGGTGTTCTAATAATTTTGGCCACGACTGTATATATATATATATGTGTGTGTGTGTGTGTGTGTGTGTGTGTGTGTGTGTGTGTGTGTGTGTGTGTGTGTGTGTGTGTGTGTCCTATCAGTTTTAGCTTACTAATATATAAATGTTTAACCTCTGCTCTCGCTCTAGCATGTGTTGTTGCACCGTACAGTGATCAGTCAGTGCAATGCGGATGGTGTGTTGGTGTGCTGCTCTCTTAATTGCCTCATCAGTAAATGTCAAACGTTCAAATGGCTCTGCCAACCAGATTTATTTATTCATTTGTGCTCCATCAGATGCAGGCACTGCTGCTGCATGGTGCAATTACAGCTGCACAGCCAAATATGCCCCATGAATAATAAATCACAACACAAAGAGGCTTAACTTGCTGTCTATGGACGATAAGAACAACAGGAAAGTCAGCTCACCTAAAGCAGTAAAATAGCCACAGTAACCTCTGCAACACTGAGGGAGACCAGAGGAGGAATACTTACAGTCGTGGAAAACTTTCAAAGAATTTCCCCATGCACACACACACACACACACACACACACACACACACACACCAATGTCACTCACCAACACTTCATACTGCTGCCTTTGTACTGGGCTTGGACTAAAATGTGACTGGCAAGGGTTCTTCACAATGAGGGAGAGTGTGTGTGAGTGCATGTGTGTTCTGTGCATGCGTGTATGTGAGAACAAGAGAGTGCATGTCTGCCTGATGCATGAAAGTTCACTCCCGCTTTTCTTCCACTTTTAATGCAGCTGCAAAGCCTTTCCCTTGTAAAGGTCTGATCCCAGCAGCTTCTCTAACAGGGTGAGCAGTTTGCTTCTGTCCATCCATGGTTCTCCTCTCTCACCATCTCAGATATCATTAGCCTCATAGCATAATTGCCTAAGTCATATTTTGGCCAAATTGTGATATCTGCCTAACTCTACTCTCCTAACACTGCTGATTGCTGTTTTTTCTTCTTTTCTGAAAACCTTAAAATATGACTTAGGCAATTATGCTATGAGGCTAACGATATCATAACATTGTTCCTGCTGTGCACACTTCACTCCTTATGATATTTTAGCTGAATGACTGAAAGGGTCAAACGTGTATTGACATGCCATCTTCTCTTTTCTGTCTACTTGCTTTATTTTCTTTGTACTTAGCATCAACAAAATATGCCCTCTATCTATCTAGCCCACGTCCTCTCTCCCCAACCAGCACCACCATCATCATTGCTATCTCCTTAATCATCAGTATCTATGGCGACTGTCTCATAACTGTGTTAGTGAGGTGAATTTCAGAGCATGCAAAGCATTCCACCACAGATAAAATGTTATCTGAACATCTGGCCATCTCTCTGATCTATCCCAGTTTGTTGTTCCTCACGACTAATCGTGGTCATTAGAAACCCACGAGAGTGTGACGGTTTCCATAGCGATACAGTGATCCGCCCGGGTGTCTCGAGCCTTAAATATCCCGGCCCTTTCAGCCCATCTGTTTCTCCTGATTACAATAACCCGACCGATTAGAAACGATATGAGTCAACACATCATAAAAGCGTTGCTGACATAACGGCCTCACTCACGTTAACACAACACTGGTGAAGGCGTCTGATGAAGGACTGACACAGTGGAAGGTACATTTTGAAAGCAATTCATGAGGTAGGGAAGTTGTGAAATTGTGAATAGCGTTTAAATAACCACTGTGCTCACTGTCCGGACCCATTTGGTGGTTCTGGTTTCCTTATTTCTGTGGTGTCGTTGCATAATATATAGTAGAGGCAAATGAAACTAAACTAAACCTTTAACTAACTGATTGTGTTCTTGTTACATAACCTGCTGAACTCACTGGGGGCCTAGTCCTCTCAGCTGGAGCACATTCAGCCTGCAATATGGTGCTAAAGCGATGACCAATGTAGAATGTAGATAAATGACTTCTATCACACTTCTGGATAAGCAAAACAACTGTGATGACGAACTTCATGTTTTTTTTGCTACCTCAACCCATTTGCCTTTCATTTCCCTGTTTCTTGCCTTGTTTTTTCTCTCTGCATCGTCGTCGTATGTCGGCGTGGTGTCGGTGCAGTGTCGGTGCAGTGTCGGTGCGGACCCCATGGGCTTTCCCCAAGATGTTTTCACACTCTACTTGTCCGGGAATCTGCAATGTCAGCATCTATCACTTCTCCTTCTGTTACTGATAACAGAACGCCCCCCGCCCTCTCTCTCTCCTTTTTTTTTTTTTTTTTACTTATTTTCCCCCCATTTTCTCTTCACGCAAGAACACTGTTCCTCTTGCAACTTCACACACATCCAAACAGCAATTAGTCTCCTTTTTAAACATCTGACAGTGTAAGGCAGCTGTCATCTCCGTACTGATAAGATTTCAGTGTGATAACACATTTCTGCAATGCCTTTGAAACTCTATGTACTGTCAACCCGTGACAACTATACCAAGTCTCTGTATCCTTTTGATGTTCTCTTTTTAATAGGAACCTAGTGAGATCTCTCTCTTCTTTTCTCTCTCCCTATCTCCCTCTCTTATTTCCTCTTGCTCTGCTAGTAATCTGCCTGTTATCTGACTGATGTAAGCTGGATGTAATACCTTTAATGATCACATGTTGTTGATAAGATAAGCCTTGTTGAGCTCACTGAAACTCTTGTGTAAATCTCTCTAAACTGTTACATTCTCCAGGGACTAGGTGGTAGTATACATACCTTAGGCAGAAGCATTCATTTCTACAAAACGACTGTGTGCTTGTCACTGAGGCTACACATCAGCCTCACTGTTAGTGATGTGTCTTTGGTGTTGCTCAGTAGCCAGACATGCGCCACATTGTCTCTTCCTCCCTCTCATTTCGTCTAACTGAAAAGACGAGGATGAGGGCGATCGCTTTAAAAGCAACACATCCCCAGGCAGGCAGGCAGGCAGGGCTCTGTCTGGTCCTCCGCTAGCAGCATCGCTGTACACGCCTGGCGCTAGCTTGGAACTAGGTTGTTTCCATGGTGACAGAAAACTTGATGGACAGGTCTGTGTATGATCATTGGCCCTCTGCGAGAACTGCCTCCCTCGCCTGTTATCCAAACGGGATGCTGAGCAATTAAGAAAGATACATTCATATAAATACATACATACATCCATACATACATTTATACATACAGCTACACATACATCTATACATACATTCAAGATTCAAGAAGTTTATTTGTCACATACACACACGGGTGTGCAGTGAAATGAAAAAAGTGGCAATGCTCAACAGGAATGTGCAAAGGGCAACAAGTTCACACTATTTACAATAAAAGACCAACACAATATTTACAGTAAGAGCACTATAAAAATATATTGATATAGTAATGTGTATGTAATATGTATGTAATATAATATAAATTATGTGTAGTCGTTACCTTGTGTGTAGTGTGTGTGTGTGTGTGTGTGTGTGTGTGTGTGTGTGTGTGTGTGTGTGTGTGTGTGTGTGTGTGTATAAGAGGGGCAGTGTGTAGGTCTAGGTGGGGGCCCTGGTGAGGTCAGAGTTCACAGTCCTGATGGCCTGAGGAAAGAAACTCCGTCTCAGTCTCTCTGTTTTGGCAGCGTGACTACGGAGGAGCTTGCCTGACCGCAGCAGCTGAAACAGTCCGTTGTTGGGGTGGTGAGGATCCTTCATGATCCTGCAGGCTCTGGTTCTGCACCTCCTGGTGTACAAGTCCTGCAGGGTGGGGAGTGTAGTTCCAATACTCTCTGCAGAGCCTTCCTGTCCTGAGCGGAGCTGTTGCCAAATCAGGCAGTGATGCTTCCTGTCAGGATGCTCTCTACAGCTCCAGAGTAGAAGGACTGAAGGATCCTCCGGGAGACTTTAAATTTCCTCAGCTGCCTGAGGTGGTAAAGGCGCTGTCTCGCCTTTCTCACCAGAATGTCAGTGTGTGTGGACCATGTAAGATCCTCGGTGATGTGAACTCCCAGGTATTTATACCTGCTCACCCTCTCCAGAGTAGTCCCATTAATCCACAGTGGTGAGTACGTCCTCCGTTGTTGTGTCCTTCTAAAGTCAACAATCAGCTCCTTAGTTTTGGTGACATTCAAGAGGAGGCTGTTGTCCTGGCACCAGAGTGACAGCTCAGCAACTTCCTCCAGGTAGGCCTTCTCGTCGTAGTCAGAGATCAGGCCCACCACCACTGTGTCATCCGCAAACTTATACATACATCTATACATACATACATCTATACATACATACATACATCTATACATACATACATACATCTATACATATATACATAAATACATCTATCTATACATACATACATAAATACATCTATACATACATCCATAAATACATCTATACAAACAGCCATACATACATCTATACATACATACATCTATACATTTATACATACATCTATACATACATCCATACATACATTTATACATACATACATCTATACATACATACATCTATACATACATCCATACATACATATATATACATACATACATCCATACATACATTTATACATACATACATCTATACATACATCTATACATCTATACATACATCTATACATACATACATCTATACATACATACATCCATACAAACATACATACATCTATACATACATACATACATCTATACATATATACATCTATACATACATCCATACATCTATACACACATCCATAAATACATCTATACATACATACATCTATACATACATCCATAAATACATCTATACATACATCCATAAATACATCTATACATACAGCCATACATACATCTATACATACATCCATAAATACATCTATACATTTATACATACATCTATACATACATCCATACATACATTTATACATACATACATCTATACATACATACATCTATACATACATCCATACATACATATATATACATACATACATACATACATACATTACATACATACATCTATACATACATCTATACATCTATACATACATCTATACATACATACATACATCTATACATACATACATCCATACAAACATACATACATCTATACATACATACATCTATACATACATCTATACATACATCCATAAATACATCTATACATACATACATCTATACATACATAAATACATCTATACATAAATACATCTATACATACATCTATACATACATCCATAAATACATCTATACATACATCTATACATACATACATCTATACATCCATCCATAAATACATCTATACATACAGCCATCTATACATCTATACATACATACATCTATACATTTATACATACATACATACATACATACATTTATACATACATACATCTATACATACATACATCTATACATACATCCATACATACATTTATACATACATACATACATACATACATACATACATCTATACATACATCTATACATCTATACATACATACATCTATACATACATACATACATACATACATACATACATCTATACATACATACATACATACATACATACATACATACAAACATACATACATCTATACATACATACATACATCTATACATACATCTATATCTATATATAACACACTGTTGAGCTCCTGAAACGCCACACCATCTGCCATATGTACAGTATGCTCATGCATAAAGTAGTGGTTTATGTGCAGTGTGATGTTTTCACTGGCCAACACCTAACTTACTCCCCTCTGGCTATGCCTTGATATGTCTATCAGTAGACTGGTGACGTGGGCAGGAGCAGGATGGACGCCTGGTCTTCTACTGATGTGGAGACAACTGAGAGATTCAAAAGCCTTCAATAGTTGTGGTGACCAATTTCTTTATCATGCTGACAAGCTTCATTACTTCTAAAGTAGCGATTACAGTTCCAACTAAGGAGTATCCTTACAGAATATTCTGCAGAATATTTTGTGATGCTGATACCAGTGAAATTGTATTAAAATTCCCCATGCAGAAAAGGGATGTGAAATAAGCACAAATCTCTCTCTCTCTTTCTGTCTGAATCCCCTCAGAATAATTCTGTTCCAACCTTTTTTCTGGTTATTTTCAAAAGCATGTATCAAAGTGTTTGGCAGAGAGAGGCTGAAAAGCCCTCCTTAAAGGATTACTGTGAATAAGACAAGATTTTTCCCTATATCTTCCCTCTCTAACTGCATAGCACACAGAGACCATCCACTTTTATTGCCTGACCTCCGGCTTATGTTTTTAAAGAATAGCTAATTGAGTATTGAAGTTATTAACAATAATAGCAATAACAAAAATACTATAGCTATCCCCATCACAATTATCCAGCGCCAGAGCCAATGTACTGATTTGTTTGACACTGGGATTCCATCTCTGTTGGGCTCGGTGCCACTCAGCATGCCTGCTTCCCCTGCTTATCAAAACCTGCAAGTCACAGACACAATATGTCTTGGTTAGCAATGCACAAGTAAATCAGGAGTCCCACACCCACACATCAGATGTGAGATCACCTTTTATGCCATATGTTCACACTCACCGGCTCCTACATATTTGCTAAATCCAAATGAAAGAAGCTGCCAGTAATTTCTCTAGCACAACTCGAGGTTGAAGTATGCTTGACTTTGGCGCACAAGGTAAAAAACCTTTCTCTGCAGTCATGCAGTGGGTTGAAGATGGGTTGAACACCATCTCATAGGCTTAGCATCACTATAATACAGGTAGCCTACTCAGAATAATGTGACTATGTGCTGTAAGCCTATGTGACAAAGAACCTGTCTAATCCAAAGAGATTCAGGCAATGAGGATTTGCATGGCAAAACAAATATTGTGAAATGCCATTAGGATGAAGTGGGGAACTGAATGAAACTGCCTTGGCCTTCAGGATAATTTCACAGTATGAGATCATCTTGTTACAGCGAACTATGAAAACCGCAAAAATGAAACAGGTACAGTTTGCAGACGTGTGCAAAATGACTGATGGGACTGAGGAGAATGCAGTATTGTTGCTAATACAGAATTCATTTTCTGTAATAATGCTGTTGCTATCTGACTGTTGCAAGGAAGGCGCCGTTGTAACTCTTCTGCAGTGTGATAGCTTGTTGCCTCATAAAATCAAGAAAATATAATGCCACATACAGAAAAAAAAAACATTACGTACTAGCAATGTATAAAATATATATATTCAAAATACAGAAACACACACACAAACATTAATCCACACTATGTGTCACCACATTGACCACTAAAGCCACTATTGTTGCTGACTGAGTGTGTGGTTTCATGGCTGTTTCCTTCTTCCCAACTGCCCGGGCTCCCCGTCAGACATAATGAGGGAACACGGCAGCCAAACTAGAGGTTTGAAACGGTAATGAGAAAGGCTCCCCAGTACTAAGAGACAGAAGGACTGATTTAGCATAGCAGAATTAGAGGCTGGAAGACAGGAACAGACATGGACACATTTAGATGGAGGTCATATATTTAGATATGCCCAAGAGAAGAACAGGAATGAATTCATATTTAAACCAAACATCCATAACTTCTATTTATACCGGAGTGCAATACTTCCATGCCTTGAACCATGTTCATCATTTTAGAAAATTAGAGCTTTGTTAGTCTTGGAAAAATGATTGCAGGACAAATGTGTGCCGCATAGTCAGGATTTCTCACTGAGCCAATAATGACAGACCAATAAAACAGCAGAAACTGGGACCGTTCAAGCATTGACTGATTACTAACATTATCATGAACGTAGACGTTGCTTAAAAGCATAAACGTTTATATATTTCTTCCTCGGCCTGTCACGATTAGCGTATGGAACATCCTGGCCATGCGCTTATAAATCAAAGCCTCACAAGACGCTTTTAAGGCCCCTGAGAATTCACAGTTATCACCAGATAATCACCTCTCCTGCTCCTGCCCTACCCTGATTAGCAGGGTATGTAACTGCTGAATGCTTCCCACTGTGTGCAGGCATGTAGCACATACGTGCCAGAAGCATGTCCACACCATGCTGTTTTTATGGCTGCCTTGAATGCTGAGAGCTGTTTACATGCTCACTCACATCAGCACGCACGCCTCCATGATTGCACTGTATGCGACATCACTGCAAGCTATATAGTCCATACTAGGAACATTTAGAACCAAACCTCGACTCAGAGATTTGACCACATCGGTTTCCCAGACCGATCATGGCCCTTTAAGATCGAAGTGTTTTGTTAAGTTTAACAAAAGTTGTTATTTCCCCCCCGAGTAAAGTATTCCAATCAACAAATTTCAGTGCTACACCTACATTAAATGGGATTGATTGCCAAATATTGATAATACATTCCTGCCTTGTGGCTATGGAATGGAAGTAATGATTATTACAAAGAACAGCCCTGTGGTTTAACTCACCGTCTCTGAATCTAATACAGCTCCATAGCCTCCAGGTACTCCTGACCAAGGTCATGTCACAAATAGCAGGATTAAATTGAACCGTGTTGGAGGCTGTGTTGACCCCTGTAGTTCTCGTTTTCTTTCTCCACATTGATTTTAAGCTTTTAGGTGACACGTAGACCAGTATGCATGCACTGTAGGCACGGAGCGCTCACATTTGGAAATATATTCCCCAAATCACAGCTACTGCTCTCGCTTGCTTTTTACTCATCAAGGATCTCTGTGACTTCCTGCTTGAGGGTGCCCGCAGGCGGCCATTAGCAGCCTGGAATGAGAAGGTCTTTCTGCACACTCATCCAAGTGTGATGAGGGGGTAGGGGGTTGGGGGAGAGGGGACATGGGTCATCCCGGGAACCATTCAGGGCTCTCAGCCAGAGTGTTTTCTTGGCATGATGCCCCTAAAAGGCTACCAGTCCTTGAGATAACATTTGTACAACGTTCTTATGGTCGACTGGGTCAGTTTGGATTCAAGGAGAAGGTTGCAACAAAGGACGGGCTGGTGAGGAGAGTCTCAAGGGTCTGATGGTGACACTATGAGGGCCAGCGTGAAGGCAGACAGAGACACACTACAGAACACTGTAATTGGTAGAATCGGTTATTGTGCAAATCGCTACAGTAGGATCATGGTAACCTTGATGTGATCTTGAAGTGTTTGTGTTGTCGGCATTCTGTGGTTAATTAGGAAGATGTTATTGTCACCCCGCGAGTGGAGACATATCAGGCACGTCGCAAATACGAGCTAAGAGCTAAATAAAGAAATACATTAGATACAGAAAGTGAGGAAAAAGGTACATTCTCTGTCAAATGACATTTTAATGTGCAATAATTAGCTTCACTCTCTTGACCGTGACTCGTGCTCATTAGATAAAGTTTGATGTGACAAGCACCAAGAGGATGCTTGATGTGCAGCTCCAAAGAAATTGAGATAAAGATGTGAAACCAAAAAGGTTAACAAAAACAGAGACCTGAAATGATTTGCACTCAGATGAATGAATTTAATTGACACTGTTACATTTAAGCAAAAAGCAAAAGTGTGTTGAACCATCTGTGATTGTAGAGATCCATCAGTGAGCTGAGATCACTGAGATGAGTCCTTGTTTGACGGTCTTGTTGCTTAAACTTCATGCTGTGCTGTGTGCTACTGAGAACCAAAGAAAGTCATTTCAAGTATTAGAACGAAAAAAGATAACCGAAATGTAACGAAAACTGTCAACTTCCTTTTTTTGCTCTGAATCCTAGTTTCACAAGGACTCATTTACACCCAACCCATGTTAGGAAAAGTGAGAACTCACTGTGAGGGTGTGAAACTATGCCTCTTGTTCACCTCAGATAACCTTCTTCATATTATACGCTTCCTTTCTCAGACCTTGGTAACATCAACATCTTTAGGGATTCAGAGCCTGGGCTAAGAGGAGTCAGTCACTTGAAGCAGCAGCTGGATGTAGTGACTGTCCCCTCGAGGCCTGACTGCTGCCTCTGGTACACCTACAGAGGTACCACAGGGAGAAGGCTGAGTAAGCATTATAGCATAGAACACATGACCTGACGGGCCAGCTCATCTGCAGCAGTGACACCACCCAGACACAAGTCAACTCATTATTGCCTCTGTGTGTGTGTGTGTGTGTGTGTGTGTGTGTGTGTGTGTCTTTTTCTTCCTTTGCGTCTGTGTATGATTTACTCTGTGTATATATATATGTTTTTAATTTCCTGACTTTCCCACACAGTACTAAGTAGTTCTTACTAACACAGGATATTTTAAAACAGATTTTAAAAAAACTTCCCTATCTCATGATCAGACATCACAGTGTTTTTCATAACCAGAGATATGAAGCTTCCTGTTGAAAATAGGACACTGATCAGCAGAAAGTCTGCATATCTTACTGGAAACTGTGTGTCTGTGTGTGTGTGTGTGTGTGTGTGTGTGTGTGTGTGTGTGTGTGTGTGTGTGGGTGGGTGGGTGTTCGTGTACTGTACAGTAATCTGGCCGTTAGATTTCCAAACCAACCAATCTACCCAACAGGCATAACGACTGAAACACATGGTAAATATACCAAACATCAATTATGCAGAAGTGTTTGAATTTCCTTGCTGGCACATTAAAACCATATTTAGCATTTAAAGCATTTCAACTGAAACTTCAACGAGGCTTTGGAGAATGATTGTGATTAATCTGACAGCTCGGTTCTGCTGTATATGTTGCCTCTGCCATATGTGCAAGAGCTTGCATCTGTAGGTTTATGTGTGACATTTATGCCAATCCAAAAATTACTTCCGTCTTGGCGGTTTCCTGTTGGAGGCATCTGTAAACGCACTTCCTGTGTAACTTCCTGCCTGTCTGGAGATCAAATGACAAGTTTCATAAATCTGCCTTGACTCTGAAAGGGGTGGGGGCACTGTCAGCTACACGTCAGGGCTAAGATAGCAGAGAGAAAGAAAGTGGTAAAGGGGTGATCAGGTTTGGATATATGGCCCAGTATAATGACCTTGTTTCATAGGTCAGGCACTGAATGGTGCAATAAAGTGGTGGGTCAGAGTTGTGGGGGTGGAGCAGAGATAAAAAAAATCTTAAAAGATGTGGAATAGGGGAGAAAGAGGGAGTCAGGGCCCCCAAACAGAGACAGCAAAAGGGAGACTTTAGTCAGGGGCCAGGGGGGTCATACTACAGACTTATCCTGTGATGCAGTACAAACAGCGGGCCTGTTTTCCAAATCTTGTGTCGCAAGGGAGGGAAGAGTCGGAGCCCAGGGAAGAGGCAGATTCATATTATCCACAGATACTCCTTGCAGTGCAAGGAAACCATCTGTGCGTGTCTATCCACATTTCTGAAGAGCAGGAAAACAACAGCAACATAAAGAAAGAGATTACATAGGGAAAGTGAAATAGCGCTCGAAGAGGCAGCCTGACACAGAGGAAGGCGGCACAACACAGACATGAGGAATCAGGGACAGGCAAGCAGTGACAGTGATTGAAGAATGCGGTGAGTTGGATATGATGAATGGCGAGGGGGAAAAAAGAGAGAGTCTGATAACGTATGTCCACCACTGACAAAAGGATGATAAATGATTTCCATTTACAATTGGGGGAGTGACTTCCTTTTGAATGGCTTCCCTGTGGGTCTCTACCTCCATCTCTCTTGTCCTCCCATCGTCTCTTCCGGTTTCTCTATCAATCCCTCTCATTCTTTGGGGTGTTTTTTTTTTTTCAGCAAGATGAAAACATTAACAGAAAAATGCGTGTCCAGACAGAAATCGTACCAAAAAGTGTAAACGTGTAACCTGAACAGTAATCCTGCCTTGAGCTAATCTGCACAAACAAAGTCTGAAAACACTGAGAACCAAGAGAGGCATCAGGATACAATATCTGCACAATCTCTCTTTGTCACTGTCACACACACACACACACACACACATCTTTCAATACGCATACATTTTTTTTTTTTTTGCATCTGGTAATCTTTGCGTCTTTGAATATATACTGTATACATGTGGAGCAATCTGCAGTTGAACAGCAGTTGGCAGATTACAGCCAAGCCAGCCGCTGTAATGAAAGCGACTGATCTCATCATGCATGCAGCCGTACTGTGTGTCGCGCAGACACTCATCCAGGGCCGTATTCATCACTTTCTTCTGGAGATGGATAGCAGGTACAGTGGGAGAAGGAGAAGTAATCCCTCTGGGCAAACATTAATTTTCTACGCTCTCTCTCTCTCTCCTGTGACACGGCGTGTAGACATAACACAGAGCTCTCTCATATTGTCCTTGATGCGATGGATTCCTGCCGGGGGCCGCGGTGGAATCATACGTCTGGAAGTATAATCAGCAGGAGAGGCGGCCGAGAGAATGAGAGACAGGGGGGAAAAGAGGCTCGGGGGGGAGGAGGATGGGAGGATGGGAGGATGGGAGGATGGGATTTGTGTGCTATATTCTCAGGTTCATATTCATAGGAGTTACAATGTATTTTTTGTACGTCGTAACTTACGTTGTAGAGCTTCTTGACAAGCTTGATGTCGGCTATTCAGACTGTTCAGTAACTAGAAACAGGCACTCAGACCCTTGAAGATGGTGCCAGATGCCCAGTGGGAGTTGATCTATTCCCTACTACATCCACTCCCAGGACCCCATGTCCCTCTGTCACATAGGTCTGCAACCATTTAAATCTAAAAATAGTGTTAAACAACATGAAACACCCCAATAAGACACATGACCGATTACATTATGTCCTGGTCTCATTCCCGTTCCACGTTGCCAATTGATTTTGAACGTGACATGAAACAGGACTTTGCTCACTGATGTTTAAAAATCACTGGCAGGATTTCATAAATACACAATTCCTGTGTTAATTCAAAATGCTCCTTCCCACCAGCACTTCATTTTTGATGCTTTTGTTGAAGGACTGCTTCTCATTTGCAACAAGATATATTTTGATGTATTCTGTCACCGTGTCTGCCAAGGTCACACTGACTCATGGGGAGGGAGGAAGCACCAGGAAGACGATGCCGCTCACAAAGAAATAGAGGTCATAATCAGAGAGAGAGAGAGAGGCTATAATCAAACAGACCTCTGGCAGCAAAAAGGGGGAAAAAAACATCACAATCATAGCAAGGCAGTGAGGAATATGATAAAAACTAGTTGTGAAGTAGAGGCTGTAATCACAGAGGAAGAGAAGAGAGGGAGGAAGCTACATGGGCAAGGAGAGGAGTGGAGTAAAGCAGAGTGGGCCAGATGGACAGAACCAGGAGAGAGCAGACAGGGTGGATGGAGGCAGCAGAGTGGTGGTATTTTTAACTTACCTATACCATCCCAGTTACAGTATTTCTCCATTGGTTTGGCTCATTTCTTGAAACAGAAATTACATTCTGAAAATAACATGGACAAACCTCTAAACCACTTTGCAATTGTTCACAACAGAATAGCATTTCTCATTCATTTCATCAAATTGCAAATGTCTTAGTACATGTCTCAATGTCTCAGTACATCTTTGCAAATGATTAAGTACAGGTAGCCTACAGTTAGCACAATTTCCAAGTGAATACATCTTGTTGATCTAAACTGATCAGTTGATTCTCAGTCTAATGGTTGTTCTCTCCAAAACATGTCAGCATCATTTCATTATATAAGTCATCACATGCACAATAGTCTGTTCAATTGTCAAAATTAGTCAAGAACATAATACCATGAATACCATTTATGAATCTCTTGGAACATTTGATACATTGATTACAGTAATTGACAGTCAGGTGAAACTAACTTGAGGAGTTTCACACATCATCAGGGCCTGGTTCACTACTCATCCAAGGATGGTCATGGTGTTCCTACCACCGTACTCTCCTTTCCTCAATCCTATTGAGGAGTTTTTCTCCGCTTGGAGGTGGAGAGTGTATGAGCATCAGGCTCAAAATCAGAGGTCCCTGCTCCATGCAATGGACGCTGCGTGTGAAGATCAGGAGATCAGTGTAGGGGATGGTTGCGACATGCACGCCGTTTCTTCCCTCGTTGCATCACAAGGGAGAATATCCGCTGTGATGTGGATGAGAATCTGTGGCCAGACAGACAGCAGCGTGTGGACGGCCAGGAGGGTGAGGATGAGGACAGTGACCAGTGAAGAAGTATTACTTGTGAAACTCCAGCTTTATTTACAGCACTGTAGGCTACATATAATTTTCCTTGTTTTTTGTTTATGGGTTTATATTACAGTATATTATGCTGTATACATTTTCTTTTTACTCTGAAGTTACTTGATGTGTGTGAATAGAAATGGTTACAATTTCCTTGGCAGTATGAGTGCAATGTGTGATGTCAAACCTTGGAGGCTACTCTTACCGTAAAATACTTTTTTTCAGTTTTATACACAATTGTATTCTGTTAGCTAGACAAACAAAACTAGTACAGTAACCATTGTCAATGAAGGACTGGGCTAAGACTGAGAGGTGGACATGAGGGATATTTCAATGGTCCTCTGCCATAGTGACAAAACATCTAAACATTTTGACTTGCAGTGCTTACACAATGCCAAAGGGATGATGCATTTTGGGGGCACTGACTATTTATATGAGAAAGGAATTTAGTTTTGACACATGAGTGAACTGTTTTGGGAGAGATATGAGCTTTTGCAGGTGAACCATGGTGTTGTGCTGAACCATCCAGGTTACTTTGGCAAAAGCACCAAGAGTGTTGAGAACGTCCGGTCTGTTTCAAGAAATGAGCCAAAGCAATTGAGAAGGATCTTTTGCATTTTGGTGGCACTGACTATTTATATGGGAAAGGAATTTAGTTTTGAAGCATGAGTGAACCGTTTTGGGAGAGATATGAGCTTTTGCAAGTGAGCTATGGTGGTGTGCTGAACTGTAAAACTGTTTTGCAAAATGATCTTAGAGTTTTGAGAATGTAATTTCTGTTTCAAGAAATGAGCCAAACCAATGGAGAAATACTGTAATCAGAGAGAAAGAAAGAAAGAAAGAAAGACATCAAAGACTGATTTTTGATGTAGTTGTTTAAAAGAACACAGCTCCAGCCATACCCTTAACACCCACAATCACACCCACATACATCCGGACACACGCAGAGCACAACAGCACAAACTGCATACAATAAAATGCAGCAGCAAGAAACCCCACACAGCCAATACATGTACAAAATGACATTCAGCCCTCTTCCCCAACAGTACAAATATCTCCTCCCAGGCCTCAAACATTGTTGAAGGCCGAGAGAATAATAAACATAACCCTGAGGCGAGACTATCCCCCTGAACATCCCGGGGTCTGTGACTCCTGAGCCCCCCGCCTTGTTCCTGCCTGTTAACCATATGGCCAACTTGTAGGGGCTGAGATCAGCCACCAGGAATTGGGTTACAGTTTTTTGAATTTGTCATGCTGAAATTCAAAAATTGAATTGCATCATTTGGTTGGTCATTGGTTTGAAATTGAATTTGATCCTCATTGCATTCAACTTTTAACTTTTATTTCAGTCTAGTTTGGAGTACAAGGCTACATCAAGTGTTTTAATGTCTGCCTGCCCAAACTGCCCCAGGATCAGAGTGCTAAAAGACAGTAGCCTCCCCTGATGTCCCTGCACCACAGGGACATCAGGAACCCTCCTCTTTCTGACAACTCAAACCAGTCTTTAACAAAGTCCAGCAAAGTCCCCTTCTCTGGTGAAGGCCTCCAACAGTCTCAGGGAGGTGCCACTCTGCTCTCTAGGTCAATTAAACCTTGACCCCGCAAAAAATAAACCTCGCTGCTCTCAGCCAATTATGCCCCAACCAATTTAGCCTCATTACTGTTCAGCATCCCATCCCAATTCCTAGCAACCCAGCGCTCTCACCCAGCTCTCCGACTCAGTCTGACTCCCCCTGCTTACTGGCTTGTTAGTAAGACCTGATTGAGGGGAACAGGTCCCTGTAACCTCCTCCTCAACAGACAGAGCAGAGGCCTGAATTTGGCCTGAAAGCAGGCAGCCCTGGCAGATCCCCCTACCAACCTAGACCGGCCTGCTCAGACACCCACCCACCTTGATGAGACACGGTGTGTTATTATACAGCATCTTGACCATTGAAATGAAATCTTGCCCAAACCCAGAAAGTACACATGGGCCAGTCAAACGATTTCTCTTGATCCAAGAGAAAATCCCAAAGTCCAGACGGCATTGTGCAGATACTTATAGACAGACAGACAGACAGACAGACAGACAGACAGATAGACAGATAGATAGATAGATAGATAGATAGATAGATAGATAGATAGATAGATAGATAGATAGATAGATAGATAGATAGATAGATAGATAGATAGATAGATAGATAGATAGATAGATGTGGCCTCTGTCTGATTGTGTGAGTAATGAATAGTTTCTGGTACCTTTCTATGCCTTTGATGTTCATCCTGCTGGAGCCTGTGTGTTGCAGTGCATTGCAGCGCTGAGCTGAGAGGGATATTGATGAGCTGTGTGTCTAAGGATCCTCAAATCACACAGTAATCAGGCCTCATCATGGCTCCTGTAGCCAGACGATCAGTCCAAGCTAACACTACAGCTCCCCTCCTCTCTTTGCGGGATCCAACAGGGCATGAATTTTTGTGCCCAACTAACGGAGGCTCAAAATGGCTGCCGTTCAGTGTATTACAACTCGATGGGATGCATTGTGATGTTTCCTAAGCTCTGCTCTTGGGACAACAAGCCTACTTTGGGACTATTCCGATGTAGAGACATCCTAGTATCCAATAAGTGGTAGGACTATACAGTAGCTACTTTGCAGTAACACACTTTCTGCCAGTGAAATCAGATGGGAGTGGGGGTTTGCAAGCATTTAAATGTGTCTGGGGGCCAGGATAGTGGAGGTTATTATCCAAAGGATCATGACAGGAATTCAATAACTGGCTTTGGTCCTGTGAAATTTCATTCTTCCCAGAAGGATCCTTTTCTCTCTGCCTCCTCCTCTCCTCTTTCTACTCCCTCCTCTCTATCCTTCTGCTCCTCTGGGGGAATGAGTTAAAAGCATATTACTGGGAATACTTGAGTACTGAGATTCCTCTTGAATGCTAAACAGTCTTATCAAATAGCACTGCAGCACAGGATCTTGGGTACTGATGGGCAGCGAGAAGCTGAGCGGGCATCTGTCAAATCTACATAAGAGATAGCTGCCCTCTCTACACACATATTTCTAACATACGGTAGAAATAAGCTTTGTTATAATGTCAGCACTAGGGTATTAAGTAAACAATATCTAGCTTTAATTTAAAATTAATACAAATGATGGGTGAGCCTTGTGAATTTTTTATTTATATTTTTTTCCTGCATTATTCATGAATTTGTAAAGAATTCAATTATTAAAGAGAAATGATTCATTATAAAAAGCTTAAAAACAATATATTTGAAAGAACAAGCATGTATGTATTAAATTATATATTTAATATATTTTATTTATATATTTAATTATATATTTATATTTCCCAATTGGAAAAAAAATCCTGTCACATATTGCCAGTCATTGTGTCAACAGCTTATTCAGTTCATTTGATGGTAAAAATGTCCAACACTGCATAGCATTAACTTAAACAATAACACCCTTATCACTAAGTTGACTTTCCATAGAAGTACATGTAAGCCAGACAGCACTTAACCTGGAAGATTCAACAACCAGTCATATCTCCTACAGTGTTTGAATGACAGAAGATGTGCTTATGCAGCTATTTTTGTTGTACAAATCTGGCCAAAGCAATGTACAATAAACCGCCAGATCCACATGTAACCTTCCGCTTTATTGATGAACTGATGTATTCAGTGGATTTCTACACAACGCCCTGCAGTCTTTTCACTTTTGTTTGGTCAACCTACTCAAAAACTGTCTCTTATTTATTCTGTGACGTGTTAGCTTCGCTCCAAGGCCTTGAGAAATCAAGAATTGCAAAATAAAAGTCATTTTTCATTCAGAGTCCTATTCAATTAGTGGATCTCTCTTATTCAAGTGGATGTGGCAACCAATTCAGTTTTTTTGCAGTGTTTTGAATTTATCTCCCCTCAGCAATCCTACTAAGCATTCAGCGCTCAATAATGTGGAATATGTTCAAATTACAGTCCCACACACTCATCACGCACACACACACACACACACACACACACACACACACGAAGACACTTGATCTACACACCTCTCTACCTACACACACTGTCCCAGTTTGCGCTGAAATATGTTGCATAGCGCTATTGTGTTAGTTAAACACTGGACTAATTGTCTGTGCTGCAGGACAGGACAAAGTGTGCAGCAGGAGAATCATCCCCAGGAAAGTTCTTGTCTGTGATTGTACATAGCAACACAATTTAGACTGAAAGCAGGGAAGAAAACAGAGATACTCCCTCCTCTATCTGCCTCACATGCACACACACACACACACACATAAACATGTACACACAGCAGGACTCTTGGCATCGTGCAAGAATCTGAGTATAAAGATTTAATAGGACTGGGGATGTCATCTGGTAGGGTTTAAATGTTTAAATGTTGCTATTTCTCACTGCTAGACAGGGAAGAGAGCATTTCCTGTGTGCCGCTATGATTTAACTTTTGCGTAACTAAAATGGAGGCCTAAGAGGGCTGGCGATAACTGTAAATGTGCTCGAAACTGGGAGGCAGAAAAAGACACGGGAACAACAACAGAAACAGAGAAAAAAAACATAACAAGTGCTTGCAGAAATAATAATTTTTGGGCGGAAACGAGTTGTGAAAGATGAGAACAGCAACTTATCCCTGTGGTTCGTGGCATGAGATGTGCGTATTGTGCCACCTGTTCACAGATATGAAGTGATTCTGAGGTGGTTTCGGGGAGCTCAGCTCACAGTGAGCATTGTGGGTTCGGCAGCCTGTTTAGCACAAGCAGAGGAAGGACGTTTCTGAGAGGAGACCTGGTTTGAGGCTTAACTTAACATCTAAGAAACAGTGATACTGACACAAATTCTGTTTGACAGCCGCCACCGCCCACACACACTCAAACACTCTCTCTCCCCCACTTATTTTCACACTTAATCTCTCTCTCTCTCTCTCTCTCTCTCTCTCTCTCTCTCTCTCTCTGTGTCTCACTGACAGGCAGACACACACCCACACATTTACAGGATGTGATGTAACACTCCCTGGGCGAGCCATCCATACTGATAAATCCCCAATTCAGATGTTAAAAAGAATGACGTACTAACCAACCCAGAAACGGTGACCACATCAGACGGCATCAGGCAGCGCCATTCACTCGCCACCCAGTCTAAATGTCACTGGGTTGAGTGTGAGTGCAGGTCTGTCACTGGGTTTATCAAGTGGTCTCAGATGATTTAGGCCCACGACACCTGCGCCAACAGTGATTTATCCCTTCTGTTCATCCCTAGTTCAAAACATTACTCAATAATTTAATAACTGGTCTCTAACCAGTAGGCTCACCAGCAATACCCACTCTGCAAAGCCTCTAATCTGTACTTGTTTTGCAAATTTACAAATGCAAAGGTACTAAATACTAAATACTAGAATACTCAATAAACATGACTTGGAACCAGGACGTACAGTAGATGGATGGAACATTTATATATATACAAGTCATAAGACTGGGAAGAGCAGCATGTGAATGAATTGATGGTACATATATATAGAGTTAATGAATGGCAATGAATGCATGTGAAAGGGAATGAGAATGAATAAGAGAATGAGTGTGAATGGGAATATATATGATATATGTATGTATGTATGTATGTATGTATAACTCCTGTCTTAGTCATGAGACAGATTTTCATATTTTGGACCCCAGCTGATATCTTTTCATCACAGCCAGAGGTAAGGTACAGGAAATCACGTTACACTACCAAACCACAGCCAGAGGTAAGGTACAGGAAATCACGTTACACTACCAAACCACACAATATACCGGCAGAAAATAAACAGAGGAGAGTTATGAGACTAAGGTTATGCTACCAAACCAATATGCCACTAAGACAATATACAGATGCTGTACCCTCGCCACCTCCCATTGTGACATCATAATGCCACTATTGCAGTATTTCCAGGCTACACAGCCAAGTGCACACACGAGCCAGGTGCAAAGATATGCACATTTTGCTTTAGCATTAACAGCACAGTCAAATCCGATCAGACAGCACGCAGACACACACACACACACACACACACACACACACACACACACACACACACACACACACACACACACACACAAACCCACAGCACAATAGCAGCTCCTTTCAGAACGGAATCGAAATGAAGCTCAGAAAAACAGTGCATTTCAAGACCTTTAATTTATGGGCACCAGAATAATGAGAACAAAATGAAAAGAACAATAGTGACACTGTTCATAGACAAATAATAGATAAAGGCTGGCATCGTTTAGCTATGGCCTTGAGCCCAGTTGGTATCTAGAGATAGAGCCAGGAATGTGGTGCCATCTAGTGATCACAGCCAACTTCAAATTATCAACCATTTAAAAAGCTTCCAAAGCAACATTCAGTGTGTGCAGACACCTGTTCATTTCTCACTGAATTCACATCATTTGTACACACAAATTTGTACAACCAAAGAACACTAATTACTACATGATATTAATATACAAAAAGGTAAAAAAATGAAAAAGTTAACAAAAAGATCAAATTGACCTGTATAACACGATAATTCACAACTCTGTGTCTAAATATTAATAAAAGGCAATAAGAAAAACAGTAATTTGTGTTGGATGTGGGAAAATGGTAAATGTGCACATTTCCTGGTAAATGTGAGTGGAAAACGCTAGTCGCAGTAACAGGACTCTCAGTCCTGTTGCTATGTTTTGTTGTTGGTATGGCATACCATGTCGCCAAAATACCTCTTTGGATTGAATTGTAGTAAACTGAGATCTGTGAGGCTGGGACATTCATTCATGTAACAATACAACATCCGAAAATGGGCAAAGGCAAACCAGCATTTGGTAAGTTTTCATGCATCGTCTCCTGGTTGATCTGCATCACATAGTGAGGATGGAGGCGTCTGGGGCCTTTTTTCTCCAAACTGGTGTTGTTGCCGTTTGTGTCTCTTTACTTTTGGTAGGCAGATTAGACGTTGCTGTGTTGACAGTCTATGTATTCAACGTAGATGTAGTTTGGCCAATATATTCATGCCTGATTGATTGTATATTTTAGTCCAATAGTGGATGCACTAACCCACACAAGTCATTTTCATCCATGTGTAAAAAGATCTTGACGCCACAAAAAATGCTTGCCTCTCAATTAAATCACATAAATGTTATTTTAAAGAATCTAGTATAGTATAGCATAACTCCATGAGGTCGATATCCTAATCTGATTAAATTCAAAGACCTTCAGGTGCAGAATTGTAGTGGTGTACAGGGGCCCAATCAACAATCAATATGTTACAGAAATGCTGTGAGACTGTGAGAGAGCCTCTCTACTGCGGCTAGCGTTTTCCACTCACATTACCCAGTAAATGTGTACATTTATCATTTTCCCACATTTACTGTAACATATACTGTGTAGTGTTTGCCATAATCAATGTGACGATGTAACAATATTTGGCCTGTAGGTGGCATAAAAGAGCTAAAATTAAAAGCCACTTTCACCCTGTACTTGGCCCCTAAAGCCTGAGATGAGGAGAGACTCAACGTGCAACTGAACTAAAAAGAATATGACTACGTCTATTTAATAGCGTGTGAAAGGATAAAACAAAGCTGAGTCCCACATTTTGAATTACCCTGAGTGTAGGTTTGTAGTACAGATGGAAATAGGAGCCCTCTTCCAAAGGCAATACATGAATGCCACTGTTTAGGAAATGGACGTGTTGGGCCCCTGTTGGGAGGGTTTCGCTACAGTTTTTGTTTGCAATTTGATTCTCCAACCTTGTGTGTGTCCATCCAAGACACGGCGGGCCAGCGGTCCAGAAGCAAGGTTGACAGTCTTCCAGTGCTTTGTAAGTCGACATTTTAGTGCTGGGTGGCTAGACTCGGACGGGGAGTGGTTTGCCCTCAAATCATGAAGGACTGAGTATGTTTATAGTTTTTGAGCTGTGGAGAGTGGAAAGACATACCATGAAGCATTTCCTTTAATTAGCTAGAGACCGTTATTATCAGCTACTTATCAACAGCAGTTAGTGGCAACCCAACCAACCAAAACAAGCATTAACACGATAGCGATCACTTTGATCACTCACGTTGCGAGTGGGAGGAGGAGGAGGAGGAGGAGGAGGAGGACTGTAGGGCTTGGTGCTGAAAGACAAAGGTTAGTTTAAGCTCACTACTCCATGTAGCGGGACATAAGAGGGGTCATCAAAGTGAAAAAGGAAGCACTAACCTTTTTGCTTCCTTTTCCTCTGTTTAAAGAAACAACAAAAGGGAAATAAGTTATTGAAAAGTAAAAAAAAAAGAAGTAATATGTTGGATATGTGCCCCATTATCAGACATACAGTTTAAACACACACACACACACACACACACACACAGCAGCAGCAGCCTACTCACTCTTGCAGCAGCCCCGACGTCGGCTGAGACACACACCAAGGCAGCACATGAAGACGAGCAGGAAGAGACCGACAGCGCCCGCTATCAGGGTCGTCAAACTCAACTGGTCTGGGAGGGAGAGAGAACATTTTGCACAGTCTATTCTATGTACGGTGTGTGTCACGTCAGCACCGAGTAGCAGTCTCTTTGCATTAGTTAACAGAGTTGCTTACATTCAATGACTTTCAAGTGTTGGGCCACACAGCTCTTGGGCGCCCCCACACTGTTGGAGGACTCACAGCGGTACATCCCCGAGTCTGCCTTAGACACACTGTTGAACTTCTGCTCCAGAGAGACGGAGACAAAGAGAGTGGAAGTGAGGGGAGTAATGAGTGTGCGTGCGTGTGTGTGTGTGTGTGTGTGTGTGTGTGTGTGTGTGTGTGTGTGTGTGTGTGTGTGTGTGTGTGTGTGTGTGTGTGACCTGCAGACTCTCAGCCCTCCGTGCACTCACCAATGTGCCCTTGTGTGTGTCTACGCTGTAGGGAGTGTCTGCTGAGGCCGTCAGGGGCTTGTTGTCTTTGTACCAGCAGTAGGTGGCAGGAGGCACGCTGAGCTTGTCCTTGCAGAGAAGCTCCAAGCCTGACCCTGCAAACACAGAGCTAGGAACCTCGCAGGACGGGACATGGGGAGGCACTGGGGAGGCGAGACAAACTCCAAGTCATTGCAAATAGATGGATTTTCTTAAGCCTTTAATCATCCGCGGCAAGTTGACTGAGGTGCTCTTAAAGAAATGCACACCCACTTGCACACGCACACACATCTTCGCTGTCTTACCGAGCACGTTGAGGGATACACTAGTCTCTCCCAGGTTGACGTGGTCCTTACTGGCAGTGACCTCACAGCGGTACTCCCCTGAGTCTTTCTGGGTAACGGAGTGTATCGTCAACGTCGCCCCCTCGATCTTGGCCCGTCCTGCGTAGGATTCTGGAGTGGAGGGTGGTGCAAGGGGTTAGAGGCCATAGAAAGGTCACTGTTGAAAGTAAGAGACCCCAAACGATACAGCCAGTAAAGATCTGCCACTCACCGCTAAATTTGCGATCAAAGTAGACAAACGTCACCCCCTTTCCTTTCCTCTTCCACTCGATTCGAGGGTTCTGGTCCTTCTCGGTCTTGAACTCGCAGGCCAGCACAGCATCTAGGAATGAAAGAGCAGGCTAACACGTTACACAGCAGATACAGATGCTGTTTCCATGGCAGCTAAATTGTTGTTTCCCATCAACTGTTGCACTAAATCTCCTGTTTTGTCGTGACATGCATGAAAACATCTCAACTCACTGAGTTGCAGTGATTTGGCTTGAAGTCGTCATTCAAGAAAAAAAATATTGATGCATAAATACTGTTGTTATAAAAGCATGGTGCAACTCTCATGCTGCTAAATGCCTTTTGTCCCTCTTACCAGTGTGCTCATGGACCTCCACTTTAGGCTTACTGCTGCTCACGGTCACCGACAGGCAGACAGGACCTGGGGTAAGAAGATCAATTGTAATAATGAGTTATTACAATATGGATTAATATCAGTTCCCCACATAACACCAATTTAAAACCCTTTTGTGATATCATTCTCGAAGACAAGCAAAATTACATAAATACATGTTTCAAACAAAAAATCCATGCTATGAATTTACAGGTTTGGGGCATGCTTGGGCTTTTAACATTCCTTTGCAGTGAGAGAGACCAGACACACAAACAGACGGGGGGATAACGGAGGGCATGGGAATGAGTATGGAGTGACATCACAGCCGACAAGACATGGATACTCCCACGAAATCATCACAGACATGAATAAAGACGCAGCTACCTTAAATTCCCAGAACAAAATATGTGCATATACATCAGATCTCTTTTCATGTGGGCTCACACACAAAAAACCCCACATCCTGGGAACCCCACAGAATGTGTATATCCTGGTGGTGCCAGGAACGGTGGTGAGGAGGAATGCAGGAAGATGGATGGCTCTCTACCCTGACCTGATAACCCCTTCTTGTGATCTGTCCTTTGCACACACACACATACACAAACTCACAGCACACACTACCACGTTCACTCACACGAATACACCTATACAGCTGTACATACTATGTGCAAATGAAATATATTGTACAAAAGTACATGGAACACCTCTAAAGAAAAAAAGCTTTTACTGAGAACGCTCATTCTTCTTTAGAGCATTCGGAAAGGAGAAAGCCTTTGTGTGTGTGTGTGTGTGTGTGTGTGTGTGTGTGTGTGTGTGTGTGTGTGTGTGTGTGTGTGTGTGTGTGTGTGTGGAAAACCATGCTTTTCCACACACACAAAGCCCCTCAGTAACCTTAGCCAGTTCAGCTGGCCCAACAGAGGGTATCAACACAATCACACATGTGCATATCTCGCTTCAAACCCCCAAAAGAGAGAGAGAGAGATACACACACACACACACACACACACACACACACACACACACACACACACACACACAAACACACACGTCTGTGCTGCAATTATCGTTTGCATAAAACATGCTGAACTCTGCCTCACAAGATTCAGAAACTTCAAATGCATTTTCGAGATGATAAATGGTTGATTTGATCTCATGTCCAGTTAACATCAGGGTGACCGGGGTCTAGCTCCTCCAGAGGGCCATGCGGTCGGGCTCATCAGTCTCTGGATCTCGGTTGAAACAGCATCAGAGAGGGTCCAACATAAACATGAGGCCCACCACTCCCTGCACGGTCCCTAACGACATCACACAGCACAGCACTGAGGTCACACCTCCCCTGTACAGGCGCCCACTCAGACAGATACATGACCAGCAAGAAAATACCAGCCCGAATCCAATCAGTCAGAGGAATACACGAGGAGTTATCAATACCGTCCGCGACTTTCAGAGAAAGTCAGTTAGGTTTGTCTTCCAACTTTCGCACTTTCCCTTTTCAGAACCACCACACTGTGCAGCAGGCCACTTACAAAACCATGTGTTGTTTTAATAAATTGTTAAATCAAAATTATTTTCTTTTTTATATTTTCTCTGTTTTTGTTTTTTCAAAACTTAAATCCCTTGTATCTTCATGTGTAACTATCCAATCGCAGCCTCCTCCTCCAGAAGACTTTCCAGAATTTGTTTCTTCTCTCTACCTGTCTATCATTCTACCTTTTTTACGCCTAATAAACCAAAATAAATACGTTTTTGAGTTGGAAATATACGAAATATATATACTGAACAATCATTAAAGTAGGCTTTCAAAGTGAACATAGTCAGAAATGTAATGTAAATGTCTTAAAATAGCAACAGCAATCCTAGAATACATTTAAGAAGAATACAAATATCACAACAAACAGAAGTCCCTATAGCGTTATCTTTACACCAGACTAAACACTATAATTAAGATATTATAGGAATATTATAGTGATTTCCCGCTAGAGACAATACTGTAGTTTCTGAAATTAGAGGATATCTCACTCTGCAGCATGATGAGAAGAGGCAGAGCCACAATCTTCATGGTCTTCATCTCCTGTCGAGCTCAGAGCAGCCTGGTGTTTAGGAGGAGAGCTCCCTGGGTGTCTGGGTGACTCTGCCCGCCGGGATGCAACTGGTTTTTATTCCACACCCAGTTGAACTACTTCAAGTTTCACCAACGGCATGCGCGTCCCCGTATCTCGCGCTAGATGATGAGGAGCGCGTACACGTGGGAGTGCTGACTATCCCGAGAGCGAGGCTCAAGGAGGCATTTGAGTTCTGTAGACGCGGTTTGTTTGGTTCTTTCTCGGCGGGGCCAGACGCAGCAAACACACGGGGATGAGATGTGGTCGTTTTATTTCAACATGACACCGGCCTGTTCTTTGTTACACCTTTTTTTGATATCTTACACAGGAGCATTAGAACATGGTGGAGCACCTCTAACACATGATCACAAAATCAATCAGCTGTTTCATTCCTGCCTGGTGGTAATTCACTAAACAGAAGTAAATTAAACTCTCAAACTTAAATATGGCAGGTTTTCAAATAAAATGAAGGAGCTTTGCAAGGCTAGGCCTGAGCTGAGAGCACACATGTAGACTACAGGCCTCCCCATTGTTCTTTAGGTGACACCCGGCTGTATATGTGGTAATAGGAGGTGGTGCAGGAGGGACCCCCGGAGAATCAGGGTGGGACAGCTGGGTGAGCTACTGTGTCCTCGCTCCTCAATATCATGGCTATTAAGTTTCTTACCACTAGCACCCGCACAAGAGCACATTGTCACTCGTTGAGGTTCGTGTGCGCATTTGCTTACATTTGTGGCCATATGCTCACACACACCTGGCCCATACATAACACACACACACACACACACACACAAGTGGGTATGAACACATAGAGAGAGGGAGAGAGAGCAAGATTCTCTGCTGCAACACCTGTTCACAAGTCACAACCCCAGCTGCTATGAGCAGGACCCACTGCTGTAATGTACCACACACACACACACACACACACATACATACATACACATACATACACATACAGGCACACACGTGTACATACAACTCAGTGACCACGTTATTAAGTACATGTCCCGTTTAACAGGAGCAGCTGACACCTCTAGACCAAGAGTCCGTGTAAGTAAAGCCTGAGTATTAAGCAGAGCAGGTCCAGAGGTTCATTCACAGAGACATTATCTTTAATGTATCATTACCTTTTTATCCATATCCTTAATCACCTTTGTACTCTTTGTTCTCCTACCTGCACCCATAGTCTTTGCTGCTGCTTCTGAAAAATGAACCAATAAATCAATGAACCTCATTTTATCTTATCTCATTTCATGTTCATGTGTATGAGAACCTATAAAAGTTGTAAAGACCCAAAAAAGGTGAACTTGAAAATGGCATCAGTGAAATTATTTTACTATATTATGAATGCACATGGATTTATAGTATTGATTTGTCTTGAGGGATGAACGGCCCTGTATCAGGTTAGGTTGAATATTAAAGAATGCTCCTCTTTTGAAGGACGTTAGCATTGTGGACTTTCTACCTTGTTAATTATGGCCGTGCATATCTTAACAGGAAACACAAGGCGAAAATGTTGACATGTGTTGACAATGTTTTTTGTAAGGGCCACAGATTAGGCTTACTTCATAACTTACTGGAAGTTACTTGGAGGAAATAAGACCAGCGCTGCTTTTAAAGATCAGGAGAACCAGAACCGAACAGAGAAACAGAGATCCTGAAGGAATAAGTTTCATAGAGCCGCACGCACAGGTGAGACGATAACAACAGTATATCAGTCTACATACCAAAAGGGTTTCCACTGCAACATTGTTGATAGATAGTGATAAACTGCTGGCTCTCATTATTCAGTACTCATTATTAATTTACTTTCATTGTACTTTTTGGTGTTTTCAATTGTATTCTGATAATTCTGTTGACTTTTTACTCAGATCAAAATGAAGACGTTGGTGTTGTTCTCAGTGAGTCTAGCAGGTGAGGCTTTTCGAGGTTGTTCTTCAAAATATTGATTTCTATTTTGTCATGTTTGCCTTGCTAATTTGTTCTGTTACATTTTGTTTTTACATCCCTCAACATGATACAATTCTGTGTTTGCCTATAAACGCATTATTATGGACTGAGTATAGTCCCAGCAAGATTCATACATCTTCCAGAACTAAGTCACTTGCTATACTGGCTGAAGTGAAAACATTAATATCTGTCAGTGTGTTTGTCTCTGTGCCAAGGTACATAGACAGTTTGTTGGTTTATGACAGTCAATGTCACATTTTGCTGATCATATCATATACTAATCTTTGTGTTATTTGTGATAGTGTTTCAAGATGTAAGACATGTTTCAAGACTGTGCATGTCAACATGATCTCAGTATTTTTCTACATTATAAAAAGAAGGGGACAGTTAAGGGAATCCACTTGTATCTATTCAATCAGTGTTATTTTTGTTTGTTTTTCCTCTTACATGCAGTGGCTCTGGGTTTGCCACGATTTGAACATGGTGTAGCACAAAAATTAGTTTTACCCCAGGAAGACAGGAGCCCTCTGGGAGATTGGGTTCCAGTGCAGGGTAATGTGGAGCCTGAGATGAGGGAAGAGCACTTTTTAGATCAACCAGTCATGCTAGACACTGCCATGATGGAGGAGGAGCCAGTGGTGGAAGGCATGGGGGACCAGAGCCCACCTTTAGAGGACAACTTCCTGTCTGAAGATCCGATCATGGGGCTGGAGCCTGGAATACAGCAAGACTCTTACTCTCCGGTGATGGCAGAGCCAGGGAAGGAGCTTCTCAGGGAAGAAGAGCTGGCTTCAGTGGTCGGCATGCCTCCATTTCAAGAGCCAGTGATGGGAGAGGATGATAATGTTGTGAATGAAATGGAAAACGTGGCTTTGCAGGAGGGAGTAGATATCCCTACAGAGCAAGATAACACAGGTAAAGGTTTGATGAAAAATGAGGATCAATAATTGTATGCAGTGTTTATGTGCAATTATGTAAAAAAAAAAAAGAGAGACACAAGAATTTCATTGCATACTTTTGCTTCTGTGAACGTTGTGCATATGACAATAAAAAAAACCTTGGATGGAAAATGTTGTAATGCTATCTTTTAGCCTCAAGGAGGAACTATTGCACTGGCGTGGTTCTTGATGGGAAGTGTTACCAGTTTTTCAGAGGTCCGAAGAAGGCTCCTGATGCTGAGGTGAGTGATCCTCCAAGACTCTCAACTTCAATTTCGGATAAGAGTACATTATTATTATTTATTCCCTTCATTCACTCGCCACCAAATGTTTCTAAAAAAAAAAAACTATTATTCCATCATTGTCTTCTGTGTTTCCTCACAGGCCTTCTGCCAGAGCAACTTCCGTAACGGTCACCTGGCCTCCATCACATGCCAACACATCCACAGACAGGTGATGGCCATGATGCTGCAGCAAAACGGAGCATACACGCGCACCTGGGTTGGAGGAGTACGAAACATGGCGGAGGTGTGTGCGTGTGTGTGTGTGTGTGTGTGTGTGTGTGTGTGTGTGTGTGTGTGTGTGTGTGTGTGTGTGTGTGTGTGTGATGTAGATTTTTTTTTTGGCAAAATCAGAAATTGTACTGCGTTATACAAGCCATGACACAATAGAGACTGAACGACTCATCTGTCTCATCCGTCAGCCCAATCGCTTTACCTGGTTGGATGGAGCCGACTGGTGCTATGCTGATTGGCTGCAAGGGGAACCCAATAACACATCAGACGTTGAGAACTGTGTGGAACTGCTGGCAATCGGTATGAGACACACAGAAATCCTGTACAGAAACAGATTTTCTTTTTATTCAACACCGTGCTGCTGGATTTCTGATCTGTCGTTTGTTTGTCTTGCAGGGGATGGGAAGTTCAATGACATGCCGTGCTGGGACCTTCGAGCGTTCGTCTGTTCCTACCCTTATCAGTGAATGTGCAGGGAGCTCTAATCCCAATCTGTTCCTGTGTCTGCTGTGATGTATATTAGTTCTATAATTTTCTTGTTTTTCCAAGTTACCAATTACATCTTGGAAAGTAAACATAACCACATAAAGGTTTTTAAACACATCTGCCAGGTCCACAATGAATTAGTGGACTTAACTCATTGCATAAAATATAAATGGAAAATCAGCAGTGCAAATCAGCAGCAACCACCACTACGTAAAATAAGAAAATTGTGTTTACACTATTAGCATTTTGCTGTTGGGTTGTTTCACTGTGACATGGTTCCACTGTTGTTGACAGTAAGTGCTACTACTTGGTCTAGAGCAGTGGGCTCTGATGGGCTTTAAATGTGAAGAGTTTACCAGACAACAGTTAGCCAACCATCAGTGTGTGGTCCATATCTGGCCCCCAACCCATCCAGGACCCATATACGGCATCCTATCCTTATCCAACCCATGGGCTGCAGGCATGCTGGGAGGATCAGGGAAGAGCCCCTCGGTCCAAGAGAGTGAGCTGCTCCTGCGCCAACAATCCCTCAAGAGCTGCTCACACCCAGTTCTTATATTTTGCGTCCACCGCCTGCCTCATTGTTGGCTCGAAGTGTGTGTGTGTGTGTGTGTGTGTTTGATTGTGTTTGTGTGTTCTCCTGTCAGTATGGCACTCGGAGGCATTGAATTCCAGCCCTCACCTACCCTTCAAAATTAGAGGAGCTTAGCACCCATTAACCGCCACATTCAACACTACACCGTGTACATGCCGCTACTGTAAAGCCTGCCGGGACTCACATGTTGCCTTGTGTGAGTATGACTCATTTTCCGCTGGCATACACAACCCTTTCATGACCTCTGGAGATGGAGGTGAGGATTATCAACTCTCACGGGATGATTGGCAGCTCAATATCCTCCTATTGTAATTGCTAACTACCGCACACGTACACACACACACACACACACACACATACAACCACTCGCTCTCGCTTATAAATGTTGAAAGAATACAGTCATCACATTACATTCTATACATATTGTAGACACATACTCATACTTGACACAAGTGAGCCTGGGAGACTCTCATTGTTCCCGTACCAGGAAATGTGGCTTTTGCTGGATTTAAGAGATCACGGTTGAAAGTGCATCGCCAATCTATTACTGGAACGATATCTCAAACAGCTCCACCGTGCACCATGTGGCTACATTATGGAAATCGTATTTTTAGACTCAGCACATAATCAGATCTGGTTAGTCGTAGTTAATGATGGATAATTGTGTCCAAAATTAAAACCGATCCGGCCTGCCAAACCATTCATTTGCAAAACGAGATTCACGTTGGCAAAAGGAGAGTGTGTGCTGCGCGTCCTCGATCACAGAGGGATTGAGAAACGGAACAGGGAGGGGATGGGTTTCCAGCAGGCGAGGCCGTGCTGTTCTGTTGTGTTGGAAATCCCTTAATACCTCGACTAAGGTGGCATGGTTATTAGAGTTGCTGTTCTGATGAGAGTGACTCAGTGCTGCTGCTTGCTGTCTGTCAGTTCAAGTCATTTTCTAGCTTCCTGAGGCACCGCCAGTTGCCTCTCTGTGTGCACGTATGTGTGCGTCTATGTTCATGCACCGAGGCTCTGAGCCCAGGCGCACCTGTTCCCGACTGAGCCCTACAGCTGGGCTTACAAATACTCAGCAGATTAAATGCCACTCAATCCATACCCAGTCATAAACTTTTCATTGCAGGCCTGACTCCGCCTACGGTACGAAAACAGACTCAAAACTATAGTGACCCCACAGCCTTGTATTGTGTTTATTTAAACCAATCATTTCGTTTTCAGGACAACACTTTTTTACTTCTTATGCAACCTCCCTCCCTGCTACCAGGCATTTTTGCCCTAAACCTCCATCCATCGACAGCGCAGACAAGCATTGCCAGGCTCAACCTCCTTTTCTGTTGGACAATTTGTTGATTGTTCATGAGCGGACTGAGCCACGGGAAGAAAATACCTTCAGATGCAACCCCTGATGTATATTCAGTGCTGTCAATCAGTCCTCACTGCTGCTGCTGCTAAAAAAGAAACCTGACAAAAGAGGTTTCTCCTGTGTTTACATTATCCCGATCTCAATATTAACCTTTATGCTTTTCATCATGTAGGTGTACATGACAATGACCTGGAGGCAAAATAAAGTACCTTCAGTTCTCCTTGCTGTTAGACACACTGAGCTGTGTGTAGAGGGATATTGGAGCATTCTTCAACAAGGAAAGCCTCCATTTCTCCCATAAAGGTTCAATGGTGTTTAGATCTGGTGATTTGAGAGACCAGGAAAGGTGTTTGACTTCACCCTGGTGTTCATGAAACCACTCTTGAATTAGTCTAGTGGTATTTACGAGGCATTATCACTTTATATATCTTATATAATATGGGATCATCATGAGGGATCAGTGCTTGCACCCTAGGGTCCAGTAAAATAGCCTCATATTCCTTGTCCGTTATACGATCATACAGACCAATCACTGGACCAAATGATTCCCCGCCCATGCCTGATCCACCACCATGTTTATCAGTGGGTAAAATGTTGTGCCCCTTACACCAGGTTATACATTTTGTGTCTTGGATACAAGCAGCCCTGCCATAAATATAGCCAACTTTGCGAAGCTCATGACACGTTTTGATGAGTCAGAGGTGTGTGTCTGAGAGGAGTTGATTCAATTCTGTGCCAATTTTTGAGGCTGTAGTTTTGAGATTAACAACTATCCTGTTAAATGTTCATCTATCCCTAAGCTTCAACTATCCTCCTTTGTTTTTGTGACCGATGGTCCAGTAATTTAGGCACCGATTTGGCCTCTTTGAAACTGTTAGTTGCCTCGTGTTGCTTTGAAAACTAACATATTAAAGTGGTGACTGTCACACACCACTAATTGTCATTAAAATGAACATGATTCACTCATGTAGCTGACTTTGTAATTATGATTTGGTTATTTCAAAGTTAAAGTCCTTTTTCATTCCTTTCTGTTATTCTGTCCACCCCCTGTAGCACCTCTCTCCATGACTGAGTGAATAAACAAACCTTACTCCAGTGTGTTTACATGCAACACAGTATGATGTCGGTTGCTCAGGATGATAGATCCACAGGTCAGGTAGATGAAGACTGTTTAAGAGAGCGTAGCAGGGTAAATGGTGTGTCAGGTGTCAAGTGTCAGGTCAGCACAGCAGCAGGTCAGGTAGCTTACACATCTGTTTTAGTGACGACAGACCTGTCACTGGTCTACTTAGACCCCCCTAGCATGTTTGGTAACTGACATTGTATCTTTGCTGCATGTTCCAAAAATATGCAAAGATATTGGCATAGTATACACTAAAGGACAAAAGTTTTAGAATACCCCCATTGTTCCATTTTTATTGAAAGTTAAGCAATTCAAGTCCAGCGAATAACCTGAAATGGTACAAAGGTAAGAGGTAAACTGCTAGAGGTGAAAAAAAAGCTTTTTTCATGGGTTAAGAATTTACAGCTGTTCTGCAGCAATGGGAGTAAATTAAGCTTTGAAAGTTGATTCCTATGATGATGAACAATTCCTACAGGTGTCCCAACTTTTGTTGATTACTTGATTACAATAAAAGCAGTGTATAAAAGCTGTGTTGGAACAGACTGTTATTACACCCTCTGAAGCATTATTTGGACAATAGGAACTGCAGGAATTGGTATCTTGCTATCATAATGGCAAGAAAAAGGCAATTAGCAAAGGAAGACAGACATAACCCCTAAAAGCTTAGGTCTTTCCTTTAGAGAAATTTCAAAGAAAGCCAAGGTGTCAGTGAGTACAGTTTCCTACACCATCAAAAGGCACTTGGAAACTGAAGGAAACAGGAAGAGGTCTGGCAGAGCCAAAGCCACAACACAAATTCAGAAGACAAGTTTCTGAGAGTCGACAGCTTGCGTGATCGGTGGCTCACAGGACAACAGCTTCAAGCACAGCTTAACACTGGTGGAAGTCAGCAAGTCTCTGTGAACTGTGAAGAGAAGACTTGGAGCTGCAGGTGTGACAGGTGGAGTGGCAGTAAGGAAGCCATTGCTAAGATGGCAAAATAAGAAAAAGAGGCTTGTCTGGGCCATGAAGCACCGCTGGTGGACTCCTGAAGACTGGAAGAAGGTCTTATGGACCGATGAATCAAAAATTTGAAATGTTCGGTTCATCACGCAAGGTTTTTGTACGCCGCCGAGCAGGGTCCTCAGTGTGTGACACCAACTGTCAAACATGGAGGAGGAAGCGTGATGGTCTGGGGCTCTTTTGCTGGATCCAGAGTTGCACAGAGTGACTGGCACCCTGAAGCAAAAGGGCTACCACAGCATTTTGCAGCACCATGCAATACCCTCTGGTTTACCCCTAGTTGGTCAGGGGTTCATCCTACAGCAAGATAATGACCCAAAACATACCTCCAGACTATGTCAGAACTACCTTCGAGGAAAAGAACAACACGGTAGGCTTCAAATCATGGAATGGCCAGCACAGTCCAGATTTCAACCTTTCCTTTCAAGGGTGAAAGGAAAGCAACCTACAAGTGCAACACACTTGTGGGAACTTCTGCAACAGTGTTGGGAAGAACTTGCCAAACAATATTTGATGTCCATTGTCTGCTGCAGACCTCTGACCTAGAATACTACACTCTGAGAATTTTTTTATTATTGTTAAAAAAACACTTTGACATGAAAACCTGGTGTCAGTGGGTTTGGAGGAGGTATGTGTGAATAGCCAGGGAGAAGTTCATGTGTGTCTTTATTTATCCGTCCCTCCCTCAGCCATTCTAAATCTCTCTGTTTCTCTGCCTCAGTCTCTCTGTGCCGGTGGCCCCCCGCTGCCCCTGCCTCTTTCAGGGGTGTGTCAGGAATGATGCTGCTACTATAAACACAAGATCCCAACAATGAGGCGCAGATACAACGAGAGAGAGAGAGAAAAAGAGGGACGAGAGACCCGTGCTTGATACAGGTGCGTATCACATATTCTGAATAGCAACATGTTGTGAAGCCTTATGAATGGATTATATGTAGAAATAAAGTAATGTGAGTATTGATTTTTTTGATAACAACCGTATTTTGAATAACTAGTCATTTTTAAATCGTGCTCTGCGTGTGACCATAGAGACAGAATGTGATACAGATGTGAGATATAGAGTTATGTTTCCCCCGTATGTAGCTTGTTGGCCTTGGGTTATAAACCACTGTGTCTCTGGGCTCCCACCCAGGGCCCCATGCCAAGGGGACTAGTAGACTAAATCTAGCCGTCTGAATCCATTCCCACCTCTACTGGGCTTACAAGCCATCACAAACACATTAATCATTTTAACCACTTAACAAGCACCAAGGAATACATTTCTGATGCATATGATGATTGAATAGAAACTAATAAGGATAAAGATATAAGTGTCTGTGGATGCAATAGTCTGCACTAGCAATAGAGTTTTCCCTTAACAGGCACTTCAGACATCTGACTATTTCTAACTGTTATTTAAGGTGTCTTAAACATAAGAAAAAGCTGAAAATAGTTTGTCTATTCATCTATTTTGTTTCCAAAATATGATATCTCTGATATTGATTTGACATAGCACCATTAGTGTAGTTAAGTTAAAACCACTCCAATAGTGGAAGCACTCGATTAGATCAATAATCGTCTTCAGCCGATTTGGAAACATCATACAAAAGGCCACATTTACCAAGCTGCAATGTAATGCGCTGATCAGTTAAAACGTCAGCCAAACGTCAACCAGACTGTCTTAATTCCAGCAGTGATTTGTGCTCATGGAGAGGTCATCCACAGCCACCACACCCGTCCAACAGCAGCATCCCACGAAGGAGAGGGTGGCGGACGAGGCTGGGAGGGACAAGACTAAGGATGGGACGCTGCAGCTGGAGAAGGGAACCAGGGATGAAGGTAACGTCAACACTCATGTCAGTTCAAAAGCCAAACGCATTCTGCACCGCTCGCGCTACTCTGAGGGAATAGCAACACGTGAACATCAATATAATACATTCTCACGTATTCTGTCTGATATATAGAATTGTAATATGTGGTCCCTGATGTATTCCTCTCTACTGGGATGACAGACCATAAAGTGATGGCGGGAGAGGCGTTGGATAGAAGGAACGCCTGGGAGCCGAGTGTTTACTACTCGCTGGGAAAGGAGTCCTTCTTCTTTGCTGGTCATGACATCAGCATCCGCGAGTCTCTGGACACGTATGGTGCTCTCATCTGGCCTGGGGTGAGCCCTGCCATGCTACAGCACTAACACTCAGATTCACTCTCCTGGGTATGGTGGTTAGAATAATGACGATGTTGGGGCTTTTTTTGTAGGCAGTATCTTTGTGCCAGTTCTTGGAGAATAACCAGCAACAAGTGAACTTCATGGACAAAGCCGTGCTGGAGATCGGAGCTGGAACCGGCTTGCTGTCCATTGTGGCCAGTTTACTCGGTGAGTCTGTTAGGAGTGTCTGTCCTTCTGTCTGCCACATGGGTCTTCGCCTTTTGCACTTCAGTTGTCTTTATTGTTGTCCTGTGCCCTTTTCCAGGTGCTTGGGTTACTGCTACTGACCTGCCAGACATCCTGTCTAATCTGACCTTTAACCTTTCGCGGAACACCAAGGGCCGTTGCCGTTACACACCTCAGGTGGCTGCCCTCACCTGGGGTCAAGACCTGGAGCGAGACTTCCCCTACACCTCCTGTCACTATGACTACGTGCTAGCAGCAGATGTGGTCTATCACCATGACTACCTTGAGGAACTGATGGCAACTATGCGGCACTTCTGCCGACCAGGAAGTGGAACGACGCTGCTGTGGGCCAACAAGGTGCGCTTCCAGTCTGACCTGAGGTTCACAGAGAGCTTTAAGAGCAGCTTCAACACCACGCTGCTCTCTGAGCTGCCACAGGAGGAGGTCAGGATATACAAGGCCACAGCAAAGGAGTGACGGAGACAGAAAAGGAGAGATGGAGAAATAATAAAGAGGATGAGTCGATATTTGTACGGCACGTGCTGGAGGGACGTGTCCTGAAAAGGAGAAAGGGGGAAAAAATAATGATACAGTGTATAAACGAAGAGGGCATTTATGAGTCATGAATGAAGGAAAATGGAGAATTGTATTTTCCTCTCGCTGATTTGAATGAATACAGAGAAAAGTTCAGGCTTTGATTTTGCTTCAGTGACATTCCTGAGCGGTGCTATAACTGTTGCTAAGCAGAAAGCATTCAAATTCAAATTTCTGTTTCAAAAAGCTATTTTATTTGCCAGTTATTTTTCATACATTTCATATTTTTGAATTTATTCAACTTATATTCCACAATTTATTTTTAAAATAAATTGCTTTGCTTTAAACGTGTGGAAAACGTTTCTCCTATTACTAACCTATATTCAGCTTTATGAAAGGTACTCTCGGCTATTTGTGAGAGAGTAGATTACAAACCATCAAACACTTGAGAAAATGTATTTACAGCTGTATTTAATTTAGCTAAATATAGTAAAAACTAAAAGTAGTTTCCATTAAATGGCATACACTAGATGCAGCAGACATGAGATGAGGGGAATAAAACTTTACATTACATGTTACCACAGTTACCACATAGCCAAAAACCTGCTTAAACCTGTGTGTTGTATTTTGAATCTAAAAGCATTACTACAGACATTCCTACACACACACACTCATGGATATGCACACGCATGCACACACACAGACACACACATGCATACGCACACAAACAGAAAGAGAGAGAGAGATGGATCGAGTGGGAGGGAGGGAGGGAGAGAGATAGAGAGAGAGAGAAGTGATCACAGAATTCAATGATATGATGTAAAGAAATTTCATTTTTCTGTCACTAAAGTTTCCTCCAGGTTTGAAATCCATTTCTGTGGCATTCTGTTCTTGTCATTTCCTGTGCCTACTTTATCAAGAAAACATGTCTCTGTTTCCAGTCTCAAATTAATGAAATTCCATAATTAAAAAGTTCAAAGGAGCCTTCTGTCTGTCCTGAGTTTGGGAATCCTCCGTCCTGTGTGTTCTAAAGACCTGAGTGTCTGTACGCTGTACTCTTGACTCTATGATACGCAGCAGGTTGATGACTTGGCTGGTTGTTCTAGTATGGACTCCCTCCGAAGGTCGTTAGGAACGCTGCCTTCGGGACCCCACAAGTTGAGCTCCCCGTAGATGCCCGTCTCGATCATCTCCTCCTGCCAGGGGATGGAGATGTTGCCTGAGGAAAACTCATCAAAGAAGACCTTGTCGGGGTTGTCCAAGGTCACCCCCTTCACTGAGGAAAAAACCCCGACGTCATCCAGGCTTTTAGCATACACCACTTTAGGGTCAGGAACAAAGGGAGGAGGTAGGATACCTGAAGAGGTGAGATGCACCGGTTAGTTCAACATCACTGTTGTACGACTGTAACCATCACTTTAACTCCACTAATTGATGAAGGGTGATATGGAAAATGTGATGAAGGAATTAGAACGAGGTTATATACTTGGGACATGGCATTCAATTGTGAAAATGTCATTTTTTAGGTTGTAGATACAGTACCCGCATTCAGTTTCCTCCAGTTGATGCCACTGAAGAACGGATGCGCTCTGATCTCATCACAGCTGTCATCCTTAAAACCCATCCGCTTATCAACCTCTTTGGCAAGCAGTCCATCACAGAGGGTCTTTGCATTGTCACTGAAAGTCTCTGGATAAACCACTGTCTGATTCACGATTCGCTCTTTCATCTCGTCACGCTCGACCTGAACAGAAGACAAATAACCACTGAGCCCAAGCCTGACTCTTTTCCCCTCATTCATATCACTACATTACCCATTCTGTGCACAGGGTGAAGTACATGCTTGGATGTAGGGTAAGTTACCTTCTCCCCCCTGACCCTGAAGGGGTTCTTGGCAGCCATGAACTCATACAATGTCACCCCCAGGGTGAAGTAGTCCACCGAGGTGTCATACTTCTCCCCTTTCACCATCTCAGGGGCCATGTACCCTGCATTGAAATAGAGGAAAGCAATTCTGATGAACTCAGACAAGTGTGAAATTACACCAATAAATATGATATTGTCTCATAATTGACTTTGGTAGATACAGGTGAAACTCACCTGGTGTTCCAGCATAGCCTTTAGTCATTGTTTTGCCTTCTTTTAACTCTACAGCAAGACCCAGGTCAGATATACGCACATTCCCTGGTGGAAGACAAAGAAATCTTCATCAGCCATTATTTATCGATGGACAGATTCATGTGTCCCCAAATTAACCTCAAAACTGATACCTTCATTATCTAGCAGCACATTTTCTGGCTTGAGATCTCTGTAGATGATTCTCTTCTGGTGGAGGTGCTCCATGCCTTGGATGATCTGAGCAATGTAGAAACAGGCTCTGGGCTCGTCAAACCCCGGGTTGTTCTCATCCACCAGGTAGATGTGGTACCTGAGGCAGTGCAGCAGAGAGAGAGCAGGCGTGGTATGTCTCCCTCATGCATAAAAAGATTTGTACTCTACATACACGTGCAATAACATAGAGTGGTAACATGGGTTTAGCTTGGATTACATTTTTGAGAGGCACCTGATGAAAATAAATTCCTAACCACAGCATACAGAGAGCTACACCATTGTGATGGTTTGTATACAGCCTGTAGTCTAGCATATATCCTCAACAGCTGTGACACTGAATGAACTCCTGCACTAGTGAATGTTACTGAGAGATGCTGGATATGAGTGGTGATGTGCTGTTCCCTCCACACATGCAGCCATGGCCATGTGCTTGGTTACAAACACAGAGACCTACAGCATGGTTGAACCGGTGAGAACATAAATGAGCATATTATTATGTATCATTCATTCCATTGCAATCACACTGCGATTAGGAATTATCATTGCGGCCTCGTATTTAGCACATTTAGCTCCAGCTGGTGTGACAGCTGACTGCACCACGCCTCTGACATCAGTCTTTGAGATAACTGCACACCTTCTGTTACCCTTGGAAAGGTTGAGATCATTTAACAGACAAACATGGGGGATTGTGTGCCAAATTTTGAAGGCTGTAGATAAAACAGCCACAGAGAGGCATGATGTAAGGAATAGGTGTTAGAGCTGTCCCCTCAGGAAGACTGTCTGTGATTTGAGACATGAGCATGCATCCGTTTGTGAAGTTACTTGAGATCGCCTCCGTTCATGATGGTCATGACCAGACTAAGTTCTTCCTTTGTCTGGAAGGCGTACGCCAATGACACAATGAAGCGACTGTGAACCCTGGCAAGGATATTCTTCTCCACCAATGCCCCCTACAGGAGAAAATTATGACAGACACACAATTTTGAACACACAAGACTTCTAACTCGTTTTAATATCGTCAATTTACAAAGTTAGTTGAAAGAGTAAAACTAATGCATGCCTTTTTCTTCCACTGGGTTAATAAAACATTTATGTGAGAGTGTTAAAGTGTTCCTCTCCATTTTGAAAAACTTTAAAGATGTGAGAATACATTTCAAACAATGACCCCAGACAAGTCAAGGGCAAGATATAACCATGCCAAGCAGTTCCATTCAAAACGGCTTTTCACTAAAGCTCCCTTTAATCACTCTATCCCTGTCTCAGTGTTTAATACCATGGGCTAAGGCCAGAAGAGACAGAGACAGGGACAAAGGTGATTAGCACCATCACAGCTCATTGCAGGGCACATGCTCTGCAACATAAACTGAAACTTTATTAATCAAGACATTGCATGCATGTCACTTAAAGAACATTTTCACCCAGGGGAACTCAACAGATACCATTTGGTCTATGCTGATCCGATTTAATTCTTTAAACTTAAGACATAGGAACTAATGGCAACTCATTACATTTCTAATTAATCAATGCCCAGTTCCTGTGGCACACCGCCCACGTAACAGAACCCGTAACAGCCTGAAATTTCACAGTCCCCTTGTAAATCTTAATTTATATAAAAAGATAAAATGGATAGGCATTGTAGGTTAGCAGAATACTACCCACTTTAGTGGCCTAATGTAAAATGGCCAATACTTGACCAATCAATGTGGGCATGATGACTGTGTAATGATGGAGCATAGATATCAACAGTGAAAATGACAGCTATTTGTTGTCTTACCTCATAGCCTTTCCTCTTCTTCAGTCTCTTCTTGCTGAGTTTCTTACAAGCATATAGTTTTCCTGTGGCTTTCATTAGACAGGCAGATACCTCCCCAAACCCACCTTTCCCCAGCACGCGGAAGTCTTGGAACCAGTCCGCATCCATGGGCTGCATCTCAAGCCACTTCCATTGCAGGAATCTCTTCAGGTACATGCTCTCCATGAAGAAAGTATAGGGCGCATCCTGGAGGTATTTCAGAACTGAGGCCAGTGTCGCGATAAACAGTTCATCCCCGGCATCCTGCTGGCCTTCCTTCACCTGAGCTATGATGTCCTCAGAGAGGAAGGGGCAGTAGTGCTTGGCAGAGGGCTCCATGTAGCGTTGGACAATCTTCGCTGCCCTCTTTCCTCTGTCAGAGTCCTCTGCCATGTCATACACCTCAATGTCCTTCCACAGATGGCAAGACCCATGGTACTCCTTAAGTGAGGCCAAGAACTCCCTGAAGAGACGCTTGCCGATAGGCTGTTCCACACAGACCGAGTCAAAAGACAAATCCAGGGTATCCCTCAAGCCCTCACACACAGTGATGTGGGGTAGCTTGAGGCGAGAGTGGTACTTCTTGTCCCGTGCTGATGCTGCACTTCCATCAATGCTCCCACGAGCATTGATGTAAGCAGAATTGGCTACCACTGTGGTCAGGCCTCCAATATCCATTTTGAGGGCAGGTAACTGTTGGGGGACTCAAAGGGAGGACATTGTCAGAGGGAGAGCGTAAAAAAAGTGCTAACTAACGTGCAGGACTGAGCAGGTAAAAGAAGGAACCAAGAGTGAGAAAGCAGAAGATCTGGCAACTGGCAAGAGACTTGAGACCAATGTCTGAACGAGATCCCAGCACACATTCATGTGCGATTTACCTCGCTCATACACAGAGATACACACACCTGAGTCAACACCTTTCAGTAATCCATTAACACCCTAATGCCCCAGACAAAGAGAGCACATGCTGGGACAGAAAGATACAGAGCACATATGTAGCTGGAGTGTTAGTCAAATGAGTGGCAACGCAAAAGCAAAACCACAATTGGCAGTGAACGCTACTTAATGTAGACTTTAATAAATCAGTTGCCGTGTGTTTAAGGAATAGCTCAAGTTCAAGTTGCTGGAGCAAGTCAATGGGGCCAAAAAACCTTGCTTTGAAAAATCCCTTTCTATGTATTAAATTATGCTGTGAAATAGGACATTTTGGAACGTACTCCATGTGATTTCACAAAATGGTTTTCAGCTCAAGTGACACGCACTAGCATGTTCTGCTGCCTGAGGAACATTGGCTAGCAAATTCAGTATCATCACTTAGAATACACTTTTATGTTTCCTGTTTTTGTTCTTGTCTTTATATTTTTCTATTGTTTTGTCGGTTTGTAAAGAACGTTTTAGATAAGTGCTGTATAAAGTTTGTCGTAATTGCTAATAAATGTCAAGAACTCAAGAGGCAAAGGCTTGTTTGGTGAACTAGAGGGAGCAGCAATTCAGTAAGACTTCATGAAAACCTTAACTACCCCTTTAACAGGTCTTTCTGCACCATGTGAGTAACAGTTCTGGCCAAGATTATTGGCAGCCTTGCATTTTATGTAGATAATGTGCATAAGAGTGGGAGAAACTGCCCGCAGAAAGATGCAGGAAGCTTATTGATGGTTATAGGAAATGTTTGGAAGCAGTCATCATTGTCAAAGGCTGTGTAACTAAGTATTAGAAAAGGATGCCAATAAGACATAAGTAATAAATTAAGCCTGTGGCTCAACTCGCCCCAGGCCTATTGGCTCATATTACCCCACCCCCACCATTTGTAACAAACTGGCATCATGCAGCAATTTAGAGACAAAGTGATGCTAACAGTTGAACAGTTCCTTCCTTCCTAAAGCACTAACACGTGAATTTTTTTTCAAACATTATTGTTCACAATAATCATGACTCATTGAACATAAGAAAATGACTTATGGGCTTACCGCTTATTCCATGTGCCTGACCATGACAGGTTGAGTAAAATGAAGGACTCCTCAAAAATGTGTGATCACATGACCAATTTTGTTTACGGTAGCCTAGAAACAAGGGGTGGCTCAACTTCCCCACTGGCTCAAATCACCCCACTTACCCCTACAGATGAATGTGTGAAGACTGAAGGTGCTCCAATTATTTCAGAATAAATGGTACATTAAAAGGTGCCAATAATCTTGGCCAGAAATGTGTATGTGTTGTGACAACTTTAGACAGATTTATAAAAAGGCCTAGGTAATAGACAATTATTTCTAGTAAGAAATCAAAATGTACTTTCTTTGCACGAATGACAGCTCTCTGCCAGCTCTTTGACATAGCAGTCATTACAAAATAAAGGTGTCAGGCCTGATCCAAATTATATTGTTGACCCGCTTTTGTTTTGTTTTTTGCAACAAACTCACAAAATGTGTGGATACAAACTTATTAAAACAATCTATATTTAATTTGCAAACTTATATTAGATTACAGAAAAGGTATTTGGAAGAGTCAGTACATGTGTTGCTCAGTTTTAAAAAGGAGATCTTTGATGGGAGTACATAAAGACCTATACAACCACATTTGATACATCAATAATTTTCAGGTCTACCTTTACCACTGGCCTCTAAAGGACACTATAAGCTACAATCATCATAGGATCCATATACGCAATTAACAAACAAAGCTTATTTTCCTAAAGGGAGCCTGGGTTATGGAGGTCTTTACCTTGCTGGTGCCATTCTTTTGTAAACACTACCAAGGTGACAGGGCGGTGAAGGAGAATTCCTCAACAATTCCAGAGTACAAAACAAAAATAAACAAGATCAGGAAAGCAGCTGCCTACAGAACAGAATGAAGCCAACCCAACACAGTGGGGGATAAGAAACTGTTTGAAATTATCCAAAACACAAAACAAAAAGTATCCACACATTCAATGGAGCAGGCCCCATTCTGGGATGCCATAGCAACTATATCAGGCTGTTCTGCATCCATGGAGTTGCACTGACAGCGTGTCCAAGCAGACACTTTGGCAGCCATCTTGGAACACTGAATCATCATAAGGTCTGCCAAATGTAGTCATAACATAATAGGGATAACTATTTCACGCACACACACAGTACACTATACATTCTCCAACACCAGTGGGTTGTACAGAGGGTTTTTGCTTTATTTTAAAGTGGGATGGCTTATTGAGAAGTGGATTAGACATACAAAAACTTCAGCATGGTGCCCAGGCCATAGACTACAGTCCCCCCTAGAGCTGTGGTGCAGGTGCACATGTGATTCAGGAGCCACAGAAAGCAGAGGGCGTGATGCACACCTCTGTTACCTCAATTTTGATCTACACCCCTGAGAAAGCCAGGCTGAGAGAAATACTGGTAGGGGAAAGGAGCACACACGAAAGGGGACTAAAATCCCATGGTGACGGTGGTTTGAAGGACTGTGCTTGTTGGAGAGGCGAGGCATAGAGACGCAGGTTAGTCTTCGTCGTCGTTTTCATCATAGTCATCCTCTTCATCTTCATCCCCCATGTAAGACACTGGAGTCTCAACACGAGACCCACTATAGTGAGAGTCGTTAGAGCTTGAGGCCATGGTACCATCAGCACCACTATCACTACAAGGAGATGGTGGAAGAATTTTTAAATTTAGTTAAAGAGGGTAAATGGAAGTGAAAAAAAGTGATACTGAGGGTGAGCATACAATGAAATTCAATGACAAAAATTAAATCCTGCTTCCTGTCACATTTCATAGGTTGCATTACATTACAGCCTCTCACCTGCTCGCAGGATAACGGGCTCCGTTATTAGTGGTCCCTCCAGTGATGTAGACATTACTAATGGGACCCTTTGCCATCTCTACAGAGATAAAACCATTCACAAATAAATAGAGCTCCAATGTCTGAAATCATTATTCTGATGAATCATACATGATGAATCACCATCTCTGTTGAAACAAAAGTGGTATTGTGACTACAAGTACAATGGTTATTTAGCATGATACCGATTGTGCATTACTAGCCGCACGAAACTAGTCAACTCAAAACAGGAATTGTTCAACTTCCCACATGGAAGACGTTAAAATCAGGTTGACTTATAAATTCCACATGCTCCAGACACTAGCAGAATCATGCCACATATTGTCAGAGACAGTAAATCTACCATGGGGCAGTGGCTCAGTGGCTCTGACCTGTGACGTAAGGCTCCAGGGCTTTGGGCACGAGGCTGCGTGCCATCTTCAGATTCTCTGCAGAACACTTTCCGACCTCCAAACCACATGCCATGCCCATACGTTTCAGCACCTCAATGTCATCATGGATCTCAAACATGCTGTCAAAGTTGAACAAGTATTCAAACCTGCAAATGGAAGGGAGGGAGCAAGAATGAGAAATAAAGCAAGGGTGGATTATCAGAAAATGAATGCAACAGAGGAAGGTCAAGTCGGTCACTGTCCATCTCAAACGACCTTTATTTTTCCAACAACACAAACATACTTGTCATTGGAGATGCTACAGTCGATGACCGTCTTCTTGCTGGTGTTGACAATAATAAAGGGGAGGTGGATGACAGAGTTGGGAGGTGGGGGTCTGTTTGTCTGCTGCTCTGTCTGTCTGTTCCTCTGCACCAGGTTCTTGAAGGCTATTTGCTGTAAGATCGCATTGAAGACAGAACCATTAGAATTATTACATACTGGGAAAAATATTGGACATATTTTAAGTAACAGTAATAAGCATGGCAGCACACTATAATGTGGTTATGTATGTTACTAAGAAAAATCTTTAAGAAATACAGCATTTAAGAGCCAGAATTACAGCCAGTCCTTCAAAGTTATCCTAAAACATCAGTTATTGAAATAACCTTCAGTAGCTTTAAAGCAGACAGCAACATTGAAAAGCATTCTTTGAAAGATTTGAGTAAATATGCGGCACATTATTCCCACCTGCAATATGAGTTCTTGAAGCTGTGACTGTTTCTGCTTGATTCTCTCCAGCCGTCTTTGTCTCTCCACCTAAAGTTGATATGTGGCAGCAGAATACAATAACGTGTTTAAGAGGGTTAAAATAAGAAAAGGCAGAGGGAAGAAATACACAGGGCAGGCTACAGTGAGAATGGCTTTCACTGTTGGTGTGTGTACCTCTAGGTTTTGGCACTCCTGCGCAGAGTTGGTGGGCAAGCCAATCCATTTGATTTCTTTCTTCTCTTTAGAGATAATGTTCATGGCCATGAGCACATTGAGTGCATCGTACACACGCCGCCGGATGTTCTTCTGGTCATACACATGCTACATGGAAAATGCAATGACATGAGCAGGTGGGATTCAAAAACTTAAGTCTACACAAATTTCTACAATGATAAGATGCTTGTGCAATTAAGTGAAACAATGAGATCCGTGCTTATGTGCCAAGCCATCATTAACACTCATTCCAACTTTAGAATACTTTACAGTATGTACGGTCACATTTATGAACATGTACACAAAATATGACACTCATAGTATCGACATAATTTTTCAGTAACCTGAATAAATGTATCCCACATTGAATAGAGGTGAAGATATTTCTGTCATCGCTTAGTTGGCGTCTTCGATAGCACTGGCACACGCTGTCGCAAAGAACAGTAATTTTGTTCCTTCAGCCTGCTAGCTGAGTTTTAGTCCCAATAAAAAAAATTTCCCAAAACCATCCTGCCTTTTTAAAGTTCTAATCCATAATGGGAGCAAGACTGCTTTCCTAGTCTTCATTCTTCACTCGATTAAAATATTAACAATCAATTTTGAGTTAAAGACCTCTGGACAATCATGGGCATGATTACAGTAGGAAGGTGGCCCTAATATTTTGTACACTCAGTGTATTTTGAACAGTTTATTTGTGACGTGTGTAAATAAATAATTGAGTAAAAATATATTTTCAGCTCTGGTGGGATCTGAAAGTTTTAAAGAGCTTATCTTGAATCAAGTCCCTTTAATGAGCCATTTATACACAAGGTGTACCTGTATATATTTTTGCTTAACTTTACTTAACTTTACTGTAAAGGTTTACGTAAAAATGAACTCATTTGTGACAATTTTGTTTATATTCCATCTTACAGTGATGCCACAATGGAAGATGATTTCTGTGAGAATTCCAATGGAAAGTCAAGTTGCCAGGATTCCCCATCTGTCCAATCATGCATTGCAGCTGGGCAGGTTTACAGGCTGAACTTCACACTGTCACTTCACATGACATCTTGTATTTTATACAGTTATTAATAAGGGATAGTTCAGTTGCTGACCACTTCATTTTGAGCAACTGTCCAAATAACTTTAACTTAATGATAGCAGTTATGGGGTTCCTGTATATTGATTATATATTTGGATGGCACACTGAGGTAATTTTTTGTTTAGGATTAATTTCAGCTACTGTGGTGCACTAAGCTGGTGTTCAAACTATATTTATCATTGATGTCATTTATAGAGGGGTTATGACCTCAGATTCTGAAGCAATGTATGATGACATAAGTGTAGCAACAATAGTAAGTACCGTTAAGAGATAAGTCAAGCTATGTTATGACAGCTATGATATGCTGTTTTCAAACCAAAGAACTGTGCAAAAAATATAAAATCTTTTATATTTACTTTACATCATACTCAGGGTAGGAAACACTACAGTAAAGAGTATGACATAAATCAAAAATGGCTGGTATGTGAATAAAACAAATTCTGACCATTTTTCAAACAAAATTGCCAGATGGTAGAAGTATTATGGTTTCCATCATTTTGTGAAAATGTCAACATTCTATTGTTCAGCTGCAGCACTCACAGAGTCATTGGGTGACATGTGGTTGTCTGTAGAGCTGAATTCTGCAACCAGTTCATCTGCCACTTCATTGTAGGTTGTGACTCCTTTCTTCTGCACTTTCTCACACACCTTCATGGAGAAATGCCTCAAGCCCTTCCCGTTCTTTTCCCCTTTCTTACCACGTTTTCTGTAGACAGAGAAGATCCCTCACACCATTGGGTTCTCACTTCAACTACAATGATCCTTAAAGCAGTCAATCCATCTATTTTCTTGATATGAAGCTTGGCTTATGAAAACACTTGCTAACAAGTAAATATCAGTTTCTTAGTTATTAAAAACACGAAATATAAAAAACAATATGAGACTTAAAGTGCATTTCCACAGAACCCTAAAATGATGTCCCAAGCTTATGAGGGTTAGGACTTTTTAGACTCACCCTGACGACCATGGAGAGGCATCTGGTGGTTGGCTCTGAGTGAGGAACTGAGAGCTGGGTGTGTGTGGACTGCTTACCAGTATGGTATTGGAAACAGTGGGCCTCTGAGGTGTTCCAATCACCTATACAAGAGGGGGCAAAGAGAAAAAAAACGATTTACTATTAAACTACCATTACTATTATTTAGATAATACCCGGCATTACTCTATCATAGGATGGCTCCAGGTATGACAAAATGACCATCTCCAGCATGGTTTGCAAAAAGAAAAATAAGATCAGTGTATTAAATTCTTGGTATGTGATGTAGCAACTGCATTCGAAGATTTTTTTCTGAAACTACACTAAAAAGATGATACAATCTTTATTGACGGTATCAAGTGACATTTAGATAGTAATGCAAGACATCTGGAGGTAGGTGATCTATTCCTTCACTCAGGTGGGAAGTAAGCTGATTTACGTTATGTATATATCCCATATATATAATGCGATGATGGGCGTAATCCTGCTGACTGTAGAGTTTGATAAGCTTAGGATCAACCACCCCCATCCACCCTCCTCCTGGTCACCTCGCAATGATAATGGAGGGGCTTACACAACAGTAGAAACACAGAAGCACACAGGAGAAACTCAGCGAGCAAATGTATTCTTTCCAATCATGTTTGTGTGACTGACTGGCAATTCAAACAGCCAAGCTTCTTATATCTAGTGAGATTCTAAACATTTTAACAAAATGTGCTTGTGACAGCACAGAAAAATTTGAATACTGTGTTGGTTTGGTAGCTATGTGGAACATCACTCACCATGTGTGGCACGTGTTGCATGTGTGGAGCGATGTTCACATTGGACGGCCCAAGGGTTTTGGGCAGTAGCTGTTTGGCCACAGGAATAGCCGTAGGCTGAACAGTAACCAAAGACAGGACACCTGATAGAAGGCATAAGACCAGATAATGAGACCAGATCTCTTGAATGAAGCTCCATTGCCCCCTGTTGTTGATCTGCAACCTCAGACGTACATCTGAATAGCAGAGCTACAATTAAATCATTGCTTCTTCTGATTAGCACTAAATTATACTATACTAAATGTAGGAGCATTGTGCACAATAGCTATAGACTAATAAATGTTAGTAATAACTTACCTTTACTAGGGCTCAGATTCTGATCAATGAAAACCTTCAGCTCTCCGTTTGTTTCAATCAGACCAGCCTGTGGAGGACAAGAACAAAGTCACATTATCTTGCTCCTGAAGTTAAAATGCTTAACTTCTGATTAATCAAAGGGGTTGCAAAGGATCAAAGGAAAGTCAGAGGGAAGGAAGTTAAAGTTATAAGAATATGAGATAAAGAAAAGAAAAGAATAAAAAGAATAAGACTAAATACAGATATTCCCACATCTAACATAATCTACAGTCCTTCTAGGATGGTGTGTAAACCAAACAATACTTATTCGATGAAAACATTGGCCTTTTGTGTTGTCTGTAGTTACTTACATCTTTAGCCATGATCCAAAAGGACCGGGGAAGTAAAGCTTCAAGCTGAAAAGAAAATCTTCCTCTATTTTGTTATTAATCAGACCCCTGAAACAAACAAAAAAGAGGGCATGTCATTAAAGAGTGGCAAACATCATCTGTAAGATTTTTTTTTGGGAGGGGGGGTCATTTTAAAAAAACTAAGACAAACAACACATTTTTATAACATTTCTGATATTGAATTACATTAAACACTGAAAAAAATATTTTTGGAGTAAGGCCCATTTGATGTGCTTGCAGCCAACACATTGTACAAAGCTACATCACTAACGTTAGCTTGACTAGCCGGATATTCTACTGACAAGACGGCATTAACGGAATAATCTATACATTTAAAGCCAATCTAGATTGTATTAACCTTTTAACTAATTTCAGTGGCGTTTGTGTATGTCAAAAATCAGTTTAAACCCACCAAGATGTTCACAACTTTTACTATGCTAACTGTGCATAAGGCCTAGTTTAGGTATTGACCACGTCCGGAGGAGAGGCATCGTCGAACTTCTGCTACAGGTCAACGCAAACATGCTAACTTTATCTTAACTTTACAAAAATATCCCTGCGATTAAAATGATAGTCGAATATAAGTAGAGACATTGCGGTTGCACGTGGTAGTAACAACATCTGTATCGTTAGACGATAGCATTGAGCAAGCTTTTGTTGAATTCAGCTAGCTACTGCTAACAGTTAGGTTAAGCTTGCTGGCGTTAGCTAGCTAGTTAGCTTATACACGTTTTGAAAAGATCCGGATAAAATTTAGAGATTATTGATTCCATATTACAGATCCCGGATAAACTTTGAATTTGGTTTGGCGGTTAAGAAATGAGCGTGCATTTGCATGAAAAGTAAAGTTGATATTCTGCTTCTGTGCACTTACGAGTGCACTCTCTTGCTTCTTCGACGGCTGTTTTTGTTGGCATTTGAGAATGGAGGAAGAGGAGGTCTAAATCCCTACCGCCAAACAGGAAACAAAACTAGACAATCTCGAACTACTTTATAATCAATTCACTAATCCCAGGGAAATAGTCAAGTGATTCATTAATGTTAGCTGATTAATTTTGAGTTTCTACCATGGTGTTGACGTTAACCAGCAATCCAAGCCAGGTTTCGCCTGCTGACTAAGTATGCGTTGTAAAAGATACTTTTCAAATCAAGAAAGCCGACTGACTGTATTGGCAAATAGATTAAATTGTTAACAATCTAGTAGTAACAAGGCGTTTCTTTGTGCAGGCTCTACGGGAACCGATGTGTTTGAAACTGACACTTAAAATAATTCAAAACAACATTTAAACTATAGTCTATTACTACATACATTATTAGATGTTTTATTCTGCTTAATTACCCATCACTGACCTCTGATTTGCAGATACTAGTGGTCCCCAGTGCCGTGCATTCGCAGTCAGGCACGAAAATGGTAACGTTAGTTAGTGGCTGTCATATGGCTATCCCTACAGTGCCAAACTGGTAACGGCTCTGTATTGTTCAGTAACAAGCAACTGGCTTATCTGGCAACCAACATTAGCAAAATATTAAATTAGCAAACGTTGGCCAAGTTAAATGTTGGATAAGGATAGGTTAGTTATGAACTTTGCGTAATTTGTATGACCAAAGTTATGACGTTAACGTTTGCAAAAGCACTGGAAACAATGTGCATAATGGGCCATCTATGTGAACGTTACTTAAATAACGTTAGCAGACATTACACTAAAAGCCCACTAACGACTCAGTTAGCGTTAGATAGCTAAAAGCAATTTGCCATGAGTTACGCTAAGGAATAGTGTACATGCGACGACCAATTTATTGCAAGTAAGCTATGAGTATTGGATATTTAGTACCGAGCTAACGTGTTATGGCCAAAAACGTAATAGTGAACAAATGAGAAGGCACTAACGACGCAGTGTTAGCACAAATGACATTAGCTAGCTCGCTAGCTGGTCGGCTAATCCACAGCTGTCATCGACAACACGGCCAGGATTTAGCGGTAATATTACCGTGGTTAGCTGTGTGTTGGCTAACGGTACATTTTCAAGAGCTTTGAGAAATTTAACAATAAGTAAAATTCCTGTTTTAAATGCAAGTTAGCTAATGTCAAGAACTTTGTTTTTCATTGGGCAACTAGCATGCTAGAGTTCGGTGAGTGCGTCTTACCGGTGCGGTTTACTAGTTAGCAAATTGTTCGTTAGCCTTTTCAATCCACTCTCTGCTAGCCTCTTGTTGTAGTGGTGCGTCTCACAATCTGATCTTGGCGGTGTCTAGCATTTGCGATATCGGATTGGACAGCATCGGCGTGACGAAGGCAAACCGGTGGGTTAAAACCGCGCCCATATCTCTATCTGGTTGGCTGGCGCGCGAAGAGGTTCTGCGCCAAGGTCTGCCATTGGTTAGTTGTATTTAGCACCCTCCCTGAAAAATGAAAATTAAATAATGAATATAACACATTTGGATGAATGGATAGATAGATAGATAGATAGATAGATAGATAGATAGATAGACAGATAGATAGATAGATAGATAGATAGATAGATAGATAGATAGATAGATAGATAGATAGATAGATAGATAGATAGATAGATAGATAGATAGATAGATAGATAGATAGATAGCAATTGCAATTGCTGATTTTGCTGTGAAACACCCCTAAACTCTTGTGGATTTAACAGGAGTGAGTTGAATTATATAGTATAATATGCAATTTTCTAATTTAGATCTCATTGGTCCCTACTTTTCCAACTCGAAAAAGCTCTCAAACACTGTCACTTTGGAAATACAAGTTGGTCATTAGGTCCCTCCAAACTTTTTTTTAAAACCAAAGGAAACCAAATCTTATTAAATATACAAGTATGTAAATCACACTAATTTACAGTTGCTATTCCTAAATTGAAAAATATGAATCCACAAATATCCTTAAAATCAATCACCAGGTTTTAGATTATTGGTGTTAATGAGGATATGGCGATGTATGTACATCATGGGTCCCCAATAAACCAGAGCTGCATGAGGTGAATTTTATTTCTTTCAGCTTGAAGTTGAATTTGACTTACTCAAATCAGGCCTGCATTGTTTTGAACGAGAAGCCTTGTACCATCTGTCAATTATGTGGCAACACTGTTAGCACATATACTATACAGCATGTGCTACTTAAAGGATCCCCCAAAAGGAGACTTTCATCTTTTTGCTTGGTCAAAAAACAGGGTCAGCTACAGAGCACCACCCTTGGAGCTGGTAGGGATTCAGTATCTTGCTCAAGGACACTTCAGTGGGGCATATGCTTCCTGTCACATGGGCTTAAACCTGGGCCTTCTAGTTAAAGGATGGCCTCCCTAATCCCTATGCCATCCTGCTGCCCATATGCAGCATTTGTAAACTTAAATTTAAATTTATCACATGACCAGTTCTAGGTGATAACATTCAAATGCTTGTTTTGGTCACAAGTCAAAACCAATGAAATCCAAGGTTGTTGTTTTTTTCTTGATGCATGTGGTTTGATCATATACTAAGAATCACAGTAGTCCAATATCCCACAAATGGTGATATAACACAGCATTTCATGCACAAATATTGCTTTGAATGACGTGAGTCTTCCCTCCACAAAAGGCGAAAGATCTCGTAAATGTTACACCTCAAAAGGGTAGTGTCAATGAACTAGCCTGAGCATATAACTCTACTCGGCCTGCCATTTGGGTCTTTACACAGCACAACAAAAAAGGAAAGCTGACATGCACAGATACAATATCAGCAACAATGCTGTGTGCCATTCATACTTGTTAAGGGGTGGATTCATTTTCATGAGATAAAACTCTTCTCAGCTGAGCTTCCTATCTGTTATGTTCACATGCTCCCTCATCTCCCAGCTGAGTTATTCTTGCTGTGAGGTATACATGTTATGTAGGGACTACATTTTGTTCAGTATAATAACAAAGTTTTACAGGACAGAGAAAACAAAAATATGATGAATGATCATCTTTGATTTGAGAATTTTTAAGGATAGGAAGAAAGGGTGAATAGAACACCTGCCTGGACCCATCTCTCTCTCTCTCTCTCTCTCTCTCTCTGACTGACACACACACACACACACACACACACACACACACACACACACACACACACACACCGGGTAAAGTTAGTTGTCTGGCAAATGGTGCATTTTGGGACACGTAGCTTATTTTATATCAACGCCTTTTCCACCACAATTGTCCACAAAAGAGATGTGGTCAATACTGACATATTTTTGTCAAGATGTTTAATGGTTTTATCCCGGAATAAAACTCAAAAACAAAGTGATGATCGCAAAGCCATTCATCTACAAACAGACTACTTCCGCACAGGCGCACAATGAACGACAGTCAGGCTACTGGTAAAACAGCGGGTGTGAAAATGGTAGGTAACCAAAATAAACACAAACCCAATCATTGGTTCTGGTGGTGGTAAGGCTTAATCTCACGACTATAATGGTGTTACAAAGGTAGAAACGGTGTCGCGTTTTCGCAAACCCATATTGTTATTTTACTTCAGTGTTTAGCTACCAGATAAGGAAGGTCAGTTGGTGATATTTTGAGACCAGCTAGCTAGCTACATCTCCCTTTTTGGTAGCCGGGTAACTTTGACTGTGAGCAGGTCAGCCGCTGAACGTCAAAGACAGCCACGCGTAATGGTACTGGAGGGGAACACACCGCACTGACAATCTTTTTTCCATGTTGTTACGCCCAACGTTACTGTCACACACAGCTTAGCTAACGTTAGCCCAGACACTAGCTGGCGTAGTGTAACGTTAGGTAATAGCTAATTTAACAATAACAGTCTGGCAGCACCGCGAACCGTCCTGTATTAACGTTAGCTAACGCTACCTTATTCACCCTGATGCATTTGTTATGAAGAGAAATAATTAAAGGTCGGCATGTCACTTTGGAGTTCACTAACGTTCATGAATGTTGATGGTAGGTAGGTGAAGTTAACACTACTCGTAGGTTTCAGCAAATGTTGTAGCTTAGTTAAGTGCACGATCCCCATTCAAACTCGGGTAGTGTGAGGCGAATGCATGGTGGGTGCTGAAATTATTTTTTTATACTCGGGGTGTTTGTGTTGTACTGCAGACTTGTTGCACCTCAAGGTCCCTGCTCATGTTACATCCATGACTCTCACGTGCTTCCAGAATACTCAGTATTCACCCTCAGAATAGTCTGCCTTGTTTTGGACAGGAAATAATTACCAGTTTTTTGCTGACCTTCTATGTCGTCTGTTGTGTGTGGCAGATTAACCTTTTGAAATATGTGTCTGAGTGTCCCGCTGTCTCCCAGCCTTTCCTGTCCTCCTTGCCGTTGCCTAAATGCCTGTGGACGTGTGTGTCTCGCTGTGGATTCTCGTCTGTGTCTCAGTCTGTGTGTGTGTGTTGTTCTCTGTACTCCCTGGCCTGTGTGCGCCAGTGTCTGACAGCCCGTGCCCTGTATTTGTGCAGCATAAGCTGAAGTCTTCGCAGAGGGACAAGGTACGGCAGTTCATGTCCTTCACACAGGCAGGAGAGAAGACAGCTGTGTACTGCCTCACACAGAATGACTGGAAACTAGAAGTGGCCACAGACAACTACTTCCAGAACCCAGATCTCTACTGTAAGGAATCCATGAAAACTTCAGCAGACCGGAAAAAGTTGGAGCAGCTCTACAATCGCTACAAAGGCAAGTGGGATAGCTAACTGTCTGTGTTGTTAAGAAAATATTTACTGGGCTTGAGTTGTCTGCCCTTATGCCAAGATGAGCACAGCGTCTGTCATAGTTAATATTTCAGTTGTTTTTTCTATGGTGGCAGCTATATATTGTGATACGAGTAAATGTGTGTTGTTTTGACAGATCCCCAGGATGAGAATAAGATCGGTATAGATGGCATCCAGCAGTTTTGCGATGACCTCTCATTGGACCCAGCCAGCATCACTGTCTTGGTTGTTGCGTGGAAGTTTCGCGCTGCCACCCAGTGCGAGTTCAGCAAAAAGGAGTTTCTGGATGGAATGACAGAGCTTGGGTGAGTGATGACATCAATACCCTGTGACATAAAGAGACATAAACACTGCACTAGAAGTATCTTAGTGTACCCCCATATAGGGCAGGGTTTCTATATATAGAATATGTCTTCATGGGATGTCTCAGTGGAAGAGCTATGCAGTCTTTTGACTTTTGAGGTTCACATGTCAGAGCAAACGTCAGCCAGTTTGGATGTCACAAACACTTAACAATGTCTGGGGACCGTGTTTACAACTGATTGGGGTGTTCATGTGTAGATATGTGGAGGTTTTTTGGTTTACTTATGGCTTACATTGTTTCTCCAGGTGTGACAGCCCAGAGAAATTGAAGGCTCTTTTGCCAAGATTAGAGCAGGAGCTCAAAGATAGTGGCAAGTTCAAGGATTTCTACCAGTTCACCTTTAACTTTGCTAAAAATCCTGGACAGAAGGGTCTAGGTAAGCAGGATGACACTAAAGGTTACAAAATTATGTTATTCTTCAGAAACAGCTTGCAGAAAGGTAGTACTGCATCGTCTTAGTCGTATGCTTTTGTCTATATCTTTAGATTTAGAGATGGCTGTAGCCTACTGGAACCTCGTTCTGACGGGACGATTTAAGTTCCTGGATCTTTGGAATAGATTCCTATTGGTAAGTCAGGAAAGTGAACTCCATTTACACCAGTGTTGGGCAGCCATATGCCACATTGGGTCAAAAAACACTGGTTTTCATTCCAGATCAACACTAAAGTATCTGATTTCACTGATTAGCACACCTTCAACCAGAGAGGGGGAACTAAGTAAGGAAATCCGCTGGTGTGGTGTTTGGTTGGAATGAAAATCTGCAGACTCTTTCAATCAAGATGCTTGAAACCATGTACATAATTACATGTTGAACTACTTAACGCTTCTCCATTACAGGAACACCATAAACGATCAATTCCTAAAGACACGTGGAACCTATTGTTGGACTTTGGTAATATGATTGCAGACGACATGTCAAACTATGATGAGGAAGGTGAGTTTGATATGAAAGAAGGGTTGAGAATTGCTTTGGGTTTAACATTGGTCCATTTGCTTTTGAGGTTATGCAGAGAGTAACATGATATGATATTTAAACTACTGTGATACTAATGATATCTATCTGGTGTATTTTTTCCCTCTCAGGTGCATGGCCAGTCCTCATAGATGATTTTGTGGAATTCGCTCGGCCAATTTTGACGGGATCAAAGCGTCAAACTCTCTAAATCAAATCCCAACTCTGGAGGACCAGAACTTTGTTTCCTTTCCAGTGACTTCATAGTTGTTTTTTTTAAAGACTTGTACAAAAAAGTGAAAATTGGAGACTTCAGAGAAAAAAACAGAAGCACTTGAAACTATCAGGAAACCACCTATCAGGGAGCTGAGTGAAAACAATGAGAACAACTGGCTGTATTTCTGTCCTCACAAGATTGAGGTGTCATGTGGACATTGACAGATTTGCCTCCATCCCTCCTATTGGAAACTCAGTATCCTGGACATCCTGTCTTCTGCTCCAGGAAGAGCGCTACCTGTCAGGCACAGCCACAGCCTTTCAAGTGGGGATGGACAGAGCACTGAGAGGACACTGGCTTTATGTACCTGAAAGGGACTGGAGAGGAGGAATGTGTGTGTTTTAAGGTTGATTATTGTTAGTCAGCTTTCTGTTGTCATACAGAGCTCTGAAGGATCAGGGAAAGATCCTGTGTCTTACAGAGTGCTCACTACACCAGCACCAACAGAACTGTTGCAGATGTACATACTGTATCTATTGAGACAGTTTACAAAGAGAGCTATATGAAGAATAATATAAATGTTACATTTATACATGCGAAAGATGATTCTTTTGTGTACAGTAAGTGTTAGATCTCTTACAGGATGCCTCGATATCATTTGAATGATATGTTGTAGATGTCAGGTGGATCTATTAAATCATGCAATTGTTGAGCTACTCATGTTGAAAGCATGTTAACCACATTTTCTGTTCACGTCTGTCCAATTTAACAAATAAATTTGTCATTTAAGTAAAGGCTGTGCTTCAATTTAGATAATTGTTCATGGTTTGGAGTTTTTATCATCGTTTGCTGATCTTGTCAGTGTGATCTCAATAATTGTTAGCAGTGAGTGATTGATTGTCATGTATATGTAGACCATAATTTCAACATATTTTGGTGTTATGGTGACATCAACACCTGATAACTGTCAATTTGGTCTTGATTGCAAAATGTGTTAATTCCTATCCAGTACTCCTTAGTTCAGAAGACAACAGGATGACAAAATATGTCTCAGGATAAAAAACCCAGCTTTCAAATTAGTTGTTTCTCTTTTGAACCCGTCTGTTCAGTATTACTATAGGGAGTGCAAATGAGAATATATTGTTGATACATCATGTAAATAGCCTCAGTATATTCATTTAAAAGAGACTTGAATAAAGCATGACTTTTTCATAATCATATGTGTATTTAGCTCTTTTGTTATTGATAAGATAGATAATGGATGCAGTGGCAGTTAGCAGCTGTGTAGTCCAGACCCTGAGTGTATGCCCTGTTAACTGTCCAGTCTGACCTATAGGAGCTACTGGAGGATGATGAGCTCAGTCCATAGGTTTACCACCCCCTCAGGCTGGTATTATCACAAAGCCCTGCATTTCTGTTAGTTTATTCCACATCAAATGCCTTTGAAATGACAATGATTCCACTTATTATACAGTTGAATGTATAGACATTTATTGTCTGGTGAAATGGTGAAATCTGCCATTTCTATGTATTATTTGATATGGTCACTACTATTATTAATGATAATAGTACTACTACTAGTACTATTACTAGTACCACTAAAACTATTACTACTACTACTACTGCTTATATTACTACTTATATTATTACTGCTAATTACTACTACTAATATTACTATTACCATTACTAATAATATTTTATAGTCATATAAATGTAATATTAATAATGATAATAACAAAAGGAAGCGCAAGCAAACAATACTCCTTAAAATGCTTTAAGGAGCATGTAGGCACATACCTGTGGCTCTACCTGTGGCTCTACCTGTGGCTCTACCTGGGCGTTTCTCTAACCAGTCCCGCCTCCTGGTGACTGCAGTAAGACGAGGGGACGTTTGAAGCTCAGACTGCTACGTTTCCTTCATTATGTACCCTGACTGCATTTAGTTCTTTTCAAAGGACTATAAGGAAATAACCTTGACGTTGTTGACAGCCTAAGCCTTGGCATACTACCTGCATGTCACACTCAATGGAACAAGAGATGAAAGGAAATGTTTCTCAGCCTATTATAGGTACCAATGCCAATGACAGGTAAGCTTAATGTTGAGACAGTATTTTAAAATGTTGGATCTGCATCTTTCATCTGTCATGTAAGGAAACTTTATCTGGATTTGCTTGATTCCCGTTTACAGTGTCAAGTATGTTTTTTTACAGTGTGTTTTATAGATATCAAATAACTTGAGAACGCTAACTCCCAAGATGGTTGTTGGATTGCTAAATGGATCCTCGTTACCTGCCTACCTATCACTTACAGGTTTTGTTTATTTTTTGGTTTGTTTGTTTGGCGACATGCTATGATTTTACTCACCTAATTCCACACAAGGCTGATGGGATCACACTGTATACCAAGCAGCCAACCAAAAACAACAACTTACAATGTAAATGTCGTGCTACCACCAAGCTCACTGAACTGTAACAGCCACATATTAAGAGGGATATATTTGATCTTGAAGTTTGCTCCTTGCACCTAGTCCCTTTTGAAAGTAATGTAATACTGAGTGATTCAACTTTGTCATTTGATCTCCTGGAGAAACCCTACCCAGCGGAGGTTGTTGTAGTGTCGGTCCTCAGGGAATAGGAGAGAGAAAGATGGGTGGAGAGACGAGTGAGCCTGTCACGCTGTATCAGTCTTCTCTTAGCAGTAGCAGCTCTGTGCACAGTCATTCAGTCAAGTTTTGTACTGGACTGACTTGACTTGCCCCTGCAGGATTGACCTCTATGGCTTCAAGAGGCCTCAAGATTTTGAATCCTACAAGGACATGATGAACGAGTATGAAGTTGTCCTCAACAGAAGGTCCATGAGATGGTCCAAACTCTTTCAAGAGACAGCTCATGTGGAGAAGAACTTGACAGGTAGAAGAAACACACACACACACACACACACACACACACACACACACACACACACACAGTGTTTTGCTCATATTCTTTCTTTGTGATGTATGAAATGTGTTTTGGAAGTTAAGAGGTATGTGCGTAAAGGCGTGCCTCATGAGCATCGTGCTAGAATCTGGATGGCAGCCAGCGGTGCCCAGGAGCAACTGGAGAAGAATCCAGGTTACTACCACGCTCTGCTGGCCATGGAGCACGACACCAGGCTGGAGGAGAGCATTCATACAGGTCGGTTCTCTGTGCACCGCAGCGCTTAATCATATCACCATTACACAGTTCACCTGTCATGTAAGTCTGTGTTTTGAAGGACCTGATCACACTACGTATGTAAAACATTGAGGCATTGAGGCTTGGACTCTTCAACATCCTGTTGAGGGTTTGGAGCTAGATGGGCATAACTGCAAATAGTCTAAGTATCTCTTTCTGTGATGACATGATCATTATCAAGAGATAATGATAATCTTGGTTAAAGTTAGGTCCACCTTTTGTTTTGGCTCACCTGTAAAGTTTGCCAACACCTACTCCTGCCCCTCCGGCTCCAAACCCTTGTTGTGACAATACTGTCTCCCCCCATCCACTTCTAATCAACAGAAGGATAACTCAAGCCAGAGCAGAGCTCTATAGGCCAGCCCACACACGTAACACAGGCATTAACTTGAATGAAGAATGCCTCTGTGTTTATTGGCAGACATGCATAGGACCTTTCCTGACAATGTACTGTTCCAGAAGAAGACAGAGCCGTGCCTGCAGAAGGCCCTGTACAATGTGCTGCTGGCTTATGGACAGCACAACAAGGCAGTGGGGTACTGTCAGGTAAAGAACACACTGTCTCCGAAAGACTGAACACAGCCTCTGTTTATCTAAAGAACAGGACCAGCTTCATTATTCTGCTTCATTAAAGGTAACCTGCAGGGTTTTCTCTAAATAGAACGACTTTCTGCGCTGCATTCACTTAACCCAACTAGTTAACCAGTCTGCCATCAACTGCAGTAGCTGGAGATCCCATATTGGACCGAATGAAAGCAAAAATAAATAATTAGGGTAACTTCTTGTAAGAGGGACAGTCATACAGTCACACAACTAATTTGACAATGTATTAAAGAGAAAATCATAAAAACAGCATCTTTAATTGAGCTGCCCCTTCTGGAATATGCTCTTGGTGTTGGCTTGTCCAGCGTAGGTTCTGTCATGTCTTTCTTGTTGCATCTGTGTTTCTGTCTGTAAAATAGTTAGCTCAAAAATTACACATAGACAAATAACCTGCAGCCTGTCGTGTGCCTAACTGTGTGTGCCTAATGGTTACACGTGCAGCACACACACAGTTGGAACATCCTTGTCTGTGTTTATTCTAGGGCATGAACTTCATTGCCGGTTACCTCATCATCATTACCAAGGATGAAGAGAAATCCTTCTGGCTCATGGATGCATTGATAGGCAGAATACTCCCAGGTAGACAGTTTCCACTTTCCACCCGTATGCTCGCACACTCTCACTCACAGATACACAGAGGTGAGTTTATCTAATTGTGGGATGTTGTAGACTACTACAGCCCGGCCATGCTGGGGCTGAGGACTGACCAGGAGGTTCTTGGGGATCTGGTGAAGGTGAAAGCCCCTGCGGTAGGCCAGCTTATGGACCAGTTTCCTGGTATATGGACCCTGGTGGCATCACGCTGGTTCATCTGTCTCTACATTGACATACTCCCTGTAGAGGTGAGAAGTGACGGTTTGTGGTAAGGGCATGCTATGAATTTGTGGTGATGCTTTCAGGATGACAGACTATTCCTTCCCGATGCTTAATGAACCACTTTTACTTTCACAAAAACCCTTCCCCCCCCCCCTGTGCTTCCAGACAGTTCTGCGGATCTGGGACTGTCTTTTCTACGAGGGTTCGAAGGTACTTTTCCGCGTTGCCCTGACTCTCATCCGTCACCACCAGCCTGTGATCCTGAGAACCCGTTCGCTGCCCGATGTGTGTGAATGCTTCAAACAGATCACCCGCGGAGCTTTCACCCTGGACTGCCACACCTTTATGCAGGTAGGATGGAATAGGGCAGTCAGGGAAACAAACTTCTGTAATGGAGAAATCTTCTGTTTGGTGACCGTTCCTCTGTACTTACAGAAAATCTTTGCAGAACCAGGAAGTCTGTCTAGGGCAACAATCAATAAGCTGAGAGAGACGTGCAGCCAACGAATAATGGCGGAGGAATCTAGACAACCATGAGCTCTTGGATTTGCTGTGGTTTTCCTTCTACCATGCTGCACTGGACTTCTAAAAGAACTGCTTTTACCAAATGGGCATTCTGGTATCTTCCTGGATACGTGCTGTTGTACACTGAGATCCAATACAGTAGCCTGTGGACATCTGAATCTGGAAGTGCTGAAACTCGACAGCTTTCCATCGTTTAAGGTCCTGTGTTCTGTAGAATGTCTCCATGTTGCATAGGACCCCGCGTCTCACCTTGCTATACTGAAACACGATTCCTTGTAAAAAAAAAAAAAATCTGACATCTTTTAATGTCATGTTTTACCATTTGTGTTTTGTTAAAGCAGAAACTTTTAACCTATATGGGGTTTGTCTTTAACTGTCTTTATCTTTCACTAGGAATAAGAATGCAAAACTTGAGTGCTGCTTTTATGTGTCCTGTTTCTCTGCATAAACTAAAATGAGATTTTCACAATTTGGAACGTCAACTGCTGTCTTGAATCACCGATGTTCCTGATGCTAGGACTAATCTTACTCCAGAATGAGTTGACCGCAAAGTACCTCAACCAGACATGGGCAACCCCCCGACAGGTCTATGCTTCTGATTATCTGCATTCATTTGAGTGTATAAATGTGTTATTCCTGAGGGGGACAGAAATCAATCCGCTCCTGTAAAGCTGAAGAGTGGTGTAGTGATCAAAAGTATCTCAGTACCAAAAGAAAACTATCCTAAAGCAGAGTATTTGTTTCCTAGTGGTGTCTGTGCTCAAATGTGAACACTATATCCAGATGTAAAACTGTGGTTTAACTATGCAAAGATGGAAAAATACTCTATACTATGTGTTTATTCTATACACCATTTACTTTTTACACTTTCATAATTTTAGTTAATGTATTTCAGTAATCCAACATCTTTATTGTGAACTGTGGAACAGGCTTGACTGTTTAAAGACAAAACAAAGTCAAACACAATCTGGTTCTTTCAGTTTTATTGACCTCTCCTTTAGAAAACAGTTCAAACATTCCTTTAAAACCTTATTAAATCGCTACATGAATATTAACACTTTAAATGACAGAGAAAAAGTTAACATGTTTTACTTTCCCCTTTCACTTCAAACAATGCATCTTTATGATATTGACAGTATGGGTAGGCTAAGTGAGACACAAAGAAAATGTCCCAAACATGGCAGCACGCACTGTATCAATGGGCAAGTGAGTGAGTACCTCTGTGGTATTGGCATTTTCTATATCCCATCCATGTCACAGCTGGGAAGGCACTGACGAAAACTGGCCAGAGCATTTTGGCCATTTTAAATGGGGCTGTCTCAGGACTTGAGTGAAACTCCTTCTCCTTTAAATAACAAAAACACCAAGTGATGCCTTACTCAGTAAACATAAACAAAACCACCCAGTCTACTAGAAGAAAATCAACAAAATTCATGTCCTGAGCATTTGCATTCAGCTTAGCCAACAGTAATGTGGTTTCAGTTAGTTCGTTTCTATCCACTCCTATTGTGCGTGCATTGGAACAGCAGTACCAGAGTGACTACCATCGCTTAACTGCATAGCCGCCATAGTCCAACAAGGATAGTCGAACCTGAATCACATTCACCTTCTAAACCCGATGCTTGCATCCAGTCTATCCATACAAAATGTGAAGGGTATTTCTGCATGCCATGTGATCACTGAGCCCACTGACAAACCATCTAAATGCATCTTAATTGTTACAGGGACTGCTGACATTTTCTTGTTAGTAGCAGAAGTTACTACTGGGCGACTTTAGTGAGCTTCTTCCTAGATCCCTCTAGTCTGTATACTTGGGCAATATGTAGTGTTGCAATATAAAACATCAGAAGGTTTGACAACTTCGCTGTCTGATCTGTATTGACTAGAGCAGCCAATTTAGTATATTCCCTTTACAATGACGTAACAAAATCTCATTTATGACAAAAGCACTAAAATGGCCACCAAAAACAACAGATATGCAAACAATAAAAACAGCTACAGTAGCAATTCTTGAACAGACAATCCCTCAAAATTCCCTTGTCAGAAATCAATAAATAGTACATGATTGGAGGCCCAAAACGTCACGCTGCAAAGCAAGTTACCATTGTGGAATATCTGACTTATGATTTCATACTCCGTTCAACATCCATCCCCTGCCTTGTATGGTACCGGTAAAGAGCTTTTACTTCCATTACACTTCCAATTCCATTACAATCTTTCAAAAAGTCTCATTTTATACAAAAGAGCAGTTCAATCCAGCATATCACCCATGACAAAACCCACGAGGCGGTAATGACTTTTGCTAGTGTTAATGACACAGGCAGAGGAAAGGGCAGCAAAAAGGATTCTAAGACATACAGACAGGGAGTGAGTTGAAGGATGGAGGGACTGAGAGGAGTGGAGGAGGATGTCAGTCTCATAAGACAGTGGTTAATCGCATGGGTGGGATAGCGCTCTCCGAGGGCGTGAGACAAACCACCTCAGATGGTCTGGTATCCAGCGTGGCTCCTCTTCCTGCCGATGAGGTAGGCCAGGAGGACGATGAGGACAAGGCCGGCCAACGCTGCTCCGACGATGATGGGGATCAACATGTCATCTTCATCCAGCTGGCATTCTTCAGCTGAGAGGGTGAGGTGGACATGGAAGGATGAGGGAGAGAGAAACAAATAAGTTGAACGTTTCATCACACTGTGCCATAAAATGAGAAGACCCCCCGCTTCCTAACAAAAGTGTATACCTGCGCCAAACTCGTCTCCGGTGAGGCCGAAGGGCTGCACCTGCAGCTGGAAGGTGTTGATAGAGAAGTTCTGGGCCACATCCAGAGTTTGCTCCTCACGGCACATGTATGAGCGCCCTAGGGTGCCCTGCAGGTAGTCTAGATTGGCGTTACGGGATGTGAAGGGCTCTAGGACAGAGGAGGAAACAAGCATCAGGTACTGAATGAGATTGAAGAAATTAGCATGTTGAAAAGAGGCACGATAGAAAATGAGAAAAGTGAAGAGGAATGGCGAGAGCAGGTGGATAGACGTGGAAGCATAGAGACGATTACACTGATTAAGATGGAAGGATAGGTGGGGTACATCATCATACCGATTCATCTAATTAAAGGGGTTGCTAGCATAACATATTGACAGTATTAGGATGTGCACTCACCACTCATGTCTGCCCAGAGTGCTGACAGAGACACGCCACTCAAGTAGTACTTACTGGATGTAGCATTCTGGAGAGAAACATTCATTAACACAACCATATTTCAGTCACACTACTGTCAAGCGAGCAAGTCAGTTGTATACTTCATGTTCTTTAGCTGCCATCTAGTGGCAATTCCAGTAAGTGCAAGGGGGGGGAAAATGTGCCTGTATGGCAAATTAAGAGGGTAGTGAAGATGATAGATGGCACTGCACAGAAGCCATATTTCCTCTGCATTTTTCATGGCCAGCATAAAGAATTACAAGACAGGGAGGAGAGAGAAAGTAACTTACCAGGGAGAAGAAAAAGGTAAGGTTGGTTTTCTCCCCATCTGCTGTTAGCAGCAGGGAGGCACTGTCTGTGTCACATGACCCAGAGCTCTTTGTCACATTGGGCTGAAGATTCATCACATCCAGCACAGTCTGTAAAACATGATAAAGCATTCAGTGTGTAAGATGTGTGCATATATCTACATAGTTTACTCAAGTATTTAGACAATGGGCTAGACGTAAAAGTAAAAATATTAGTACAGATAACGTTACACTGAAGCATTACAGAGTACACGTTTGACTATGTGAATACGAGTAAAAAGGGCTTTCGTTGTCAAGTCATTAGATTAGATGGCTGTTTATTGTCCCCGAGGAGAAATTGCAGTTATGCAGCAGTACAAAACAAGAGAGGCACACATCACTACACACTAAACAGATTTAAGGGCAACAAGCTGTATAAAAAAGAAGAGTTGTATGTAGTACCTCCTAAGTAATAAACCATTTCAGTATACAGAATACAATTTTTGAATTCAGTGTTAAGATGTTATGTTTTTTCCTGTTTTTATAACAATGGCAAAATACTAACCAGAAATTAGTAAGTAAAATACAACTCAAAATGCTATGTGACATGGATAAACAATGGAACAATGTAAAGCATGTTGAAACTGCCAAGTGGCATTTTTAAAATATTTGCATGCTTCAGCATAAGGTACTATTAGTTGACTGTTGCCATTATGCATGTGATAAAAAAAATGTGGATAGCAAATATTCAAGGCATGTCAAGATTATCATCAACCTTTGGTGGATCACCAAGTGACAAATGTGTGTGTGTGTATGTAGAGGTTGCCAGATTGTGTTGGGCCTCCACAACAGGCCCGTTGGCAGATTTATAGCAGCATAAAAACATATGCAAAATATTCCATCAGGAACTATTACTGCAATACCAATAATTGAAAGGTAGATCTGAAAATGTTGCTATATAAATAGGGTACCCCATTTGTCACAGAAGTAACCAGCCAACCCAACCATGTCAGTAATGCTAGGTGGAAGAGCAAATTAGCTGTGGGGTCTGTGATACTCTGGAGGAAACCCTGCCTGCCCAGTCATCAGCCTACTGTGTGTGTCTGTGTGTAAGCACCTTATTCTGCAAGACAGAGTTGAAGGAGATGTTTAGCTGCAGGCCCATGTGTGCCATTAAACAGACGGTTCCATTGCTTTTAGTGACAGTGTAATTTCCCCTTTCTGGTCTGCCTGGGTCCTTGTGCGGTGGAGCAGAGGTCTGGGGAGCACCAGTTGGTGGGGCATCAGTGGCAAAACTCTGGTGCAGGGCGGCAACTGCTATGACATTAGAAGAGGTATTGCGTTAATGAAGCGTGTGTACCAAATTCGGTCGTCTCAGTTGGCTAGATCGACACTAATACATTTTCGTTTTTAAAACGATCTCCGTCCACACAAGCGTTTTAGCACCATTTGAGAAAAGAGTCCATACTAACACGGCTGAAAACGCATATCACGTGACCATTCACCTACACATGTGCGTGAGGTGTAAACTGGAAGCAGCAGAGATGAGAGCAGAGATTTTTGTTTGGACGGAGGATGGGGTGAAACGGTTACTGAAAGTAACAAACGAGTATAAGGCGGTAAACACAGAGAATATAGATTAGACCCAATATAGACCCAATCAGGAAGCGAATGTGGGCGGCTGAGTCATCGTTTTGAAAAGTCTCTGTTTCCGCCAGACCACACTAAAACGCAACCCCGGAGTTTTAAAACTAAAACGGGGTCAGCATCGTTAGAAAAAGTCTGTTTTAGGGGTTCCAAAACGCCAGAGTAGTGTGGATGCTAGGTGTAAACGTAGACCTTAAACCCAATACCTTAAGAGTTAAAACTATATCACGTTTGTTGGCAGGTTTTCTCTAGTTCCTAACACCTCTTTGTGAGCAGGCATCGATTCACCTCCTAACTCGTAGTAGAACAACTTTGTCTTAGTTTGGCTAATCAAATCCACGTCGTGTCAGAGGTTACAACTGGATTTAGAATATGAAAACACTGCTTTGACTTGTGAGATGGTAACATGAAAATTCTCCAGGAACCAACAGATAAACCCAATTGAAAGCGCCTTAATGTATAAAGTCAACAGGATATATCACACAGGGGTGTTTACTGGGTTTGTTTAATACGCGTATCACTTATTTTGAAATTTGGTCTGCGCGTGCTAGAATCAGCAGTGGCCCGCGCCACACGTACGCAGACAACGGCGCTTGCGCAGGAGGGTGAGAGGCGTTTCTGAGCTGTTCAAAGTAGGTTTTAACAACACCGGCAATGAACTTTCGAACTGTATTTCATATCTGGACGGTTTATACGCACAGTGAGGAGACTATCATATCAGAGCCCGCCTGAGCCCAGCCGCTTCTCACCACACGGTATGTGGTCAGGTTTTCTTCCAAGGTTTTGGGGTGTCGTTTGGCCTCACGTGCATTGCTGTGAGATGCAGCGACATCCAGAGGCCGGTCGGGAGACCTAGACAAACACGGTATTTTATCTTCTTGCTCTGTTGTGTAACATTCAGAGGCTGTTTGCGAGTTAAATTGACTTTTCCAGACCCTTTTGTGCAAGTTAGGATGAAATCCAAAACCAATCTCGCAACTGAAAAAAATATGAAAAAGAAAACTATAGGTCTGATTTCTCAACGAAACAACACCCCATCAAGAAACCAGACCATTTCAAAGAACCACGCAAGCAAGTCCCTTTTTCGGGACCTGCTAACGTCAGCTTGTCTGTGACCTCTGATTCGGCATTGTTTTGAATACTAGCGGAACTGTGAGCTAAATCAAACCAATACTCACCTAAAAGCAACAATATTCCAAGGAACCGTGACTGTCTACCGCCGAGCTGAGTCATGTTTTTCTCTGACTGTTTCGGCGTTTATCAAGGCGAATCACGGCAACACAACGGCAGCTAGCTATGGGAGCAGTTTGCTAGGCTAAAGCTACAACGACAACAAGAGTCGAGCACACTACCCGGCTACCGCTGGATTACAACGAATAATCTGTAACAAAAACTTCTAATCTTTCAGGCGCCGATGCCAACTGTAAGAAACTCTCTAGATATTTCTTTTTAGCGGTAAAAGCAATATGATGAGTGTTGTTCGTCGCCAACACTCTCCGCCAGCACTGCTAGGAATTACTTCAGGGTCATGTGATTGATGTTTTAAGAAACGCCCAGATAAGTCACATGATTCAATACAGTCACTAGCTATTTACATAACCTGCTTGTGTATGGTTTTACCCACAACGTTCCCTTCGGGTTTACTAGTATAACAAGGTTGATTACTGCCAATAAAAACAAAAGGAAAAAACACAATATATTGATATGCCGATGATAATGATGTAGGCTATGTTAGAATGACGAGACAAAAACTCGTGAGGCTATGCTGTGTCATACTATGTCAACTCATTTGATGGTATTAAGTGAATAGTTGACAACATTTAAAAGTATTATAACAATGTCTGTTTTACATTTTTAATGTTAAATTTGATATACAGTCACCCGGTTTGTAGCATACTTCTATTGTATATAATGTGAATGTTGTTTGCATTTGTTCTGTTGTCATACTTAAAATAATAAACTAAAATGAAATGTTTTAAAATGTGTGTTTTGATAGTTGCAGCATAGGGCCATAATCTTGTATCTGGGCCTCTAATTAAAGGTCCTAAGGTCAGGCAGGACCAGCTTCAGTCGATGACACCAAGCATTTCATATGGAAACGTCAAAATGCATTCTCCTGTCTCTGCAACTTTGCCCTTCTTCACCTCAATTATGACCACTCTTCTTGCTATTCCAACAGCCTTCTCAGACTCACTAATCAGTGTGGTTAGGCAACTCAAGACAGAGATGAAGCTTTGACCACACCAGATAACCTGAAGAGGGTCATTCTGTGTCAAATCACCCAAAATAACAGACATTTTAAGCCCGACCATCTCAGAATTTGATGAAACTTGGTGTACTTGTACTTGTCAAATCTCAAGTTCCCTTTCCAACACTACCATTTTTCGAAGATTGGCCCAGTAGGTCCTGAGATATGAGGGTTCAAAGGTTGGCGACCATGCCCCTTTTTGCACAAAATCTCAAACTTTGGGGGTCCGTATCTCCCAAGCCACTGGTTGGATTGGCCAAAAATTTGAGATTTGGTGTTGTGGGATCCAAATCAACAAGATACAAGATTTCAAGATTTCATCAAAATCTGAGGTGGTCGGGTTTAACTCTTTGGGTGATTTGACCCGGAATAACCCAAGAACCTTCATACCGAGGCCATGATGTTGTGTCTCTCTCTGTTTCTCTCTCCCTGCTCTCTCTCTCTCACATACACAAGCACAAACAAAATGCACATCTGCCATTAGAACAACCTAACCTTTGAACAGAAGGTAGATATTACCTGCTGTTATTGGTTACAAATGTCAAATCAAGCTTACTGTACCCTATTGATAGACTATTCCAATTTCATTTATTGATTGTTAACAAAGAAACAAGCACAGACATTTTACCCTCATGTAATCTGTAGCATTGGATTTTTACACTCTGCTCGACAACCTGTGGTTTCAAAACATCTTCAGAAACGTGTCAAATGACAGAATGTGTTTTCCACTATAGCCGTGGAGTCCAAGAGTATAACGGAGCAGAAATTCACCTATACTCAAATGACTTATCTTTCTCTTTCATAGAATAGAGTATACTCACCTTTTTAAGCGAATAAACCTACAAATTCATAATATACAGAATAGTAAATACTAGCAGCCTCATAGAAATTACATGAAAACATGGTCTATTCAAGAAAATACAAGATAAAATAATATAATTTAATAACATCAATATTCAATAAATCCTGATTGCCAACTGAAGGTTATAGTAGTTTACCCAGCTTTTGTTTTACCACCAAATTACTGAGTAGGTTTATTTAAAGAAAAAGGTGAACAGGACCTGACTGTAAGGTTTAGAGATTCTACTTCACAGTTTATACGATGAGGATGAATACACGAGGCAAAGGGCCTCATCAGTGATGCTTCCATGAGCCAAGAGGAAGAGAAACAGAGTGAACATGACACAGTCAGCCAGACACCTAGGTCTTGAGGGTTGTAAGATGCTTTGAAGGACGGAAAGAGAGGAACTAAGAGAATCAGTCCATTGGCAGGTAGGGTAGTATATTGGTGTCAGTTCAGCCACTTCCTGTGATCAGAGTGAGGGGGAAAGTGAGGCAACATTAACTAGAGCACAGTAGCAACCTAGGAAAAAGAGAAAAGCCTTGCTTCTTGAGAAAAAGCGAGTCAGTCAGCGAGTATCATGGAAACACAGAGGATGTGTGTGATCATGCTCTTTGTGCTCTTGTTGCTTGTGTCCTCTGCAGGTAAGTGCAGCAGATCCAAAACACATATTTGGCAATGGTTTTCCAAAAGGGTGATGTGTTTGTATTTCTGAAAAACAACTGCATCAAATGATTGGTACTGGTATGGACTCGTGGTTAAGGTTAGTTAATAGGCCTGTGTTGAATTTATTTAGAAATACTTACTTCCAGTACACGCCGTCCAACGCCCCAATATGGAGCTCATTTTGATCTTTCTTTACCCAGGCCTTCTGGTTAGATGCAATGGCCAGTGTGTAGTATACATCTAGTATTTCCACCTAACCCTTTCAATTGATTTTACATTTGTACATTTGTTTACATTTGATACATGAAAAGGTAGCATAGAATATATAGCCAAAGAGCAAGAGACTCAAAGAAGATGAGACATTTTCCTGCACAGTGTTTTGTTGAGGAAAGTAGAGGTTTGAGGTTGTTATTAGGTAAAGAAAATATAAGACCTGAAACACCAATGATGTTTTCCATATTTCCATTTGATGAAAATAAGTACAGACTATTTACTTTTTAGAACATAAAACCAAAGAGACAGATTATTAATTATAGGCATCAGTTGATGAAGTACAAATTAAAATCTATGAGAAACAAATTGTAAATGTCATATTTGAGGCTCTCAGCGTTCCGTAAAGCAGAAGGACATTTCCTGCGTGTTGCTACGTTCACTTGTTGGCCAATGTTGGAACCTAGATTCATTAAATCTGTACATGGCTGTCTTCTATGAGATTCAAACCTACTGCTGTATTTTACAGATTTCATTTACATTTACATGTACATTTACATGTACTGTTCAGTCAAATCCCATCCCTGACTCTTTTCCTGCATTTTGTTAGGCTGCAAAATAATTGTAAAATGCATTCATGCTTTCATTTGGGGTGTTGTGTCTCAGGTATATACAAACTATTCTAAAGTGAAAAAGGAAATTCTTGAATTTCATGTGAAAATATAAAATTCAACAAATAGAAACGTAACACCCAGCAGTCAAACAACAGACAGGTGGCATGTCAAAGGAAACAATTACCAACAACATTAACAAAATCATTTGTTAAGACTTTTTAAGACTTTTAAGACTTTGAAAATTTCCGGAGGAACAAGAGATTCTAATTTCAGTTTTTACCAACGTAGTCCTGTGACCTGATACCCTGGTTACTGGATTTAAAAGTAACTAGAGATGAGTGTTAAGTAGAGCCATATATATTAACAGAAAGCAATTAAATTCCCTTCTTTTGGTTAAAGAGGACCATCCCACTTTTTCATATAAAAGACAGTGCTGAGTGTGAAATGTATCACCAGGTGATAAAACGCAAGGCGCTATGGTCCACTGCATCAAGTGGCTTTAGAAGGAAGGGGCAGCGTCTCCATCATCAAATACAAACTTATAGTTGATGGTTTTCCTATCAGCCAAAGAGAAATATGCTGTGTTTCTGTACAAGAATCCAATTTTAGCTTTCAGTTTATGAGACAGGCGTTCCACATGGGTCTTAAAGGACAATCCACTATCAAGCCAAATCCCTAAATATTTATAACATCTATTTGTTTTATCAGAATTTAAAACAAGTTTGGGATATCCTTCAGGGTATTATGGCTTTTGTATAAAGGTTAACAACACATGTGCACTGATGGAAAAGTTCTTTCAAAGTAGTTTAGCAAAATAAGAATGAAAAACAAGAAAGATCCTGGTTATTATTAAGAGTTGACATGGCAAACATGAGAAATATCATAGTTAGAATGCATTTTGACCAAACAAATTGCTTGGTTTAAACCAAACGTTTGTTTTTACAAAATGTGTATTTTTTAGCTGTAATACGCCACAATAAGCCTTTTTCACACAGTGATACAGGACATGTTTGTATCAGACACAATCTGTAATCTGTCAGTTACTGCTTTAGGAAGCAATCTTTAATCTATAAGATCAGAAGCTAAAAGGAAGATCAGGATGTTAGCGTGAGTGAATCAACACCACTGGCCATGTCATCACAACATGGCTGCTGTTCCAACCACAGCGAGATAGAGAGCCTTACCTAAACCACAGAGCACCCCAACTCACTGACAGGAAGACACTTAATGTGTTGAACTGCAGATAGTAGTGTTTTATTTCCTATGTCAGGGGACTCTCTTAACTGATGTCTCTGTAAGCTGTCGCTGCTTTTCATTCCATGTACACTAAGACGATATAGCTCAATAAATAGGTGCGCGCACACACACACACACACACACACACAGATATATATATATATGTGCACTGGCCCTGGATTTGCCCCCTGTAGTTGAATAATTCTTTTCTGTCCTGTAGAGGCCTTTTTGAGTGACTCAGTCGTCTGCTACATGTTGGATGGGTTCTTGATAGTTTACTGTATCGTTGCCACTGGGTTCTACTTCAGAGAGAAGGTGAGTTATGGTACAAGCACAGGCCTCAGTATTTAGCAGAGGTAACAATACATAGCATAGCCGTACACAGTCAGTAAGTTAGAGTGCGTTTGTTAAAAAATGTGATACAGTACAGTAAATGTTTTTCCTTATTTGTCTGTTCTTTTGTCTCTTCCTCTCTGGGCAGTTGATTTCTCTGCCTGAAGCTGACTCAGCAAATGTAAGTCTCCACGTCTCATCCCAAAGCATGTGTGTTTGAATCTGATTTTAATGACACGCACTTGCTTACTTGAGTTTCTCAGTGTATTTGCTTGCCAGTAGGCTGCTGCTAATGACTGAGGAGGACTGATATAATTTAAGGAGCCACAAGTCACATAGGCCAATGTCTATATTTGTGTACAGTGTGTACTTGTATATATGCATTTCAAATTTATTCCAGTTTATTTATGTTTGTGTTTCTCCACAGGAATCTAATGGCATATATCAGGTAAGGAGGACTCATCGACTCAACTAGTGGCCAAAAGCTTTAGTGAAGAAAGAGTTCACCTCCCCAGTCCTTGATAGTTTAATTTTACTGCACTGCAGCATTTTTAAAAATATATTTTCCTCTCCAGGAGCTTCGGAGACCCGAGGGCACTGATGTTTACCAGGAGATTGACTCAAAAGCAAGGGTAAGTAACTTTAAACTAATGTTTGAAAAAGACTTTTAAAAAGATCATATTCCCATCCTGCCTTAGTACTTAAAATATCAATTGTCATGTTGTATTTTGTCTCTAGAAACAACTGGGCAAGAAAAAGCAGAAGGTGAATGAGGTAATTAGTTACTCTCTTGCAATACAAGATCTCAAACAAAACAAAAACCAAAACAAAGTTAATAGGTGTGGTCAAAATAAAGGGAATGTAAAACAGGTAGGTGCCACAGTCTCATTTATCAGATGCAGACAAACATGTCGTGTTCCAGGCATGGAAATCTTAATCCTGAGGTGGAATTTCTGAACATTTTATGGCTGTAGGTCAGCATTTCCCCTAAGCAAATAAAGGAAATACCACCATGAAAATTCCCCCAAATTCCCTCCATCAAAGTGGTTCTGTTATGGCATGTTTCATCCAATATAGTTTCTCTCCATTTATCTCCTAAAGGGCGAAGCTAATGCTAATAATTTCAAACATTCAATTTTAGGGGATCATATAGGCAACCCATCAAGTCTGCAGGAAACACAATCTCAGATGTTTCAGATTCTCATATTTGTTATTGCTTATCCTCGGCAACAACTGGTCTAGCTTTTACTGGTCTAATTTTAACTTCTCTTTTTTTTTCTTCCCCCCCCCCATACATAGTCCCGCCAAGCAGATAGCAACGATAAGGACGCATATGAAGCTTTGAGCCCCACTGTCTCAGCCCTGCCTCTGTCTCCCCAGTGATGTCCCCCATGGCCAACTCTGTCAGGAGACAGGCCCTGTTAATTCCATTAAAAGCTCCTCCGCTCTGATTGAAAGCCATCTGCTAGCAATAAACAGCTCTCTGCCTGGAGTTCTTATTCCAGCTCGTCATCATGCCCGATCGTGTATTAAAGTACATGAGTGCTGTGTGTATAGTGGCTATGCTATATTATATTATCTACACTGTATCCTAGTAAAAGACTCAAAACACTTGGAAAATGGTTTAATGATGTTTACAACAAAAGAGAACTGTACAGTTTACAGTAAAAGATTATCTTTATGTGTATAAAAACAAAACAAACAAAAATACAGCAGACAAATGCATCAAAATCTACTATGTATCCTGATTCACATACTTAAAATTTCTACACAATCTTTCAGTTCTATGCCACCATGACGGGAGGCTTGTTTGTAGTCAGATCAGAGGAGTGTCCCTCAATGCCAGGTGAGCAGTGTTCTAGTCCATAGCGGAACCCAGGACTCTGATGTCACAATGACAGCGTGAGCTCTAGTAAATTGATTCAGAATAAACTGCAGAATCAGGAAACAGGAAAACGGGGACACATTCCTTTAGTTTAGCCCAAGCCTCCAAGTAAGAGTAATAAACGTTTTACAGAATCCATTTCTTGAGATACACAAACAGAAGAAATATGTACATGGTTACCTTTTTTTTTTTCCTATTGTTATTATTTTTGTTTTAAACCATGGTCACTTGGGCTGCGAACTGATATCACACACGACACACCCAAAACATACAAAAATACTATATCTTTAACCTACCAAGAGTAAGACAGTTCTGCAATTAGTTCCATGCTGTGACAGAAAAGAGAGATACAACAAACAAACAAGAAGTTAGACAGACTTTTCACTTAGTTTTCTCAGAAATATACCAAAATATACATCTTAGCTTTGGAATTACTGAGGCTAGGACTAAAGCCAGTGCTGGGTTTGTCTCTTAATACACATGCTGCGGGGTGAAAGAGAGAGAGACAGGACAGAGTTATCTTTGGTATCTGCATTTGTCAAAAGTTAAATATTTGGATTTTTGCTTTGGGATAGCGCTTGTGAGATCCTACAACCTCACTTGGAATAAAGCATTAAACAAAGTGTCACTGAGGCCCAGTGGCCAGAGGTCTGAGCCAGAGGGACACAGTCCATGCAGAGTGAAGGACCATGATGCATAGTGTCACAGCTGATCAGAGTCTGTAGAGAAATAGACTATGTCAAAGATAGAGCAAAGACAGAAAGAGGAAAAAAAACAACAACAAAAAAACACAGCGGTGAGACAGTGACTTCTAGAAACCACAGAATGTGTATTCCTGGAGACAACATGGCATGTCCTGGGACTATAGTGTACAGATGAGACAGATGCACTGCGAGAGGCAGGAACAGAGCATTTTCACGACAGTCCTTGAGAATGGGGGAAAAAAAGTGTATCCTAGCAACAGCGCTGAAGACAGACAGACATTAAGTCCTGAGCATTTACAGTGTGCACAGGATTAACCCTCAGTGTGTATTAACAAACATCACCCAGCTACCACCAGATTGGTTCATTTGTGTCAGAGAAGCCCACTTAGCCCTGCCAAACTCTACCGATCCCCACCCACAGGCACTGATACCATTGCATTGACAGGCCAAGTGTTTCCCACGGAGTATATATATACACATGCAAACAAACACCTCTGCCATACAGGCGTATCAAGAATTCATCATGCTCAGGTGAGAGCATGTGGCGGTTTTGTTGGAAATGTTGAGCGGTGAGGCAGGGAAGGGTGAGAGATGGTGTAGTCTGTATACAATCACTAGAAGTCTTTGGTTAATGTTGTTACCACAGGAAAGAGAGTGAGTGAGAGCTGTGACAGCACACCTTCATGTGAAAAGACACTTACATACCTGTACCTATTCAGTCAAATGAGACAGGATTGTCAAATCAAAGAGATGTTTAAATGGGGGTATCTATGCTAAAATATACATCCTACAACCAAAGCATCTTTTCAGGAGGACTCTGGACTAGGACTAAAAGCGTAAATGAAAAATCAAATACACGAAATAAATTACATATCTTTAAAGACTTACAACAAATCAGTGAGCACTATGGGAGCACTGAATGGTAATACACCAACAACAACAAAAAAGACATTCATGAGTACTGGTATGTATCCTGTCTCCCCCTTGTGGTGGCATTTTCCACAACCCTTCACTAAATACAGGCAAGTGGGCTTCTCCAACAAGAACATTTGTGTGTTTTGGGGTTTTTTTTGTGATATTTTTATTTTTTTAAATTTATTTCTAAAGTAGATTAAAGCAAGTTTCACTCAGTCTTGAGTTAGAAATGAGGTATACAACAGCTCCTTTGCCTTACTGGTGCTCAACACTCCCTTTACCAACGTTAAACCAGCAAACCAATGTGGTGGGTCAACCGACTAAACAGATGCGTGACTGATCCACAAGAGCATCTTAAAAACTAGGGAACCCCTACTGAACCAAAAGCATTAAAGCTAAGCCAATGCCAAGGAGATCCTCAGTCAACAATTACTAAAGATCAAAAGGTTCTGTAGATTCTCTACAGGAAAAACTGTATTACAGCAGGAGAAATGGATCAACTGAACTATTACCACAAACCATGGTTGCACCATTGTAAACCAAATGCTTTCTTGGCAATGGATCACTTAGAGGCTTCAGTTAATTGGCAGAGGATCCCCTCTGGTTAAAAAAACAAAAACAAACCCAAAGTATTCTCATTTCTCACTTCTCACTTAAAATCACTCCGGTCAAAAACCCTCTGGAAGATGGAAAACAATGCACCATAATGGTTTGCAGACTGCCCTCCCTATTCTCTCTTTAAGACACTCCAACACACACACACACACACACACAGCAGCAAGCACACACACACACACACACACACCTGCTGGAGTTGAGTTATTAGTAAAGCTTTTCTCACAGGTATCCTCAACCTGTCTGAGTCGCACCTAAAAAGTAGGTAGCAACATAATCATGCCAGGACAGCACACACCAAAATGCCCAAAGCACACTGTCTTGTTTCAGTGAAAACAATGCACCAGGTGAGCTCAACACTAAGCCAGAGAGGAATTACCCTCACTCGCTCTCACGCGCACATCAACAACAATGCTACAATTCTCATGTCTTCTACATAACAATAAGGCATAAATGATAATGTTAATCTTTTTGTCAAACTAAGAAAGCCAGTGATCTTGCCCTCTCACACTATACAAAACAATTAAAGGCATAAAGTAATATTAAAAAATCAAATGATTGTTAAAGACAGCACAGCAAATCAAGTCCACAATGACTCAAACAAACAAAACAAAAACTATTAAAAATTAAGATCAGATGCTTCAGAGTCTGTTTTCCTAACAACCACAGGACCTGTCCATCAGGAGTGTCTGATCAAGTCCCTCCTATTGAAAAGACCATGCCTACACACAACAGACACAGGTGTCAGCGACTCACGCACCACAGAGGCGTGGTCCAAGATTTTTTTGGTCTTGACAGTTTTCAAAAAATTGCTATTTTGCAATAATAAAAGGAAGTATTCAGGGGAGATTTTGAGTATAAGCATGATAAACACTACATTCAGTCTTGATAACATACTGGTTCAAATATAAAATATGAATATTTTACATGTGTTGTGTATATATATATATTTATATATATATTTATATGTATAGAATTAAGAAAAGATCATTTCTCTAATTCTTAAGTCTTTCCTCAGATAAATATTTCAGTAACATCTCAGGGTGCCGATGGCTACTGGTTCACCTTGCTAGCACATTTCCAACTCTTAAGTAACTACAAACAGCACTAAACAGGACTGAGTCCTTAGGCCTGTCATGGCCTAAAAGACAGGGAAACCAGCAAAATGAGCAGCAAGACATCCGCCTAGCTGCAAAGAGAAAGGCTATTACTTTGGCAAGAAGGATCTCAAAATAATATTTAAACCTGGAAATACCCCATAAATAGTAGTACTAGAAAATAGCAGTAGTAGGTTGTCCTTTTTTCATGTATAATTCATCATTATCAATTTTGAAATGGCAAGCCAGACAGTACTTGTACATTCTACACTGTTCCATACACAGAAATTTCTAATAGTGAACCTTGTGTTTAAGTGCTGCTGAGGTATATTCAGTCAAAAGTAATTCAATAACAGAAAGAAGTACATAAAAGGATAACATGGACAAATTTCACTGCTTACAGTCTCACTGATTTAATAACCACTGTGGTTATTAATTTGGTTACTTTGGAAGGAGTAAAAGTTACTTTTGTGTGGGGTTGTTTAGCACTGGGCAGTAGCACAAGGTCTACATCACTTGGTGGTTCCCAACTCCAGTCCTCAAAACCACCAATACTGTTGGTTTACAATCTAGCCATGTAATAGACTGATTTAGACCTAGGATGCCAGGTGAAAGCTATTAATGACCTGGTAGGATCGAAAACCAGCAGCACTCTGGACCCTGGGGACTGCAGTTGGGAACCACTGAATTAACCTAACAGATTAGGTAAGGTACTTTGGCAGGTCCAAACCTAGTTCACAGCCAGAATTGGGCAACAGCATATCATTGTTGTGACATGCTGGTTCAAATAGGTGGCACTAATGTTAAATGACTGTCGGGTGGTACATCATCTGATGACCAGATCTATGCATTTAAATAGGTGAACCCTCCAGAAGAAAGGTGTTAAACCACAAACCTGAATTTCACAGGATGTAGTCATAAAGCTATAGGAAAGCATGCAGGCCTCTCAACAGCTCAACTCTTATCAGGAGCTTACAGCAGCAAGTTGTTAAAGCTAAGTTTCTGTGATCCTTATCCAGCAGCAACAAATAGGAATGAATAAGGTATTGACAGAGGTGGGAGAAAAGAATTTGTCAGCAGTGTGGGGAGTGGTGATCATGTGAACGGCAACTTGTGTGCTCGCGCAGGCACAGGAACTAGTGAGGAAAACCACTTTGGTTCAAGCTTTTGTTTTATGGCTGAATATTAGTAGAAAACCAAAAAACAAACAGACAGCTCTCCCATATGCTTCATTATAGCAAAAACTGCTACCAAAACGGCCAAGAAATTTGAAAAGATCAAAACAACCCGTCAAAATGACTTGGAGAAAACCTTGCAGAAAAATAGAATAAAGCCTTAAGGGCAAGGCCCTAATGATATAACCACTACAATTCAAACACAGCTAAACTGTATTAACTATAGGAAAGGAAACTACCTTCTCATGCCCCAACCTGCCAATCCCTTCTTTTTGGTCACTTGTGCTGCCAATTAAAAGCTGAGCTAGGAGAAAACTTCATCAAATTAAAAAGTTCTTTGGAAAATGATCATCAAAATATTGCATTTCTATATTTCGTTGACTATGAGAGAGCTTTTGTACTCATAAATATATTGACTAGGCTAAGCTACACTGACTATACACAGCAATTGTTTTAACAAATATTTTTGGTATATCTTGAAGTAAGCCAGTCAAAGGACTGCAGACAAATAAAAAAATAAAAAAAGGAAAAAAGAAAAACAAGACAGAATGTCATTCCTCCAAAAACAGGCAGACTGCAGCTCATCGATCCAGTTTTTTTGGTACAGATACTGTGCACAAGTAGAAACAACTTAACTTCAAAAAACAGACAATAACGCCATCTATCCAATGCCACCATACAGTTGGTATGATGGCCATGAGCCCGAAAAAAGAGACCAGTCAACCGCAGAACCGTGTAAATCATACGGTTACCAAACTCTCAGCATCTGCCTGAGCTGTAGAGAACACCAATCAGACACATGCCAACTCATGACCCCTGAATCTTAACATACTGTTCATCTCTCCATTGAATATCACCATCCAAAACAAACAAAAAAGAAAAATAAATCACCCTCAATTGGACATGGGACTGCACATCTGCAGCTCCTTTTAAAGCTCTCAACATAATGATTTCAGTCATTTCCTATCAGTGTCTACGGTCCGCACCTAGACTTCCATTTTACAAAAGCTTAGTAGCTACTTTCGCCACTGCTGCAAAATGTAAAAATCAGTGTTTCCAGACAAAGAGACCCAGAGAGACACATCTGGTCCCTCTGGCCCTTAAAGCAATGATAACCTTTATATCGGCCACTTATTACTTGTTTTTAAAGCCTTATAACCACGATTAAAAATTGATATAGGTGTTAAATCTTAACTTAATATTAGCCTCACAAAGTTCAGAAAATGAAAAAACAGACACTAAAGAAAACAAATAAAGAATCTCTAAAATATAAACTTTGATATGATTTTCTTCAAGGCCTGTCCAACAGAACCCAAAAGAGATAAGTAACTTTAGATAGGGGTGACACACAAATCCCCATTAGTGATGATGAATATTGGTAAATTAGTAGTAAGTCGTTTGGTATGAAAGTTGAAAAAACAAAATCCTAAACTTTTTTGGCTAGAAGTATTTCAGAGGAAATTCTGAATTGGAAAAGGAGGATATATACACACAAAATGTGAAGTGGAAAAACAAACAGCTTGATGGTACCATGGTTCATTAGGAGCGGCAGGCCAATAACAGAACCAGTCCAGCTACTGTTTGTGACACTGTAGCAAAAAATAAAAATAAAAAAAACAAAAAAAACACCAAAAACCAATAATAAAACAAATCTAAGAGGAAAAGACGGGGAACAAATTACAAGAGAAAATTCAACCCCACCCTCATTAGGGGGGGATTTCTTTTTGGTGGCAGCCAAAGGATTAAATAATGATAGATAAAAGAGAAAGAAGTGTGGGGGGGGGGGGGGGAGTGAAGCATATAGGCTATGTCAAACAACCTCCCTATTCCCTATATGGTGTGATAACAGTAGTGCACAATATAAGAAATAGGGCGTCATCTGGGATGCAGCCTGATCAGCTTCATTGAGCCTTGGAGGCAGTGGTCATGGTCGAGGCCGACACAGGCACAGCAGCTGTGGTGGCTTGATGATGGGCGTCGGCAGTGAGGTGCAGCGCCCCCTGCCGCCGCCGCGCCGGCTGACACCAGACTGACAGGGTTGCTGGTGAGCAGCGACAAGTTCTGGGGATTCAGGAAGAGGGGCCCAGTCACCAGGTTGGACGTGTTAGCAGAAGAGGTGTTTGCAAACAGCAGGTTTCCGCCATCCAGAGAAGTGATGGGGAGTGAGCCGCTGGATGCAAGAGCTGGTGGAGGAAGAAGATAAACAGTAGAAGTAGTTGATATGGGGCTGCTAGATGGTTGACAGTGAAATAGGGGTGGGCAATCTGACGATTTTATATCGAGATCGATCTTGAAGACATCCACCATCTACTTTTCAAGCGAATCGTAGAGATTGTGACCTTTTATGTCCTCCTACTAATGTTTCCAAACTTCACATAAAACTTTGATGGCCGATCGTTCACAAACCAACAGAATGATTGCCAACTAGATGCTGTGCTGGTTGGCCAAATTATATCATGTGTCTCTATCATAGGGTGTCTTTATGCATTACGTATTTGAAAAACAATTCAACGTGAGCTAGCAGCATAGCAGATGAGGAGCTGGTGCGAAAAAAGGACTTGACATCATTAAATTAAAAGGAAGCATCTGAAGGAACATGCCGAGTGCGTTTCACTCAGATCGGTACAACCCCATGTTATGTAACCATCCATGTATCTAGCTTTGTGTATTATTCAGGACTAGAAACAGTGTTAAATATAGTCATGACATAGATGGACTAGCCATTTTTCACACCTTGGATGGTGGCCAGGGTGCTGTTGCTCATGAGGGCACTGCCTAGGCCAGGACCCAGACTCAGGAGGGCCCCCCTGGACACACAGATATAGTCAGACATGATTAGGCAGATCAACAGAGAGGGCAGCTGAACACTTGAGTGAAATCCAGAAAAGAGACAATCAATGGCCCTGTTTGGGCTTGGCCAATACTAACCCTGGAGAGAACTGGGAGGAGGCCATCAATCCTGGGTTGAGCCCGGCAGCAGCAGCCATAGCAGCGAAGCTGGCACTGGTGGGTAACTGGGCTGCACTTTGCAGTGCTGCAGAAAACCCTGGTGATGTCACCATCACCTGGCCTGTTCCTGAAGTGGTGGTTAGAGATGTCGGAACATGGGTGACAATAGTTTGCTCGTGGGTGCTAGCTTTGCCAGTCTCTGCAGCCGTGGACTGAATAGTCGCCGGTGATGTGCTTAAAGATGGAGAACATGCGGCGTTGATCATAGCTGCAGTGGAAATGACGGATGCCGTGTTTGTCACTCCAACAGTTGTGCCTTGTGGAGGGGATTGGGGAGAGGATATGTTTAACCTTAAATTCAACCATTACCTGTGGTGATACATGTGCACAGACACGCACACGCACACGCGCAGGCGCACACACACACACACACACACACACACCTGTAAAAGACAAGTTGGAGACGCTGGTGCTGGTGAGAGGCATCACTGGGTTTACAGTCAGAGTGGTGGATGTGTTAATGGTTGGACTGCTCACAAGGCTTGCTGTGCTGGCCACCTGGACAAGGGAATAAGAGAGAGGAATGAATGGGATAAATACAAATACAAGTGTGTTTGTGTCAGTGTTTCCTTCACAGCTGGGAAATTACCCCCACAGCTACAAAAAAAAAAAACATTCAGCATCTGTCCCTATTGCTCAGCCCACAGCACAAAAAAATAACAATTTCATTTGCAATTACATCACAATTGTCAATATATCATGATAAAAATATTCCAATAAGAGCTAATGATCCCAGGATTGGCCCAGGAGGAAACCTGGGTCTCAGCAGAAGTGAGCAAAATTTAATTAAGCAAAATTACCCTCACATCTATAAAACTTTGTGTGCGTGTGTGTGTGTCCCCACCAGAGGGCTGCTAGGGGTGAAGATGGTTTTGATGGGGGCGTTGCCACTGCTGGGGGGGTTAATCCTCTTCTCTTTCTGCCGGCGATTGCAGAACCAGACCCGAATCACCTCCTTCTCCATGTTGAGCTGGTCAGCGATCATGGTGATTTCTTCAGAGGTAGGTTTTTGGTTCTGCTTAAAGAGGGCAAAGAAGCCAGGGATTCCCTTTCAGCATTGGGCAGTCAACTTCATTCTCCGATTCCACATGCTGCGCAAGTTTGCCACCGGATAATACACATTATCCCAACACAATACATTGAAGAAAAAAGAAACACGTCACATGCAACTGAGACATATCATTGTGGTGTTGGTAGTTTTTTGAGGGGAAGACCGAATGCTAACTGAGAATTTTCCGTTAGACAGATGCTCCTGCTGGCAAAAAGACAGATTCCCTACTTGGATCAATACTTCTACAATATGACTCGCTCACCTCCAGAAAGCTCTTTTCTAAGGCCACTCGGATGTTGGTCTCAATACTGGTCCTCTTCTTACGTCGGCGGTTTAGCCCCTCTATGCCCATGCCAGGGGAGCCCAGGGCATTGGGGCTGGACAGGGCCTGGTCAGATGTCAGGTTCTCTGCACAAACAGCATCGACACAAGAGAAGGGGAGAGAGGTAAAGACGAGGTACTGTGCAGATACACGGTGCATGCCAATGCTACCCTTTGCCTATAACACAAGGAAAGTGACAAAAAAACAAACATGCAAACAAAATAAATAGATACACCGAGTATACAAGGAGTTCCCTTTCATGCAGATCCCTCTGACAACACTCAGATGGGTGGGTTCAGGGACAAACCTGCATCATTGAGCCACTTCTCCAGCAATGGCTTGAGTTTGCACATGTTCTTAAAGCTCAGATTCAAGGCCTCAAAGCGAGATATGGTAGTCTGGCTGAAGTCGTTCCCATAAAGCTTCCCCATTGCCAGGCCAACGTCCCCCTGGCGAGAGGGAGAGACAGAAGCAAGAATGGAGAGGTAGAGAAATGTGAGTACGGTAAGCATCAGCTCTACTATTATGAGATTCAAATGTTTTTATTAATCTGGTTCTGAATATGAAAGTGTTGCAAGGAAAGATTTATACCCTTTTTAAGTGCATTTAAAAACAGTGCATATTTGCACATGTGCTCTGTAAATCTGATCATGCCATCGACGCACATTTGCCAAATTTACAGATTTTCAAATGTGAGGATCAATGAAGTTCATCCCATCTTACACACCTGTGTGAAGCCCAGTTTGATACGTCTCTGTTTGAAGGTCTTGGCAAACTGTTCCAGCTCCTCCAGGTCACTGGGCTCCTCCAAGGTGGGGGTATCCAGCCGTTTGGGTGGTGTCTGACTGTGGGGCAGGGACTGGATGGGCGTGGCTGCTATCGTGCGGGTTGGAGTTGCAGGCTGGAAGATACAAAATATGATTTCTTATTAGTAGTAGTACTATTATTAAATAATAACAAGAAAAAGAAGTAGAGTTTGAAGTGTGCTTTATGAATGGGCATAAAAGCAAGAACAGTAAAATATATAAAAGCAGATAAAACTGGAGAAACAGATTAAAAAGAAAAATGGTTAAAAAAAAATAAAAGAATACACAACAGCACTGATTAAAAAGTGGCCAGAATTACGATTTCCCATACGTACTAGGGACACGTCTCATAAACTAAACAAAGAAATAGATTGAATAAGTGAAAATAATCTTGCAGCATCCATAGCTACATAAGCAATTATGAGATTTTTTTTTTTATAAATAAATAAAATAATTTTAACATGATTTATGCTAGTTCATTAAATCACGCTGCCTTAGATGAGACATGCACTAAAAAAAGTGAATGACTAGTCACTGTAACCACTACGAGTATAAATGACACATTGTTAATAGTTGTAAAGAGGAGCTGTGTGGATCATTCCTGACCTGAGTTGCAAGAGTGATGCTTGGTTGAGTCGGCAGGAGGTTGGCTTGGCTTTGAGGTAGTTGAGTTAGAAGACTCTGGGCTTGCAAAAGGCCTGAGAAGAGGAAGACACCCAGGGTAAGGATAAGGAGGTAAAGAAAATGAACATAACAGTTCAATACAATACAACTCTTCTCTCAACTGTGCATGCAAAGCAAAAGAGTGCAATACGTACTCTGTTGGCCCTGCGGCGTCTGTGAGATGATGAACTGAGCAGGTTGCAGTTGTGTGGCGATGTGGTGGCCAGGCTGCACCAGAACAAACTGAGGCAGACTCAGATTCTGCTGTTGTAGCTGATGCAACTGCTGGAGATAAAAGGTGATACTGCATGAGTGTATGTTTGTCATTGCGTCTGTGTTGAATAAACTGTGTTGATCTAGACAGGAGTCCTTTAAATCAATCATGAATTACATGAGCACATTTATTAGCACACAGAAGACAATGCAATACTACACAATACTGAGCGCTCAGGAGAGATACACACACATGGGTATGGTATGCGGATCTCTGCCAAAGGAGCTTCAGGACAGAGTTTATGAAGCATAAGGAAAACAGAAATAGGAGGGTGGTTTCTACACACTATGCAAAGCAATACCTAATAGGGGGAAGGAACAGGTGCTGTTGTAGCACTGACACAATCAGCGAGGCCAATGTGGTTATTATGGTACAAGGCGTACATATTTGGGAACATTCTGGGTAAAGGCAGGTTGGGGCCCTAGGGATGGAGCGATCCTTCAAGCGAACCAGGCCATAGTCTGACCTATGGCCTGCACTCCGGGGCTCCAGTTGCTATCCTTCAAAGATGGTTTATGCTTAACGTGACCCTTAGCCGATAGTATGTGCTTTTGACAGTGTCAGTACCACAACACCTTGACGCCACACCATTTGTGCAGTGTAAGTCTACAGAAGCAGCGTAAGCAGGAATACAGGGGATAAGATACATTAATCAACAAGACACCTAAGGTTACATACGTAAATTCTTCCACAGTCTGTAAGTTTCATCAAGATTTTTCTTTAATTAAAATGAAATATAATGCCAATTTCACTACAGTGGACCTATTATAAATAGGTCTGTTTGGCTGGGCTGATTTCTCACCAGCAAAACAATCCAACAATAAGCTGCAAATTTCAAAAAACACATATATACACTTTTAAACTATAGACTTTTTTTCCACGACCTGCAAAAATCCTAGTGTGTGTGTATACGTGTATAGCTTACAGGGGTGATCTGGATGGGCTGTGACAGGGGCAGGTGGGTTATGGGGGTGGCAGCGGAGGCGGAGATGCTTGCCCCAGTGGTGCTGTTCTGCTGCTGGGAGTGCTGCACGGCTGCAGCCAGGAGCTGAGCCTGGGCCTGCTGGATGAACAGCTGCTGCTGCGCTGGGGTCAGAGTCAACTGAAGAGGTGGGAGAGAGGGAGGAAGGCAGGAGGCAGAGGAGGTTGCAGAGAGAGAGGGAGGAGTGAGAAAGAGGGTAAAGATTGTTTCTATAATTCAGTGTTTTAAGTGTTGTCACGAAACCAGAACTTTGACTTCGATACCAGTACTCAGTTTAATGTTTAAAACTTTGACACCACTAGGATACCATGGCAAACGAGAAAAATCATCAAGCAATGGTCTTATCACACTTTACTTGAACAGTTTTTTTCTCATCTCTGTAAGCTACAGAGTTTCATATTTGGCTTCTGACACCAGACCAGTTTGTTTTTTTAAACTTTTTTTTTTTTAATATCTTTTTGCACATGTAGCCTACATACACACCTGACTTTCTATTACTTATTTTTACATTTCCATATTGTTTATATAATTTTATTTACATTTATTTTTATTTCTTGTAGTAGTTTTTGCATATCTCCTAGTTTTAAATCCCTTTTCCTTTTCAACTTTTAGCATCTTGATTGAGTATACCACCGCGCATTTCACTGCACTTTTGTACACTATAACTGTGTATGCGACAATAAATCTTTGATTCAAGACGTGGTGGACACGTCATGTTTTCAGCTGTTTGACTGACTGATGCACATATACAGCCTTGCTGCTGACATTGAAGTGGAAATTCAGCTTGCAGAATACATTTGCTGAAAGTATTGAATGTTAATCTTTTGCAACTGTATCAAAGTCGTATTGAAATTTTGGTTATTGTGACAACACTAGAATGAGTCCAGACAGGTAAATAGAGGGAAGACTCATGCGACTGAGCCAGGCACAAATGCAAATGAGCATGTTGATGTCATGTACAACCTCAAGTCCACATGCATGATAAACATTCACACCCCCGTAGCGCAAGTGCAGCCCAGACATTCAACCTCGTCTTCACGAGTACAATGTGAGTTCAGCTGTAGATGGAAGAACACAGATATGGAATCCGGGCAATATGTCATGTGGTTGGCCTGATTGCGAGCGTGCATAAACACCAAGGCTATATCCAAACACGCCCCTCCATTTCTGTTATGGAAGGATTTGGACATAGCCTGACAACCACTGGGATAAACAGGCAGACAGGCAGAGGAGAAAACAGCCTTAGCCACTGAATCAGGGTAAGAGATCATTTCATCACCCGGATTTTCACCCAGGGTTGATTGTGTCAAGATGTCATCCCAGATTCATGGCTAGGGCCAAGTTCTAACTCAAACCACGGAGGCAACATGCCACTTACTCCAGCTATCTGTCCCCCGGCCAACATTAGCTGGGTTTGAGGCAATACACTCTGCTGGACGGAGGTCGGAAGAGCACTCGAGTCTTCCGACTTAGACTAGTGGGGGTGAAGCAAAGAGGGGGACTTTATTGAAAACCTACCCAGAGGCATATGGGCCCAATTAACTAAGGCACTTAACTGTGTATCGTATTCTTAAGAACGACATCAAGATGGATATCCCAAAATAATGTTTTAATTAAAAACAAGTGATAGAGCATTTAATTCATACAAAGGAAAAAGGCACCTGTCTAAATATAAATGGGCATGGGCCTAGACATTCAAAGGAAAGCAGAATCGCTGTGACATCAGATCAGGATTCTCAGAATGAGGCTTTTGTCTTTGAGCAGGGAGAGGATTTGAATTAAAAAGCGAGTTAGAAAGTGGGTGTTTAAAATGTACTGCAGCCTTCAGAGACAAGGGAAGTGGAGGGAAGGGAGGGAAGGAGGGGAGGGAGGGGAGAACTGAGATGCTAATTAAAATAACTGTTATGCAGTGCATGTAAATTCTGCATAGATTTGCATATTCTCTGCCATCTGTTTCCGAGCAACCGCAGAGCAGCTAATTAGCATACAGGGTTGATTAATCTGCCTTGTTGCCAGGCGACACCAAGAGAGCCTAGCACATTTAAATGAACTCTTTCTGCTTGTGCACGTCAGCATGCCGCTATTCAAGCTTCAATGTAACACCTACACCTAAACTGTGCAAAGATGTATTGCGTAGTGATGGAGGGACTATCACAACATAAAGAAGTCCCTAGATGAGGTGTAGCCCGTTTAACTACAGTTCTTGACACTGTTAGATCAGTGTGCCTAGAACGAAAACAGGTGTTACTATGGGTGCATGTGTGTGTCGTGCATGCGTTACCTGTTGGAGGAGGGCTTGTGCATGTGCATTCGTGATTGCACTTGTGGTTGGTATCGTCTGCCTCTGAAAGTCCAATCCATTGATTTGCAATCCTAGGGACAGAAAAACAGTCTGTCAGGGGGGTGCACGGGTCGGGGTGGTAGTTGGTAACGGTGTGGTTGGTTTGAAGAGGAGATGGGGAACTCAAGACTAGCAGGCCACACTGAAAAGACGAGTGGAGCCCAGCTTGGGAGGTCCTAAGCAATACACTACTACTGCATGGCATTTAAAAGTTCACTTTATATTGTACAATTGTACACACCAAATGACAGCATATGTAATCATTTTCACAATTCATTATATAGTTGCATGAATCTGTTCAAATGTAGGCTGATGAATTTGATTTGCAAATCACAATGCCATTAAATATTAACACTATAGGCCTATATGAATGTTCACAGCATACCACATTACTAATATTTACTTTATACATCATTACACAATACAAATGATCCACACTGTGAAAGTGTGCATTGAATCTACAATGTTCACTCTTAGTTTAATAATTTACATGACAGAATCACTCAAGCACCAAGACAGAGCAAATTAGTGTGAAATTCAATAGGTGCAAGTGAGGGAATGGCTCGATGGGATAAACACCTCAATTGACAAAAAGGATTGCAGACTAGGATTTCGGAATGCTGCCATCGCTTTAATTTTCAGAATGAGTCAATAATACAGAGGTAGACAACGTTAAGGTTCCACCGGTTTGCTATGCAAACATTTTCATTTTCTCTTTGTATTTGAAACCTGTTGAATCAGTCAGTAAAACTTTGCATACCCTGATTTAAACCCCAAGGCAAAAAGGCAGAGAAAAGCTGGAGGTCACTCACCGGTGTTTGCCTCACCACTCTCCATTGCACATTTAGTAGTTTCGGACTGATTACTCATTTTAGAATCTGGAAGAGGTAGACACAGACAGACAATAAGAATCCCTCACACCCACTGACAGTAAAAACAAAACAGCACTTTGATCAATTATTTTAATAGTGCTTTCACCTTAGTCACCAGAGCATCCCATATCCCATCACTGCATCCCATCACTCCATCAAACAATAATATTTCAGTTCCATTCACCCGTCAAAGCAAGATGCTGTGTTCTGATAAATGACGTTTTTAAAATTCAGCACAAACATTCACTAATCGCTTTTACAACCAATGGCTAAAGGGAACACCAACACCAATGCTTGGAAAAAAATATGCCAAAAAAGGATGAATGCTGTCAATACAAATAACTATTTTAACATCACACACACACACACACGCACACACATATATATATATGTGTGTGACATTTTAATGGAAAGTGTGTCACACTTCCCAAGAGACTAAATAACAACAAAACTAAGCTTCTTCAATACCCAGAACTCACCCACTCCTGCTCCACCTGTGTTCTCCAGCATGGTTGCAAAAGCTATCAAGCTATGCCTCTGCCGGGCAAACCCACAGACAGGGTGTCCGGCACTCCGTCCCTCCTCCCACTCCTCCCTCTCTTCACTCTCCACTGGTCAGCGAGCAGAGTCCAATACAAGTAGAGCTATACACAGACACAGTGGCACTGTCCACAACACGGTCCACTGAACAACACTGGGATACACACACTGGGAAAGCCAACAGGGTTTAGGCAAACAAGTCTCCTTCCCTCACCCTCACTCTCTCTTCTCTTTTACCTCTGTCCCCCTCTTCTACAGTCCCTACTTTGCATTTGCTCACGCTTTTCTTTCAGCCTCTTGCTTTCTCCCTCTCGTGTGCCAAGATTGTCACGACTTCTGAAAAAGTTCTCTCTCTCCCTCTCTTGCTGGAATGAAACAAACGACAAGTGCAGCTGGCAGCCTTCTCCAGCTCTGCTCCCTTCTCCGACACTATAATGAAGCATAATCAGTATTCAGCTGATTAAAGCCGTATGCAAATCTGCTCCTGCCTCGTTAGCGATGCAAGGCTTTGAAGTCCTGCGAGCGACGCATTTCACACCGGGCTCTGAAAGCTTTCTGCATAATTTAAACCCCTATAAATATTTATCACCTCATTAGCATATTAATTGGATGGCTTTTGGAGGACGATAAAAAAAAAACAACAGGGGAATAAGGAGGACACGGAGGGGAAAAAAGTGCTCAAACCAGCACTCGGCGCAGTGGAGGCAGCAGCACAAGACCAATTATTGTATGAGTGCATGGCAAAAAAGTAATTAGCTAAGAGCAGGTAAAGGGTTGAAGATATCCCAGAATGCAGCATGAGGCCTGTCAGCGGTGGTCTGAGTGTGTTAGCGAGGAGGAATGGCTCTAATAGAATGTCTCAGACAGACCGTCCAGAGCACCTCCAGGAGTCATGGAAACCAGGCCTAACTACTAAGAGGACGGGGGTATGAGTGGGAGGGGGACTCGCTCAATCGGAAATAAATAACTCCACATTAATCCACCACAAGCCTGTCATTACTGCTAGACCCCCCGTGGCTAAAGCATTCCACAGTGAGCAACTACAGAGAGTGGGCGGTGGGTTATTGCCGTCTATGTTTATGAAGTGTTTGGAGATTAGCATATTTAGATTAGTTTTAAATTCCATTAGTATTTCATTTTGGAGCCCTTTTTTAATTCATTTTAAACATTCTCTGAGAGTTGATGTGTCAGGGAAACCACCCTGCTATGGTGTCATGTAAATGTAGATTAGACTGGAGTGGAATGCATAGGCCACATAGGTCGACAGAGGTATGGACTTCGGGAACTGAAATTCTGATCACTTACCCTGTGCCTGATGAAAGGCATTTATAGACTAGTTGACCAAAACAAACAAGACCAAGAGGGCACAGTGGACATACACAACCAAACAGAGCCTTATCAGACCAAGAGCCACCAACAGTGAGGAGCAGGGAGAGGAAATGTTCGGCAGGTCCCCTGTAACCATGCAATGTTGGCAGAAAATTGTTAACAGTACACTGTTTAATGATAATCAACCAAAGACCTACAGCATTGAACGATCACACTGCGCTACTCAATATTGCTCTCCTTTCTAATACCCTGTTCCTCAAACCAGCACAGTATTTACTCCAGACTACTGTTGACCAAGATGACTACTGCTGTCAAATTAAACAGGACATGCCACATTAGTCTGAAACAAATCTGGAAGAAGTCAACCCCAATGAAATATGTTTGAGGAACCAAGAAAACAGCCCCTCTTGACCTCTTCAATATCACAGCACGGTTGTTCTTCAACCAAATGAGAAAACATCACCAACAAGAAGACAAGGCAAAAGCAGTATCAGACACATGTAGAGTTACTTGGCTGAAAACCCTACTGTGGAACAATGCATTATACAAATATCCTGCGTAGAGAATTTTAAATAGGTAGCTCATTAGCACTGTAATATGGAAAGGCTGTCTGAATACTGCAGAGCCGTTAATGTGAGCAGAGAGATTCAACATGAGACAGACCAAAAATTAATTATCACATCCAAAGTCCACTCAACTGCTCATATCCTCAGTCTTAAACTTCGGGGCACAGATTTTTCCTCCGATTTTAACCCCCAATTTGGTCATCTAGACAACGAGTTAACCAACCAATCTCAAGCCTCCTGATTCAGCTGCAGAATCATCATGGATGTCCAAAAAAATTCCATCTGGTTTAATATTGAGACTAGTCACTGTCTCAAATCTGAACAGGCTCGGGGAGTGTAAAATCTGACAGTGGAGTGTGGCAGTAACCAATGAGAACTGAGCTGCAATCAAACAAAATAAAGGATGTAGGATAATTTGATGAATAGGAATGGGCCTAACAACAGTGTATGCCACTATGCCTTTCAACATTTCTTGAGTAGCTAACAGTACATAGGCTCAGTGGCAAATTTAAATTAAACAAATCTAACATGGGAGATGGTGAGCAGTAAAGTTGTCGTTTTCCGTCACATTGCCCTTAAAACTTAGATTTCTTTAAAGGGGGGAAATCTCCAATCCCCTCTCAGATCACCCCTTGCAGAGGTCTGCTGTATGACTCAGTGCTGAACTTTGTTGGTGCAGATTGCTCAAATTCACAAAACAGGGCTCATCACCAAGCAAGCTGGTTTTGGCATTAATTGTTGATTACCCATGAGGTATGTTTTAGACTGCTTTCTGAGCACAATGTTGCACTTGTTTTCAGGTTGTGTGAGGGATCATCAATGGTTACTGGTGAGGTGCCATATTCTGTGTGATTCCCCCACTTCTGCCTCATTATAAACAGCAGGCATATGTAGGGACCAAGTGGTAATTGTAGCCTCATAAAAACGACACCACCTTGTAGGTCATCCAACAATCAAAGGCTAGTCAGTTGTTGGCCATTTTTGTATATTAGTTAGTTCCTGTAGCGCACCATCAACAGGATGATGATGAGTTAAATATATCAGGATTCCGACCCTGATATATTTAACCTTACTGCATTCATAATATGGCATTCTTGCTTTGCACTGTCTTTGTCTTGAATGGCTCTCACTTACTACAGTTCACTGGAAACAAGTAGTTATATTTTTTGTGCATCACACAGCCCTATTAGTTATGATTCTCTTTCTCTACTCTGAAACAGCTTGTCTGACTGGAGCCTTCGTGTAGGCCTACTCAATACTTTGAGATGCCATGTCCTGAATCTATTACTGGGAATTATGCATTATTCATGACAACTGTGTTTACATCAATGAATATTCATTGTGGAACTCCAAGGCTAGAATGAGGATGGAACTGTAAAACTGATTAAATGAGAAAAGTAGCCTAAGTGTGAAGATGACAGAATTATTTCTCAACTGTTCTTTAAGTAGCCTAGGTCAATAAATCAATCATATTTTGAGTAAGAGGTCATTTTCACAGTGGCTATAAATTTACACATTATCCATTAATACTTTGAAACAAAAACATGTATTAGCCTATGCATACTCCCAAGTGTTAATCAGGTCAGCAACAACACTGAAATAATAAATAAAAACAAACAAATGGAATGAAAGCCCTTCACTCTGGGTTTGCCTGATAATAAAAAGGACAGCAGTTAGCAACTTTCAACAATGCACTTGATCTGTTAAATTAATGTCTTTCATTTTTTTCAGAATGAAAACTAAATCATGAGTGGACCCTAGGTTTCTTTAATTTCTTTAACAAAATTAGTAAATAAACAACTGTTCAAATTCAATATATTTGACTGTTTCAAAATTGCCAGAACAGGTATATTTATTTGTATAATTCTTCTCTATTTGTAGTAAATGCAACATTGTCACAGCCAATCAGAATCAGCAATCAACAGAGTAATCATTTTTAAAACATGATTTACGTGGATTCCGACTGGCTATAAGGATATTTTCTCCACTTGCACTGTTCTTTAAGGATTCTGTATAGGAGGAACTATAAGTGGAGTCAAAGGGCAAATACTCTTCTACTGTATCACAGATTATGTTTTTCACTTCAAAACTCCAGTCTCTGAGGACAGAAAATCAATCTTATGCTGCTGTAGGGCTTTTTACTATAAAACAACTGTGCAAAGCCACTACATGTGGGGAAAACACTGTCATCAAGCTGCATCTTGCCCGATCATGAAACCGAAGAATGCCCTGCCTGTTATTGTGGCCTTCCGGAAGTGGGCCTCACTACCCCTCCCTTGGCCTGGGGGGAAATGCACAGGTACAAACGTTGAATTGTCCGACTGTATTCAACACAGCCTAGTTCAGCCTGCAACAATGAATCCCACAACAGCTTAACAACGCATTCACAATTGTTCATTTAGTTGGAATGCAGCGTTTCTAAAATTAAGTATTCTAATGAGAGGAATTAATATTTGACCTGAGTAAACAAACGCCTCCCAAACCAGCACGAAACCACTGCCACAGACTTGCACTTGAAACTTCACTTGATCGACCAAGTCAAGACGGAATCCGTCTTTACTATAATCTAATAGCGATTTTAACTGAATTAAAACCCGCCGGTTCGAAAAAACAAGACAACGAGAAAACACGTGAACGTAACGTTACATTACTTTATATCGGATTTTAGTTAACGCCAACGTAAACGCTAGCCATTTAACGTAAGCAAGACTGAACTAAGTTCCACAAAGTAGCTAGTTAGCCACTTCAAAGAAAACGGTTTCAAAATCGAATGGCCAAATTAAACGAACGTTCTCAAGTCGTTGCTTAAGTTTTCCTTTGACATATATTCGATGTGCGGCGCGAGCCGAATTCCAGATAACAGTCAGTTGATGAAATATGCTGAACTCCGCATTCTGGTTCGGGGAGGCCCACATGAATAACACAACAGGCTGAACGCCTGCATCGAGCACAAAAGGCTGAAGGAAAATGCACAGCTATAAAATCACATCGAGCTGAAGCACATTCATGATACTGTCTAGTTAGCAACCGCCAGATATGCTTCTTGTTTATTTATTCTCCCGTAAATATGATTGTAAAGAAACAAGCGCAGCCTCTGCCCCGTTCACCAAAAATGAATATGCAAACCTCTTTCAAAAGGTTCATGCCACTGTGCATCAACACACAAAGCCGACCTGCCTAGCGTTAGCAGGCTAGCTAACGTTAGCTTGCTAGCAACCTCATTTCAATTAAACTGCGATAGTGAAATGTCTAAATATGTCACATATAAACAAGAGGCACGTCGAAGATTGCTAATAAAATATGCTAAATTGTATTTGTCGACAGATGTATGAATATGTAGCGACGTACAACCGTCTAATCACACAAAGGGAGGCATGTTTTCCCTGTAATTTACCGTCGCACTGCAATAGCCCGTTTCCTCCTCACTGTCAAATTACAGCTGGCTATAGTTTAACTAAAATAACGCGCAATAGCACCCTATTTTGTCGGTTAATCTTCATTTCGCCTCCATTCTGTGCATTTTGGATTGTGAGTAACAGAGTTTGAATATGAGTATGAATATGTAAAATGCTGTAATGATTACCTGGTCCTGAACTCTCATCTTGACTCGCTGGTCCTCCGTCCGCCATTTTGAATATTTAACCCGAAATCCCAGCCCCGAGCCACACGCGCGCGCGCGCGCGCGCGCGCGCACACACACACACACACACACACACACACACACACACACACACACACACACACACACACACCCTTGGCAAAGGCGAATTAGAGTTTGAAATGGGGGAACGATCAGCTATCCTTTATTGAACTATGAATTTGGACCCAAATGGGATGCGGGCTGCTTCATGGTGGGTCCCACAAAACAAGATTAGGCTCATCAATAGGCTATTGTCGTGGGTTACAAGAACAATCAAATTTGATGAAGCACCCCTGATAAAACAGGCCTGAATTGGTTCACCCCACTCAGGCAGTCCTGGGTGAAAATATGTGATTAGGCATTGGATATATTGTTTATATACCTGTACATCTGTATGCATCAATGTACAATATGACAATATAAAAAGACTTGAACTTGAACTTATATTGAAATATAGCATCAGACATAGACACCCGTTTCCAAGGCCTTATACCACAATTGTGTTTGTTAGTATGCCTTCTAATAACCAAGTTATATCTCAAAATCACTACACATAAAAATAAAAATAGTAATACTCAAAATAGACCAAACATGCAATACCTCCATTACACAGTGGAACCCTTTTTGTTCTGGAGGGACATAAGTGGCGAGACATTTTGCCATATCCCAGCCACTTTCTGCATCTTGTCCATTGATCTGCACTGAATTTGTAACAAGATTAACCCATTACACTACATTACTTTGCCCAGCCTATTCACCCAATAGTCAGTTTAATTAATGGAAAATGTACATTTTTTAAAACATACCGCCCCCCCCCCCATGTTTGAAGACCATGAGATTCAAGTCTAACGTTTACCTGGTTTCACATGCACTTGCTGGTTTTAGATGTGGAGAGGACAAAATGAAAACAATATTAGGGTATTTATAGTAGTGGTGTTGTGACAAAATTCATTATTCTGTCATTCTGTCTTGTGACCGCCTGATTATGAGAAACACTTGTCCTTTTGGATAGATCTCTTTAATTTAATTTCTAATTTATGAGTGTGTCCCCTCCCTGTGTAGAGATGCAGAATTCTCTAGCAACAAATGGTTACATTTGTTTGTGGTTACTTACAACATCATTATATGTTGAAATTTAATCTGTTTATTGCTTATTTAGTGGTATAGTCAACATTAAATGGATAACCAGTAGTTAAAGCCTTTAACAGGCTGAATACTTAAAGACAGCTGCCATGCAGGCCGTTGTGGTCCATTATTGCCCAGAGCTTGAATCTGCAACCTCATTGCATGGTCTCTCCTGATGCGCTGTGAGTCCCTTATAATGTTCTACCACTGAGATGGCAATCAGGAATATTATTAGTCTTTTAACACCAAACCAACTGTTGGAGTTCAGGTTTCAACTCATGACCTTCTGCCTTCCAGCCTGCCACAACAGCTCTAAAAGAGCAGCTCACAGCAGGTTCAAGCAACGGGATGACCAAGGGTCATTATTTGATGCAATCACATTTATGATATTATTTATATGGGATATGCCAGATTAACAGACCAAGTGAAAAGCTGTTTCTTCTTTCAATCAGCCATATACAGCTTCATTGTTAGTTCAACACTGCAGCCTGCAGGTCACATTGGGCATGACAACAGACAGAGGCAATGAACAGCACAGCATAAAAAGTTCAACTTTATCACTGGTTGTAATGGGTGAAATGATTATTTGCAAGGATATTGAATATGTGGTATTTTTTCTATTCTTATCTAAATCTAATGATTTGGTGCTGTAATGTAATTTATCTATCTATCTTACATTATATATTATATAGCTTATACAGTATATTACGGCCCTTTTGTTGCATAGGCCCCACCTTACCATTATTCAGCTCCAACAGGCTGGGTTAATCAAACGGATATAGGATCAGTGATTGGCTCTCTAGTGGCATGTGACCCACTGCTGTTAACTTATAACCTGGAAGAGCCAACTTCACTATACTTGCAAGTCCACCGTGAAGGTTATACAGGCTCCTGCTCTGGGATCGGGAGCATCAGATTCAGATAGTCTTCTTTAAAGGCCAAACTTTTTATCTTCTGGCAGCAATGAGGAAAGAACGGTGTCTTGGTTTGCGACAGCTATTTTTGATACTTTCAGGTAGGCTTACGCTTTCATTCTTTGTCATTTCTGAGAACTGCTACCACACCTTTACCTTATTATCACTCTCGTTAATCATTAACGCTACACCATTTGCCACTTACCCGGAAGCAGGATTGCCTTTTGCCCAAAGTAGATCTGTTGGTAAAACCATTTACTGTATTTGCTTATGAAGTGTCACATATATATTATATTTGGTGGTACAGATATAGTACATTTTGAGTTGGGTAGATACGATTATGTCACTTTTGTTATATCCCCCAGGTAAGTGGAGGTCATTTATTTTATGAAAACAACAAATTGAGACAAAGACTCATTATTTTTCGATATGCATTTCTTAATTTCAGCGCTGTCCTGCTGCAGGAGCTTGGAGGTTTCTATTCCTGAGAGACAATATGAGGTTGCACGTGGAGGTGATATTACCTTGACATGTTCGTTCATACCTGCCAGGCCAGGCACCAGTCCACTCCTCATCCAATGGGAGGCTAAACCAGACACCCAGGACGAGCCAACGGTTAGAAGTTAACCTCTTAAGATCATCACAAAATAATGTCAATTGTGGGACACGCATTGAATTAGTGGTTCGATATAAGGAAGTCCAAAATGCATTACTGTAATGTTTCACTAGTAACATTATGATGACACTCATAATAATTAACCTGCCTTCAAATCAAATCAAATCACATTTATTTGTATAGCCCTTAATCACCGTTACAGTCCCTAAGGGCTTCACAATGCCCAACATGTGAAAATAATAAATGATTAGTACACAACACCCCCCAGCCTTAGACCCTCACAGAGGACAAGGAAAAACTCCCACAAAACCTTATTGGAAAAATTGGGAGAAACCTTGGGAGGGGCTACTCAGAGAGGGAGGGGCTACTCAGAGAGGGATCCCCTACCAGGACGTTCGGGCTGCAATAGATGCCAAGTTTGGGCAAACAGCGTACACTTCAGTAAGATACCGGTTCAAAAAGACTTTGTTTGCCTTCCAATCTTTTACCAACTCTAAACTACTACTATAAAGAATGCACCCATAGCACGTGGCGTGGTCACACCCTTATATAGACGGGTGCTATACACAAACCATCCACTGCAGGGTGTAATGGCTTGTACCAAGAGAAAGAGGATTACCTGTGCTTTCATTCAACATGTAGTACTTAGATTACGCTGCATTACTTCACGGTTAGTTTCAAGATTAGCATATGCAAGTTAGTAAATGTCTAGCTTTCATTCAGTTGGGTATCATATCAATTGTGTAATATGTAGCCATTTGCATGTTTAAATATGATAAATAGTACCACTCATTTATCCCAGAGACAAAACTGAAAATGGAAGTAAAAATCACAGTGTGTGTAATAAATCAATATATAATAATCAACGTTTATTCAGCACACATAACGCTCTAGCACTATGTAAAATAACATTGATTTAATACTGTTGAATAATGAGTATAATCTGTGTTTATTCCTGCAGATACCTGTGGCCACCTTCTCTCAAAACAATCCTGTTGACATTGCACCTCTCTATGAAGGCAGAGCATCTCTGACTGTTGAACATCAACAGGCTAACCTCCGCTTAACCAAGGTGACCATGCAGGACAGCCGTAATTTCCAGTGCAGTGTCATCATCCCCGGGGACGATGAGGGAACAACGGTTGCCATCACTTCCCTTTTGGTCCTGGGTGAGAATTAACCACGGCTATAATCTGTGTTTCTTTAAGTCCTCTAACAGATTTGGTCATTGTCAAAATGCATTTCATGTATTATATTTTGCCTTCATGAAAATGTAAGATCAATACTCATGTTTGTCATGGTTCTCTTGTAATATTTTTTTGGCATTGGGTGGAGTTTAATGATTGTAAATGCTATTTGTTTTATTCCAGAGCCTCCCTCTAAGCCCATCTGCAGGATTCAGGGCAAAGCAGAGTACTGGAATAACATCAGCCTCACCTGTATGTCTGAGCAGGGCTCCCCCGAACCCTCCTATGTCTGGACCAGCTACAATGTCCAAAACATCCCCAGAGTACTGCCACCTACGGCAAATCAGAGTATGCATTTTATCCATCCAAGCATATTTTTTCCATCTGTGTTGTCCATGTGAGCTTCAGTTTGAACTAGGTGTCTGTGCAGGCTCTGAAAAGTTCATTTTCTTTTTATCAGTGTGTATATTACAGACTGATAAAATTATCTAAAGTATCATGGTGCCCTCTCTTCCAACATCAGTTTCAAGCCAAATCTTGTCATTGTGTTGTAGAGCATGGAGTTCTGTCTCTCCTCAATATTTCGATGGCGACATCTGGATTCTACATCTGCCTGTCGGAAAATCGAATTGGCTCTGCCAGTTGCAACTTTACCCTATCTGTGATGCCCTGTGAGTGTTTAACATGACTTACCCTGGCATTAAGGGGGACATACAGTACATAAACACACAGCTATATGTTTATACAGTATATAATTTCTTTCCATCCCATATGTGCAGAACTTGCAGTTTCCAATAATATGCATTACTAGCTGTGGCATGGTAAATTCAATATATTTGATAAGATGAATAGTTTCTACAATACACATGCCTGAATACTTCATGTACAGTATGTATGGCTTTCAGTAGACCTGCTAATGTGAACATGATGCACATTTTGCACATCCTGTAATTTCACATATTTGTTTTATTCATATTCATACTCTCATACATTTTCATTGATTGTTTCTTTGTGTCATTATGTTCATTCTTACATTCCTATTTCTGGTTCTAGTGTGTAGTCTGCCATGTTTAAATACTCTACATTTGTTATATTCTCATGTATAGTCTATTTTTCTTTTCTCTATCATACTACTATTCACCATTGCAACAATGAAATTTCCCGACAGAGATTCTTAAAGCTTCATCTTATATGTACTTATGTATAAGACATACTTGATGCTTGAGTAGTAAACCATCACCATCTTTGTCCTATACCATCTTTTCTGCTTGTCCTTCTTTTCTCCCTAGCCACCATGAACCTTGGGTCAACTGCAGCTATCATTGGGGGAGTCTTGGCAGGTGTCTTGTGTCTGGGGATTGTCATCTACTGTTGCTACAGGAAGAAGGGCAAAAAAGACAAGTATGCCCAAGGGTATGTATATATGTATGTCTCTGCCACTCTCTCCTCAACAATCCTCTTCTTTCTTTCTTTCTTTCTTCTTTCTTTCTTTCTCAGGTTTTCTGCCTTTGCATTTCTTCACTTGAGAAGTTTACACAGTGTATGGGGATGTACTGTATATTGAAGATATTGTTTAAAGCTGCATTATGTAACTTTTTAATGTAAAAATACCAGCGCCTTATAAGTCTAGTCCATGAAGTGGGGCTGTGACAGAGAAGACCCACTCCCCCTCCTTCTTTGAGAGGTTGTCGGTTTGCTCCATTCATCCAGTAAAGATTTGGAGTCGGGGATTTCTCAGAGCACAGGAAGTGACGAATCGAAATTTAGGAGCCCAACTCACACAAAACAGCAGTACCTCTCGCTGCCACTTGGGGCCGTCAATGATTGAATTACATAAAGTTACATAGTGCAGGTTTTAAACATCATCTCTGGCAAACTGGTCATATGTGTATTTTATTCCTGTCTGTCTTTCAGTTCCCCAGGAGCAGTGGAGTTCCAGGACACACCCGCTGTTGAAGTTGAAGAGCAGTACGGGGAAGACAAACACTCTAGACCACACATTGAAGAGAAAGACACTCACGGTCAAAACAGTTACATTGACACCAGAGAAACAGCCAAACATCAGCTGGAGGATGACCAATACAGTTATGATAGTCAGAAAGAGAGGCTTAATGGACAGGGCAACAATGCTAACATCCAACCTGATCTGGATGGCCAACATGATCGCTATGGTGGCAACCGCGATCGTCTTGACGATCAACGTGATCGCTATGGTGGCAGCCGCGATCGCCTTGACGATCAACGTGATCAATATCGTAGCAGTCGCGATCGCCTTGACGATCAACGTGAAGGCATATCGTAGGCAGTCGCGATCGCCTTGACGATCAACGTGAAGGCTATGGTGGCAGTCGCGATCGCCTTGACGATCAACGTGATCAATATCGTAGCAGTCGCGATCGCCTTGACGATCAACGTGATCAATATCGTAGCAGTCGTGATCGCCTTGACGATCAACGTGATCGCTATCATGGCAGTCGCGATCGCCTTGACAACCAAAGTGATCGCTAACAGAGCATTAGGGATCACCTCGATTACAAAGGTACAGAAACCTATATGACGTGTCATGTTACTGAATGAGGTATTAATGCCCAAATTATAATTTAGACACTTTTACCAGGCTTTTGATAGACTACAGGTACCTTGGACATACGCAGGACAACACAAATTAGGCTACACCATAATTTAATCACTTTCCAAACACTGACTAGTCACCATATGGCACTAACAATACTAACTAATAATATGAATTAACAGAAATCATATTATTTTTCTTACAAATATTTTATTACAAACTTCACCGTATGATAATGCCTTATGCAGAAGCAAGCAGTCATTCTGTCCTTGATCGCCATTCAGAGTAAAACGTTACTGACGTCCTGTGACGTTGGGAATTCGTTCAGAATTTGCAGGCATCGTACTTGTGCAAGGATGAATTTTAATATATACCAATCAGAACCTCATTGAATATGGAAGAGAGGTCTTTTCATATCCAAAGGTCCCTGCACAGGTGCCCATTGCCTTATTTAAATGTATCCCTTGTCACTAACAACATCACCACCTGCACTATAAGGGATGCATCACTCAGGGCCTCTCTACAGTTGACAGAGAGCATTAATCTCTCCTGACTGGAAACAGTTAGGAACAGGCTAGCCTCCTGGTAACCTGCTACTCCTTTACATATCGTTTCATTATTCAGTCTGCAGCTACTGTTCTTGAGGAAGGTGCTGTCAACATGTATAACCTTGAATAAATGCAATTTCTAATGACTAAATGTTGCCCAAGCAATCATAGGATCCAAAGTACTAATTTACTTAAATGTGAGTTTGTTCAGACAGTGAGTCCAATATCAATATATTAATAATTATATATGATCGTTGCTGAGAAGTGGCTGTGTGTCCTTATACATTTAGACGTCACCTGAGACGATGTTGATACCAGAACTCTAAATTTAAAAAAGTGGACATTTATTTCAGGGAGATTTATTTAGTTTGATAATTTGAACATTGCATTAAAACGTCATTTCAGGCAGCTTTATTTTAGCAAAATCTAGCATTTCTCTCTCTTCTTGAAACAATTGTGACTCCACCATTTCAAATGTATAGATTATCCTTGACTAAAACCCACTGTAGTCTCAACTAACAGTGCTTCATGTGGTTTCTTCTTGCCTATACATGTCACATTCAGTGTAAAGTGCCTCAGCTGCACCTGACTTGGAATTAGGTATTTTTTAATCTTTGATGGACCTTTAATATCATTTGTGAGGTATTTCTTTTTGTATTACATGTGAAATGCTTGTGGTTGTTCTTTGCTTGTTTAGTTTGGTGGAAAATTGTGTGTTTGTCAGCGCTTTTGAACTCTGTGATTCATTTATAGAGGAAGTGTTTATAATTAATTGAACTTCAGTTAAAATCAGAATTTTTGACTTCATGTTTTTGTATACCGAATTCTCCTTCATTTTACAGATGAACAGAAATCAAATAAAGAGCTCAATAAAACCAGAGAAACTGGTGGAAAACAGGGCAAAATTGTCACCCTTTTTTGAGTCTTGAATTCCTAAAGACCCGTCAAGTCTGACCTGATTTTATTAATAAACTTCCCCCTCAACCGACTCCTCTACCCTGTCCAATAGGTAATACTTCCCGTTGCAGAACATTTAAATTGAAAACATGTACAACACTAGTACACATTAGATACCTCTACAAATGTTTTACTAGTATACGTGCTTAATATAATGAGTCCAAATAGAAGATGGTGTCAAACTATAAAAAAACAGCATTGTCTTTTTGTGGATACCCCCCCATGGACGAAGTGGTACAGTCCCGTTAGTCGCTGACTGATTCCTGCAGTCCCGTTGCACCAGCAGTCGGCGGACAACTAGAAGGGCCATCATGTGGTTTTATTATAGATTACTGTAAAACGGACTGTAAAATGAACTTTTATCGGTTGGCTTTTGTACTAGGAGTATTGGGTAAGTGTTACTCTCCCCAAAAATGTGTTTTTTATCATCTCTGCAAAAACAGCGGACGGGCAACAGGTTGCTCCTATGTAAATTCACTCACAGTTTATCCCAGGCCAGCTATTTATTGCGTCCTCAATCCCTATGTAGAGGACGTTATTGTTTCATCTCTATTATTGTACATCAGCCGTACCTTTTGACAGACTGGTTTTATACTCTAATTTGCCGGCCACCTGTATTAAGGTGCATTAGACAAACGACGTAGCCCGTTATAACAATGGTTTACCCTATTTTTATTTAATATGAATGATATAGTAGCGGCTAAAGAAAACCACTCTAATATTCCTACAGGGCTTTACAGTGTGTCTGTGGTGCTCAATAGTGGTTTAGTGACTTACTTTATGATATTCTTTATCTCCTTTGATATAACCATAATATTCCTTATGCCTTTATGGGCTTATACTTTTGTATAATATCCCTCAAAACATATATTACGGGATTACTTGACTTGTGTAATGTAGTCATTTGTTATATTCCAGTGAAATCCGTCATCAGACACTGTGGCTTTATCAGTGTTGTTAGGCTAGTGAGTCAATCTGAAGGAATGTATGAGAAGGGAAAAGTAAAGGCAGGAAATGTGACAGCTTCAGGGAGGAAAAGTCTGGCCGTGTTCAGGAAACATGGAGCGTCCTGTGGCAGATTTGACCAGGGAAGCACCAGAGACCACGCGGGTTAAACAGTAATCTCATCTTGAAATAAGGACACTATGCTGAGGGCAAGTGTTGGGGCAAACGTGCTGTCTTCCAAGCCTCTTGGATATAGTGAGTCACACCTGATAAAAGACTTGAAAGGACAACAACGTTGAATAAATGACAAGTGAGACAAGCCAGTATAAGACTTGATGACTTTCTGTGTTTTGACTCCTTATCTGAAGCTGCTCTCAGGCCAAATTGACGGGATTCAGGAGTAACGGTTAGGTTTAAATCTCTAACCGTTAATTGGCTGTTCGCACACAGCTGGACTAGACCAGGCAATCTAATTGGTTGGCAGACACTGACCGCCTCCCCTTCTCAGTTCCTCTTATGGGACGGGGGGAGATTTTGAGCAAAGCCCTAACAATGGGCTGGTCAATGAAGAAGAAGACAAAGGGAAGAGCAGAGCTGCTCCATGGGAGGAATTTAGTGAATTTAGGAGCCCAGTCCCATATCTGTGCTCATGGCCTGGGAAAGTTTACCCATCACCTTCCTCACCCTTCTCGGCACCCCCCTCTCCCCAACTTCATCCAACATCTCAGAAAAAAATACAAACATTTATAACATTATGTTGTGGAGGTTTAAACACAATTTCATTTTTTTCATATTTATTCTTTTATCACAGTTTTCTTGTTAGTGGTCTCAGTTATGCCCTCATTGGCAAGACAGATCACCCACTTCACAATGTACTGATTCAACACAGAAGCTGTTTCACTAATAGGTTTATACTTCCCTAAATGTCTACAGAGAAGTTCAAATGCTCATTTGTTCCCAGAGTGATGAAATTATGAATTATCAAGATGGATTTCTGCCTGACCTGTCTGCTTAGTATCGACATGAATGGTTTTGCATGTTTGGTTTGTGTTTGCCATGTTTGTGCTTGGTGCTGGGTCTTCCATTGCTTGTGATGTTTCTGTGATGAAATTGATTCGCTTGCATCTGCGTCTTTAGAGAAGTAGGTGCGTAGGCCAAGAGATATTGAATGTAAAGGCAGAATAGAGACCTGGGCACTAGCAGTGCAGTGTCTCATCAGGGATAAAAGTTAAGACAGTGCATCTGATTCTACTTGATGACTACCGTTCTGGTGAGCAGGAGCCTCTACATCAAGAGGGGGCCTGAAGAAACTAGGAAAAGGGGCCATTTTAGATAAACCAGATATACTTGGAAGTGTATGCTTGTCAGATTGGACCAAAGGAGAGGACTGGTGGGCTTGCCTTTGTTTTGATTTCCCCTCTTCTGGGAAATGTTTGCAGCGAGTTCCTGCCGCACCCAGACCTAGCATGACCACACAGCAGAATGCACCCACAAGCCTTAGCCTCTCCCTGCTCCCCTCTATGATGACAACCCCCTACCTCTGCTCAGACCTCCCCAGCCCCCTACGCACCGTGGAATTTAACCCCCGTGACCCCAAGCACTGAGCTAGTCAAGAGCCCCCATCTCTGTTCCTGTCTTTGTTATTGTTTTGATATTGCGCAAATCTTTGAATCATTCATGCATCAGCCCCAAACACACACACACACACACACACACACACACACAGACACGTATTACTTTTACTATGAAGAAGGTGAAAGAGAAGGAGGCTGGCTAGAAATGTAGCTGAACTTGGTGCTTGTCATCAGTGAGACTCGGTGTGTCCAGAAGCCGAACACTTGTAGCTGTGCAAATGTATTGAGCATTTTTCACATCGGTACAATTATGGATTAATGCTTTTGTTGGCCGACAATCAACCATGGTTTTGTTCCCTCTTCATTTTCCCACATCCTCTGTGTGTCTGTGTGTCTGTCAGTCTGTGTGTGTGATGGCGTGCAAGTCACAGTGCGGGAGAAGCAGCAGTTTGCCATGCTCTTCCAGTCCGTGGTCCTCCCGTGTCAGTACCACACCTCGTCCACCCAGACCCCGGTGGTGCAGTGGTGGTACAAGTCCTACTGCCGCGACCGCACGCGGGACTCCTTCACCTTCTCAGAGAGTCTGGGGGTCCAGGCCTCAGACCTGGGTGCTGCGTCCCACCTGGAGTGCTCTGATAGCAGCCGCACAGTTCGTATTGTGGCCTCCGGACAGGGACCTTCCATGACGCTGGCTGAACACTACAAGGGCAGAGACATCGCCATCATAAACAGTAATGTGGTGTTTCTTATCCTATATTAGAAGTATTAGTTGAATTTGTACTGTTAGTGTTACCAAGAACAGAGTGTCTATTAGTCATGGAGCACATTGAGAGTTGCTGCCAGCGCTTGATCTACAGGATTATTGGTGACTGCACTGTGTGATTCGTCCCCCAGGCAGGAATCAGAGCAGATTGTGCTGTGAGTTTCCTGTTCCTTAAATAGTCCTCTTTTGTCTTTGTCTCACAATAGGAGACTATGCACACATTATCACAGCCCCCTGTTCTCTCTTTCACGCCTATTCATGTATGGACCCCTTTTACACCACACTCCTTATCAAACCAAAACACCCATCTTCTATCTGAGCCTGTCAGGAGAGCACACCACCTTCAACAATGCCCTCCTGTCATTAATTACAGTAAAAAGTAAAGATGCATTGATGTGGGTTTTTTTTTGTAGTGTTTTCACTCTGAGTGTGTCAAATGCACAGATTAAATACTGACACGGTTTATAAATGTGGTCAGTCTCAAATGCTCAGGTCACCTTTCACTTCTTACTGTACATGTAACCTCGTCTCCTGTACATGTAACCTTGTCTCCTGTACATGTAACCTCGTCTCCTGTACATGTAACCTCGTCTCCTGTACATGTAACCTCGTCTCCTGTACATGTAACCTCGTCTCCTGTACATGTAACCTCGTCTCCTGTCTCTGTTCAGAAGCCGACTTGCGGATCGGGGAGCTGCAGTGGGGCGACAGCGGAGTGTACTACTGTAAAGTCGTCATCGCTGATGATCTGGAGGGGAAGAACGAGGCCCAAGTGGAGTTACTTGTGCTCGGTATGCTCACACTACATTCCTATCAAAGCAACGACATAAAGGCTACAAGCAAAGAACTGATTTAACATGTTACAGTATCTATTTTGCTTTTACATGATAAGCTGAGTGCAGTATGTTTGTTTATTTGCACATGCTCTGTGAACCTTTGTTTATGTTGTTCGTAAAGGTTTTAGAAATGCCCTTTTTGTTGTCTGCGTTCCATAATGTCTGTACAAGAGCTCCCGTGGAGATGGCCAAGTGGTGTTTGCCTCTTTACGTGGTCCTGAACCTCTGAGAGAGTCTCTATTGTTAAACTGAGCTTACACTTTTACAGCACTGACATGGCCTTGGCTGGATCCTACATTTGGTACAAGTCAATCAGATGCAATGTCAATGTTGTCCAGATAGACTATGGGATTATATGTTCAGTCGCAGAGCGGTGTGTGTGTGTGTTTGTGTGTTTGTGTTGTGTTTGCTCATTGGGGATTAATGATTACACAAGGCTCCCAGACCCCAGGTTGACTAGCTAACGCTTTCCTGTGAATGGCCAGTGTTTCACCGTATACTGTCAATGGGACTTCAAGTAGCGGGTTATTTAGTGAGAGAAGTTCTGTGGGCTATTGTTGTCAGAAACGCAAGCCACTCCTTGAGCTGTTACTATGGCAACATGCTTTTTCTGAGGAGACTAAAGCATGCTAAGGGTCACTGGTGTAGACATGCAGAGAGAGACACAGAAATGGACTGAGCTCGACTTGACTTTGAAACATACCATGATATGCACGTTACCCCAAATAATGTTCTTCCTGTGTGAGTTTGACTAAGAGTGCTTATGTATAAGTCCCTCCTCTGCTGTTCACTAATCTGATTATAAGCAGCTCACAGGAGAGGAGGGGGGGGTGGGGGGGGGTGCATTTATAAGAATAACAAGGCTGAATGGGTTTTTAGTACTAGATTGCGTAGCTTGGCCACAATGCAGTGAAAGTTTCTAAAACGTAAGTTGCCAGATTCTGCCTCTTTCCTGAAGTTCAAAGATGCTACTAACTGAGCTTAAGCAACAAATTGTTTCTCTCATCCTCTTCCCAAATTCTGGTGTAATTTCCCCCCCTGCTCTCCCTGTTCTCTTGCAAAATCTCGTCAGCTACCCCTCCATTTCTCATTCCTTGCCCTTTAACGTTCTCCCTCCATCTCTCACTACCTCCCTCCCTCTCAGGGGTGCATAGCTTCTCGTCTCTCTCAGGTTACTTCGTGTTACTCAGCTTCATGGTATTTAGATGAGTGTGCCAGACCAGGGCAGCAAGATGACTCGTGTGGGGGGGGTTTATCAGAAGAGAAAGGTATTGCTGTTTTTCTCCTTAGTAACTGCCGACTCAGCACACACTGGCGCCTGACTGCCAGTGGGTGTTACATCTGCTACTGCAGTCAGACGGATCAGACAGTGAGCTTTACTTTAATAACGGTGCCCCGGAGACCTCACCTGTAGTTGCCTCGACAAACACGTTTAGATTCGTGACCCACTGTCAACACACCTGTTGCAGTCCAAATGAATGTTTACTGACCCTCTCACATTTTTGCTTTCTCTCTTTCTGCCTGTTTCTCCTCTGATAAGCACAAAGAGGCATTGTTTCCACGACGATAGGACTTGCATGACATTTTTGTGATGAGCTCCAATGGTAAATTGGTGTCCCAGAATCCTTCACTGCTCTATGTGCCCCAGTTTCCCCCAAGCCCCCTCTTTGTGCTCCCACACTCCCCCATATACACCCTCATGCCCCCTCTATGACACATCTCAATGTGTGTGTGTGTGTGTGTGTGTGCATGCATGTGTGTACATCTGCAGACCCCAGAAACATGGCACCGCTGGCCCCCTTGCTAAAATTAGTTTAAACGTTGAACTCTGAGCCCTGACTTTTACAACCTATGTTTACGTTCATAGGTTGGTATGTTTGAGGACTGTTCTGTCTCAGTGGGATCATCATTTGGTTAGTTCAACATGTATCTATGTATGTGATCGAACTATAACATCCCTCTCTTAGTGTGTTTGACTGAAGTCATTACAGCATGTATACAGCACAGTCACATCTACACATTCAGTATAACACATTAATAGAAGAATCCACCGTAAAACACATTTAAAAACAGCTCCTGCCGATGTACCTTGGATTTCTGGGTCCATTTTGTTGTTCGTTGTATTTTTTCCTTATTACCGTGGATAACTGGCCAAACGTAGAGATATTTCCAGTTCAGCTACAATGAAATTTAAGCAAAAAATATTTCTGCCATCTACAACCTCAATCAAAGAGTAAGGAATTCTTTCTAGAGTCTCCATTTTGTTCAACATTGAACATCCTATTGCTAAGAAATCACTAACTGAAGTACAAGTAGGGGAAGTAGGTAAACCATAAAAAGTAAAATCTCAAAATAATGCATCGAGCACAACACAGTGTAGGAGTAGGAGTATAGTATGGGTTATTTTGTTTCCTTTAAAGCCAATTTGCTGTATGATCGTGGCTTTATTTTGTAAATGGTATTGATGTAACAAGTTAGTCTCCTTGGTTCCTCAGTCTAATGCATGACCGTTAATCAGACACTCGGACTCCAAATTTGCTAATTTGCCTGACCTTTTACTCTTGCTTTCTGCTTCCTCTGCCAGCCCTCACCTTTGCTCTCCCTCTCTCTGCAGGTAAGACAGGTGTGCAGGACGATCTCCTACCTGAGTTTGATGTGGAGATTATGCCAGGTATGGCACCTCACCTGTACCTCTGTCTCCCTCGCTGGCATCTTCTAGCTTAGCTAATGCCTCCCGTTTTTACTCTCACTGTCCATTCAAATTTCTCTTTGACTAACAAATGCAGAACAAACACTCAAGACATTTACAGTGTACAGTTGGTTCACAAAGCTCATTGAACCATGATGGTTTTCTCTCCTGTGCCTCCCCTGTCCTGTGTCCCTCTCAGCTTTCCCTAATATAATTTTCATACAGCCAAATGATTATTGAAGCTACATTTAGCAAAACTAATCTACGCTTCCTACTCGCCTACGCTTTACTTTTGGCTCTCATTTAAACTTTCATTTCCTATGTGATGGGGTCCACGGAGGTTGTTGCTCCCTTGGCAGGGGGAGTTAAGGGGACTGTTGTCATTTTGGTCACACCCTGAGGAAGTGTGTTGTTAGGGTCTGGCTGCTTTAGAGATGTGGGGCTGGATAAGAGTGAGAGTCTCTCCCAGAGTTCCCTAGAGTTGAAGTTTACCATTTGTAATGCTCCGTGGTCTCAGGACACTTTATGGGAAGGAGAAAGATACATTAGTGTGGATGTAATTACCGTATAAAAGGTTCTTTATGACTGTGGAGGTTTGTGTGTTACTCTTGAGCTGTCATTCCTGAGCTGATGTGCAGGACAGTTTATTTGTAATGTCTGTAAAACATTCAGTAAAGCTTATCTTGCTTATCTGTTGAAGCGGGTAGGGAGGGCGTAGTTGTTCACCTGCGTATGTATGTGTCTGTGTGTGTGTGTGTGTGTGTGTGTGTGTGTGTGTGTGTGTGTGTGTGTGTGTCCAGAGTGGGTGTTTGTGGGGTCTGTCATCCTGGGCAGTATCTTGTTCCTGTTGTTTGCGGGGATCTGCTGGTGCCAGTGCTGCCCCCACTCCTGCTGCTGCTACGTCCGGTGCTGCTGCTGCCCCGACACCTGCTGCTGCCCACGCCACCGTGAGTACCCCTTATCACGTCATCCCTCATCTTTCCTGTCTCTCTAAAACAAATAATCTCATGCTCTGTTACACATGCACTCTCAATATTAACTTTAGACTCGGACCATGTGGCACATTTACCTTTTTGTTGTTCCTCTATACAGTATATGAGGCAGGGAAGATGGCAAAGAGTGGCCAGCCCACCCAGGTTCCCATGTATCCCTACTACATTCCTGGGGTCCCTACCTTGGTCTCTCTTGCCCCTTCATCTCATGTGGACCCAAAGATTTCCTCTATCCCCTCAGTGGAGAATAACCTGGCTGGAGGTGAGCGTCATCCAGACAGTTCATGACCTCCGGACATACCGGAGTCCTGTGGGAAAACAGCCAGTTCACATTTCCTGTCAGCAACATTGAGTTGACTAACCCTCATTTCATTCTCTGTCATTCCTCGCCCTTTATTTTGTCCCTAACCTGAATGCATCAGAGAAATGTCTGTTGGCCACATGCATGTATGTGTTTGTGCATGGTTGTTAGTTTTTCTTCTGTATGAATGTGCATGTCTTAAGCCCAATGCGGCTGCTATTTACAAGTGTGCCTGTGTGTGTCCTTGCATGTTTATGTCCTTGTACGTGTGTGTGTGTGCCCACATTCACAGTGCGCAGTGGTTATCGACTCCAGGCCAATCAAGGCCGAGACTCAATGAAAGTTCTGTGCTACGTAGAGAAGGAGCTGGCTCAGTTTCCCTCTGCCAAGATGGCTGCACTCCAACGTAAGCCTGTACAGACTAGGCAGTTGTGTTATCTGTGCGGCAGTGATTAGCCTAGGTGCTTCTCTTTTGTGTCCAAGGTTTGTGCTTATTAACTCGTGTGTATCCTTACATCTTTAACAACTTTATTTACCCAGATGAAAAATTATCAGTTTCTTTTTTCATTTTTCAGTTGTAAACTCTTTTTCAATAATTATCATTCATTCATTTCATTCATTTGGCATGAATCACACCTGATCCACTTTTCCACTTTGTTCTTTTCCAGAACTTAATTTTGAAAATTGGTCTGCCTAAATATACGCTGTATACTACATCTGTGTCTAGTACACATTTAAATCAGCTTGTGATACTAGTGGGAGTGCTTTGGATGTCATTTTCAATATATAGCTGTTTAAGCTGACCATACCTCCCTGAGATGTAAAGGTTCCTTTGCTGCACAGGGATGTTAAACGTGCTCAGCCTATCTTTGGGAAGGTAGTTGTGTATTCCAGTAGGAGCTTCATGATCCCTTATAGATCCCTTTCTGTGAACTTTATTATGAAAGCAATAACAGTCACCATAGTAATATGTCTGTCCCAACAGCCAGTAGCCTATCAGAGCTGAGCTCTCTTCATGAGGGTGGGAACACAGATTTCAGACACACCTATCAGACGGTCCAGATGAAGGCACTCCCACCCATAGCGGATCTTGATGACCAGTCAGTGCTGAGAGCAGCACCTCCTACCCAGGGTCGCAGGCACAGACGGGACAGAGGCAACCACTCAGATGATGAACAAGACAGCAGGTACAGTTTGGGTAGAGGACTGAATGTATTATGTAGTTTATGTGCGTATTATTGTGTTAAGTGTGTTAAGAGTGTTAAGAGTCCCCGCCCCCCCGGTCAAGGAATCTCAAATCTCTCACTTTCTCTCCTGTCTCCCCTACTAGCTCCCTCTGTACTTTTTCATTGTCTAAATAAAAAATAAAAATACTGAAAGGTGAGTGGCTACTCTTTTAAAGTGCTGTTTACATATATGTATTTACTCTGGAGACTGCAGAGGGATTATGAGCTCCTAAACAGCTTATAGATGTGTGCTGAGTGTGCTCTTCCCTGCCACAGGTGGAACCCTCGCTCTGAGCACCTGCAGAGGAAGACATTGAGCAACAGGGGGCGCACCGGCTCCCTGGATGAGCTGGAGGAATTCGCCCGTTCCTATGGCTCCCGCACTCACCGGGGTGAGGCGCGAGACCGGGCCTACGACCGCGATTACCTGAACAACAGCCCTCCCAGGCGTTTCTATGGAGACGAGGATGAAGGCTGGCATCGCCGCAGCCCCTCTCCTTTCCCTCAGAAGAGAAGGGACACGTGGGACAGCGAGCACGCCTCTCGACCTTCCCACCGCCAAGCTCAGGGGGGGAGGGGCTACGACAACACCCTCCTCAACAGTGTACTGGAGAGCAAGGCGAGAGGGCGGGGAGGCAACAGAGCTGCTGGGAGGGTTGACGAGGACAGTGACACTCCCTCCAAGGGAAGTTCTAGAGGCAAGGGCAGCGACTGTTACTACAGCCGGTCGCCTAGCAACCGTCCCGAAGACGAGGACCCGCTGCCTCCGTACTCGGAGCGGGAACGTTTCCGCACAGCAGAACCTCCTGGTACAGAACGGTATAGGACCGCTGACCCAGCCATGAGGCCGTTCTCTTACACCCGCCCACCCCAGGGAATGTCCCACACCTCACAGGGGGGCAGAGAGGAGCGGGACAGGAGCCGAAACATGGTGAGTTACTTGTAGCAGGAAAAAGGACTCGCCTCCTCTTCAGCTCTTTGGTAGAGGAGCCTAGAAAGACTCTTAATACACAATTCTGTAAATAATTCATCACATTTGAAATTGTTATCTTATGCTTATTGTATATAATCTGTACGTCTCGTTTTGTCAGTGGGCAATATAAAAGATAAGATAAGTAAGATGTGCCTGTATAAGATTGCTGATCTTACACTGAATCATTCTAATTTAGTTTTTAAGGATAGCAAGGACAAATAATGTTAAATATTAATGGTGTTGCCAAGCATGCAGTCATTACAGTCTAACATCAGCTTACTTTCAGTCTAACTAAATAACTCAACATTCTAACTAAAGTCTAACTAAACATTTGAGATGTTGCACTCTGAGTCACTACTAACAGCTTGGTCTGCATGATTTCTGTGAATTGTAACCACATTGTGACGCCTCAGGGACCAGGCGCGACACAGCTAGCAGGAGCAGCATGATTGCGAGTCTCTAACGTGTCGCTCTTGGTATATCTCCTAACAGAGCGCTGCACTGAGCAGGGATTCTCTCATAGTGTGACACAGAGAGCAGAGAGAATCCGAGTCTCGGCCCACACAGCACTGCCACTGTCGCACCACTCATTTAAAACCACCCTGTTGCTATGCAGGAGGGACTAACTGTGCTACCAGCAGCCGGGTCATCCCACTGAAATAACAGCATCGCAAAAAAACCACAGCAGTGAATGGAAGATAATGAGAAATGAGAATGGATGAGGCATTGTGTGCATTGGTTTGTTTTAGTATAGAACAGAATATGGTTGTGTGTGTGTGCATATGACCTCGTGTGCATGTATTATACCTATGTGATTATGCATATGTGCCTACTATGTATGTGGAATATGTGTGTATGTGTGTGTGTTTGGTGGTGGTGGGGGGGGGCTTGGCCTTAGTTATGTTAACTGACTGGACTTATACCTGTGCTGAGATGTTTTTTTATCTGTCAGGTAAATTTTTGCCAATTTCAGATCCAGTATGTGTTTGAGTATCATGGTCTGACCGTGTCTTGTGTTGTGTAGCAGTACACAGGAAGCCATCACTAACATGTATTGTTCCTCTACACGCTGCAAACTTCTCGCTCAATACGCTGCAACTCAGGTCCACTTTGTGTTTGTGTGTGTTTCTGTCTGTGTGAAAGATATTGTACTGTATGTATGTATATATTGTACTGTACCTTGAATTTGTACTGCAGATTTTAAATTGCACTGTTAAAATACCCCAAGCCCACCGATTACATAAACTGGCCTCTAGGCTTCATGATGGGCTTTGACACTGTGCCATTGCATACATTTGCATTTCAGTTGTTCCATTTTGATATAAAATACGTATTGTCTGTTAAAGAATTGGGTCTATGTGTGGTTATTATGTCTGATAATGTGTGTGATTATGTATGTGTACCCTGGACAAAGAGTGTGTTTCTTATCGTCGCTTATCAAAAAATACACAGCTAAATACACACTACAGTACAGCACACAATCTGCACAGGTATGCCATGTAAAGCTTGTGCATGGCTGTAAAAGTACACATTAAATATTTTGTGGTGGAACTAGGCGAATAGTGCATTATAATCTCAAACATTTTACCTTTCACAAAAAAAATGTTTGTTAGAGCAAAATAGGACAAAATGTTAAAATAAAACAGATGTACATATCCAGGAGTCAAAGAGAAACAGGAGACAAAAGCATTGACGCATCCTTCCCAGATACAGACATCACAATACCAGGAAGGAAGTCAGGAAACTGGAATGTGTAAAAGCTCAGAATGGAGCCAGAAACAGACGGGATGGTGGAGCGTTGCATTCATGCAGCATTTTTTCCACAACATTTCAAGTACACTTAAGTGAGTCGAGAGGGAGAACTTGGGTTCAGCTCAGACGGCTCATGTTTTGTGTAAACTAAATCTCAGTGGGTTTATGTGCTCAATAGGAGATGTAAACACCCACACAGACAAATAACTCCCAACCCTTGTTTAACACGACTCATCCTGGGAACGAAATTCAGCTCTTCGTTCTTTGCAAGTGCATCTGCATCATCTTACCTTTGTTATTGAGGCCTTTCCTTTCTGTGTTAACACATTCAATTTACATTCAAATCCCCCAGGCTTTTGTGAATGCGACTGCTTTTAGATTCTTCACACTGCATTGAGATCACCAAAGCGCACCTGAGACTGACATAAAAGTCCACTCATCTGGGTCTCTCAATGACAGAGGGTCGTTGAGGATATATGGGCAGTAAAACCATTAAAGAGGTGATTGTGATTCCTCTCAGCGTTGTTTCCAGGGTGTTTGTGGGTAGTGCTTCCTTCTCCCATCAGACACCGGCGCACTGCGCGAGCTGCTCTTCCTGCACTTCCTCCGCTGTGCTGCACCTGTCACGAGGCGTGGTCAGTGATGTCACCTGAAGCGGGGGAGGGGGATCCGTAGATACCACCAACTCTGCGTGGGGGAAATTATCCGGTACAGCAGCGAGTAGTCGTCGTTCACCACAAGGAATTTACAACATGTTGACCTGAGATTTGTTGTGACCGCGCAATGTTTTTGTCTTCATGTTTTCCCTTTTTTTTTCGTGGAAATTGAATCGCCTGAAGGGCAGACAGTCACGCTTCCGCCATAGGATAAAGTGCAGCGAGATGGGAAATATGATATTGGTGGCTCTTCTGTTGGGTTACCTGCCAACAGGTAAGGCTTTGAAATCTTTACAATAACCATAGACGATGTTTCTTAATTTATTTGCCCGTTAATAATCAGGAATCAGGAGTCAGGAATATAGGTTAAGCTACTTTGGGAAACTGTTGAAAGTAAGCATGCAAGTTAATTATCGACAGGTGTAAACAGGACAAGGCCGACCATTTACCACGTGACCCTAACACTGTTAATACATAGTGAGCAATGACTAAAACAGTTATGAAGATCGAAAGAGAAAGTGTTGACATTTAGGCATCAACCCTTAAACTAATAATTTACTAATAACACATCGGCCTGTCAACAACTTCTATCGTTCTAGACGTTGCTGATTATGATTGACAGCTATTATTACATGTTAAAATGTATAGTATGTGAGTAGCTGAAGATTTTTGGAAATACTGGTCTGGTCAGATTCCTATCCAACATACAACAGCTAAACCTTGACATTAAGATTTAAGATGTTTTTATTAAATGTTACAGTAAGGAAATTTGAATTGTGCTTCTATTCTTCTTATGCAGCTATTTACATATTCTCCTCCATCCCACCCTACTACCCCTCCCCTCTTCTCTGTATTAGAGGTGTTATCCATACAGGTGATTGTTCCACAAACAGAGAGGAGTACAACCCTCTTCGCTTCTGTGATCCTGCGCTGTGACTTCTCCACTCAGGCTAACGCTCAAGAGGTCCTGGTCACCTGGAAATACAAATCCTTCTGTAAAGACCCTGTACTGGAGTTCTACTCAACAGGTGAGGCTGCAAGGGGAAGGATGCAGTGGTGTCAACATGCTACAATGACGCCAAACTACAGCAGTTAGTTACTTTGAAAAACACACTTTCACTGTTGATGGAGTGACTTTTAATGACAGTTTTGGTATCAGTTATTAAATTGTCATGATGTAAGCAAAAAGATTTGCGAGAACTACCCAAAACCAATTTGTAGGTGGAGAGATGTTGTGAGATTCTCAAAATGTATATCATAATAAAAAAAGAAAACACAGAAAAAAAGACTTGGGGAATTGTATGCGCCTGTTTCGTTGTAATGTAGCCTAAAGCAGAGTGCAATGTCCAACATTCCATTCAAGCTTTAATGCTGATGTTCTATTGAATGTGTGATGCTGGGCGTTGTAACATTGATGTCCTACCTAACACAATGAAGTCAAGTTTATTTGTATAGCCATTCCTCACAGTTACGGTCTCAAAGCGCTTTGTAAGTCCCACATTATGAAAACGAAAAATGAAAAACAAAGAAAAATATGAAATATTATCAGGGTGGAGGAAGCGATAACATTAAACTCTTTGATTTTGTTGTCAATCTTACAACATAGTTTCCCTTGTAGAATAGTTGTCCTTGTAACTTTTCTCCAAACATCCCTGACAGGCCTTTATTAAAGCATTCTAAAATAATTAGGGGGCTCATAATGATTATTCTGTCAGTGTCAGGCTTGATTTAAAGAATGACAGCCCCTCCATCAGGATAGGTAACTGCTACAAGGGTAGGCATTTTTTATTTATACTGCATTTAAATGGCAGTGCTACTACATTTGCTATTCATGCCCCTGGAATGAACTGTGATATCAGAATAGCATAATTAAATTTGTAATGTCACACTGTGGAAGGAAGAATGCTAATATCATCATAAAGCATAACGATGAACCTTCCAGCTTTTATTTCATTATTTTCACATCTCATTATCTATAACAATTTAGCTTGATTATCCAAATAGGAACATTTTAAATTGTCTCATTTAGTGAATCGCCTAAAGGATTTGGTGTAAGTGCCACTATTATGATAGGGCTTTGAGCATTGTGAGGACAAAACAATATGTAATAAAGTGAACAACCTTCATCCTTCTTCTACCCTCTGTTTCTCAAGCTTATCAGGCTGGTCTGCAACTGGGTCAGGACCCAGCCAATGACTGCCCAGACCGCCAGCGCACAGTTCGCACAGTGATCCAGAAGAGGGGCTCTAATGAGGCTATGCTGGGTGCAGAGTATCGAGAGCGCAAAATCACCATTCAAAACAGTGAGTTTTATCCCATGGTAATAACCATGCTACTGTTTCAGTCGGAACAGACTCTCATTAATATTCTATTTAAGATATTTTCAAGTGATTAATCAAGTGATTAATTAAACAGTGTTCAGTGAGAAGGACCACCTCAGCATGTCATTGTGAAGCATTGAATGTGGTTCCATCACAAATGCCTACAGTAAGACACTAACACACATGCAGTGTATACTGTATGGTCTCTTGTTGTGTGGGAAGGTTGTGTGTGTTTTATTTATCTTGAATATGTTCTATTCGTTGTAATTATTTTTATTATGTTCAAAATGTTGTACTTGTATTCTTATTCTTTGCTGCTGCAATGACCCAATTTAACCCTCTTAAACTCTTTTTTAATATACTTTTTTTAAAATATTAAATAGTACTATGTGTTGTGTGTCGACAGAGGCTGACCTGGTCATTACTGAGGTAATGTGGTGGGATAATGGCGTGTATTTTTGCTCCATTGATGCTCCTGGTGACACGACAGGAGACTCAGATCGTGAAGTCAAACTCATTGTTTACCGTAAGTTACCACAGTAGGTGGCGCCATTGTCACACTCATGGCACTCACTGTCAGATAAAGCGTAAATACATTGAGGAAAATGTGTTGGTGTCCTAAAAAGAACTGGGAAAATCACTATGACAGTGAAGCCTAACAGCCTCAACAGAATCATCACATGCATCTGAATTCTTCCCAATCTGTTGACACTCCCTGTATGGTGACCCCTGACCTCTAACTGTTCCAGATTGGCTGACAGTCTTGTTCATCATCATCGGTGCCCTGCTCCTGATCATGCTGTTCTGCATATGCTGCTGCCAGTGCTGCCCTCAGAAGTGCTGCTGCTATGTCCGCTGCCCCTGTTGCCCACAGACATGCTGCTGTCCAGAAAAAGGTAATGCAGTTACTTCTTCCCCACAGTGTGCTAAGAGAGAAAACCAGGAATGCACTGTGGGACAGTACAGAATCTATACTGGTTTAAACCCATCCACAAAATCTCTGTCGCTAAACCATGTCTACTCTGCTCCCAGTGGTGATGCAGCACAGGATGATACGAGAGGCTCAGAAGGCCATGGCTCCATGGATGCATGGCCAACCCATCTACGCTCCCATTGGCTCCCATGTCTCCTCCCAGGGCAACCCCATATTGTATTCAGGTAACACAACAGCACAATAAACACTGTGGATGCTTCGTTCACCTTTATTGCACCTTTAAGATTATTTCCATCTCTCCAAATTCTGCTGTAAAATGAACCCATTTCATTTCATTGTCATTCCAGGCTCATTTTCAGACCACCCTTCCAAGCACAACTTTGCCATGGCTCCCATGGGACCGTTGCCTCTCCAGCAGCAGCCCCCTCCTCTATTCAATGGTTTCCATGGAAACAGCAGCGTGCATGGCAGCATCCAAGATCCCAACCAGATGTTAGACTACCTGGAGAGCCAGGTGAGGGGGATGGATGTCGGGGCACCTCTCATGCCTCCCCATACCGTACAGCATCTGCCCCCATTACAGCCTCACCCTCAACCCCAGTCGGTTCTTCAAGCAGTTCCCTTCACAGCTGGTCCCCCAAGTATGTTGTCAGCCCTGGATGAGATGGGAGTGAGAGGGATGGAAAGAAGGGTGATAACTCTGCCTCCCATTGTCCAACGTGCACCCAGCTTTTCCTTGCGCAGGGGCCCTGGAGGTGAAGACGGAGCCAAGGGTGGCCCCAGATTATCTAGCCAGTCCAGTGGGAGTTCAAATCGGACCAGTGGTAGAGGAGGAAGAGGAGGTCACCACCGGGACAGTCGCGGATACAGAGACCCCTCTCCTCCCCGCCGAGGGATCTTGCGTGGTTACAGTGATGACTCCGATTGGGAGAGCAGGCGGGGAGGAGGGGCACGCGGGGGAGCGAGGGGTGAGAGGGGAGGCTCAGCCGGGAGGAGAGGACGTGGGTCGAAGCCACGGTCCCACAGTCGTGACGACCTGATGGAGGAACTGCGTCGCTCTGCCCCGAAGAGGGACAGGAGCTACTCGCCTCCTCCACGCCGACGAGGGTCCTGGAGCTCAGATGAAGAGGACAGCAGGAGAGGAAGAGGAGGGAAAGGGAGGGACTGGCCAGAAAAGCCCCCCAGCTACTCCTCCATTGAGATCCAGTCTGGACACAGCAACGGCAGAAGGAACTACGACCGCTTTTCTGTAAGAACCACACAGTACTAAGTTGATCCACACAAGCACTGACACACTCCTCTCTCTATCAATGGGCTGTTGAACATTTTATTTTTCTTGCTTGCTTTTTCTTTATCATTCTCATCATCATCTTTGTCTCTTCCTTTGACTTACATTTATTTCCTTACTTTATTTCCATTTCTTTACTACTTCATCATTCTTTGTTTACTTCTTTGTGTTCATTTGTTTGTGTTTTGGCTCTTCCTGTCTCTCTGTGCCTGTTACTTACCCTCACTTCTCTCTGTCACTTTTCTCTCTTAGGATAAAAGCTCCCGTAGTGGCACCAGCGTAGTGATCTGAAGCCTTTCTAGGTTTTTGTCCACAGAGGTGAAAATGAAGACAGACAGTAGGTACTATGATTTTGTTCAATCAGGGTCATAAGGATATAGTTGTTGTGAAATCTGTTAGGAGTGCTGAAAATGATAATGTGTGGATATAGTTTTGTATACTGTAGTGTATGTATGTAATTGCAATGAAAATGAATTCCTGTTTTTGTAAAGAAAAGCTGTAAAAGTTGAGTCTGGGAATAGCAGATTATACGCAGTTATTTAGGAATATTTAGTGAAAGTCTTTTTGATGCTTCTCCTAATTGTATCAGATAGTATAATTGTTGTGTGTTTTCTGACTGGTGGTGGATAAATGTCCTGATTTTGTTATTTGTGCAGTGAGAGTGTTTGTTTTGTTGTAGTTATTAACAGTTTTAACAAGCACATTGTTAGCATATTGTCAAATGTTGAAGTGGTTTCCAAGTTTCAAGTCATTTCTCAGAGGGAAAGTGACCAAGTTTTGTCAGTGTTGGGAGTGGCAAATATGTATTTCTTTATTCATTTGTATACTTTCTTACATGTGCCTAATTTTCTGTACTGTTTAATGTTTTTATCATGTTTTAACCGTAACATTTAATAATAATAGCAATAAAAACCAACCCTACTTGGACATTCTGATCGGGAGACGGATCAAGTAAGAGATCACGATTAAGTAGGGAACCTCATTCCTCTCGGACAAACGACAACTAGTGAACTCCGAAGCTTGAATTGTATTTCTATTAATGTTTGTTTTTGTAGCTGGAACAGCTATGTGTTGTCATGAAATATGTATATTTTCAATAAACCTCTTTTAGATAAAACTGTTTTGCACTCTGTGGTTTATCTACTTTCTCATTAGAAATGAGTCAGAGGGAGTTGTGCTTCAGCTCCAGGCCAGACAGAACTGGCCACTCCCAAAGACTAATGTAAATATAGCAGAGCTCCACCATGACAGCCCAGTTTAACCACAGGGTCTACTCAGATGGTTCAAGGGATTTTCCCTGGTCTCTGACTTGGGATGAGTATCACATTTGGCCAGAAGAGGGAGCCATCGGTCATTGAATATTATCACCTCCCCAGATGGTTTTGTCTTATTTTACATTATTCAATTAGGTTCATAATATTTCTGTCTTTGTATTATTATGACTAACATTTAAATATTTTGTATTTTTTTTGTCAGTCACGAGGAAGATTTCAATAAGCAGAATTGAACTTCAGCTATTTAGGCAGCATAGCATTTATTGTTAATTCCTTCATGGTAGTTTGTCATGGATATAATTGCAACTCTTTCACCTGTATGGATATGGAAAGCCTTGGGCGTTATTAGAAGTATCCAAGGAGAATGAATATATCACAATATCAGCGAGCTGAAGCTGCAGCATTTGTTGACATGTGAAAGGGGAGGAGGTTGGGGGTTGGGACAACCGAACCCGCCATGCTGTTATTTCACCTCATCTGATTGGTGGCTCTGGAGAGAGAGGCGGGCCGTAGAAAGACTCACTGGCTGGGAAGTGGTAGTGTCATTGTCAAAGGATCCTCGATCAGCTGTTTGTAGTTGATTCTCCAACATCCACTGATAATAGCGACGTTGAGCACAGGGTCGAGGGTCGAACAGACTGCACCCTAGAGCAACCCAGGGTCAGCTCCACACGTCTTCAGGTAACGCGGGCTCACGGGTCCTAGCTGCGAGCTAGCCAGCTGTTCCGTGACGAGACTGTCAGCGCTACAGCTAGCTAACAGCAGCTAACAGCAGCTAGCTTTGCTGCTGCAGCACAGCAACATTTCCTAAAGACGTACTAGATTAGATGGCTCTTTATTGTCCCCGAGGGGAAATTGCAGTTATGCAGCAGAAGATGAACATAATGACAATAAAGAAAGTACACAGCAATAGTGGCAATAAATTATCGTTGATAGCATGTACAGCTGTGCAGTTCGGAGTCGTCCTACTAGCCGGGGTTTAGATTCCCCACTACAGAACAATCGTTTATTTATGCATTTCTTGTTCACGCCAAATAAATGAGTTGTCTGATGGCTGCACCAGTTGTGTATTACTATAACTATCTGACTCGGCTTTGGCGAGGCCAACCTTAACTTAAGCAAGCCATGTTGTTTACCAGACTTGCTGAACTTGAATTTCCTGAGCCATGCATGGCGTTGCTAGGTCATGTGTCCTGTTTTTTTTTACCGTGCAAGGTGACTGGTAGCACCACATGACCGAGGCATGTGTTGTACCTCTTGTTCTCTGCAGGCATGATGAACTCCCTTCCAGGAAAAACCGTGTTGTCTCTATGCAGACGCACGTCAGCGGGAGCTATGAAGGGCTTGACGGGCTCTCCGGGTCACCCTGCCGGGGTCCGTCCCACCGACAGGGCCTGTTTCCAGGCTGTGCGGGTCTGCCACTCGGTGCCGGGCAGCAAGGGCAGCGTCAGCACCAAGAAACGCGGCTATGACATCACCAGAAACCCTCACCTCAACAAGGTTGGCAGCCCAACATGTCAAATGATTTTTCTGTCCAGCTCTGGAACCAAGAACTTTCCCCTCTGTCTAAATAAAGAATGAAAATACTGAAGACAAAGAGACTGCTGACCCTGAAATAACACTATAGTAAATTCAGAGCATACCACTGCATAAGCATAGTAAAGTACCACCGCTTCTGTAGTACTAGCAGTATTTTCGTGAGGGTTAAATAGAAGTAATGCTTTGTCGAAAGACGCTGCAGCTGCCCTGCCCTAGAATCAGTCTAAATAAACATCCAGCAAGTGACTCACCAGAGGCGTTGCTGCAGGTTTTGTAGCGCAAATCAGATGCAGATCTTTTCCCACCACAATGTAATTAAATAGCAATAATCCATGGAAACCACTTAATTAGGTAATAGGTTTTTCTGCCACGCCAGCACCACCTGGACAACAGAGTAGACACTGACAGAGTTTTAGGTGACTTTGAGTTTTCTAGTTTCATTTGGGGCCGATATGAGGTTGGTTGCAGTTCCTTTCATTGCTGGTGCTTAGTCAGCAGATGTCTTTTCCAACTGACTCACAGGTTACTTAAACTCATGGAAGGAAGTAAACCTGCTTAGATGAGAAAAGTGTTTTTCGCAAAACTAAGGAGCACTTAAAAACTCTGAGTTTTATTATGGTTTTGTTGTGTTTGAAATAGTGATTCTCAACCACTGCACTTGTGCACTTTTTGTGTGTTTTTTATCCAGGGAAAGTCGACTGAGCACGCTTGCTCTTGTCTAGCAACACCCTGTTTTAGCTACACACATTCACACCTACCAGCTCCACTGGAGTTGGGGGAGAAATTCCTTAGTCAAGGGCACCTCAGCAGCAGTTGCCGAGGGAGGGAAAAGCGTCTCTCATTCACTTTCCTAAACCACATTTTTCCAGCCAGTTCAGGGATTCAAACCAGCGAGGCCCACTTTTCTAACTTCTAGGCTACCGCCAAATGAGCTGCTCTAACATCTAAAGAAATCAGCTCTTGATCACAGTTCCCTCCTCAACATTAATGCATCTTAATCCTGGGCTGATAACTTGGTGTTTTTATATTTGTGTAATCATATCATAGGTTCTATGTGAAATTTCCAAGCAATCCTTAATTGGGTTTGGCTTGGAATATTGTGTCTTACATAAGTGTGCCGTATCATCTCTCTCTTACCCACATCTTGTTTCACTCTCTAGTGTTTACACTAGATTCATGACAGGTGCTGGGCATGCACCTCTTTAATGGGTTTACTGTATTGCTTCTTTAACTGCTCACTCTAACAGGTTTAGTTTAACCCTGTTAATCTGTGACTCTCTCTCTCTCTCTCTCTGTCTCTCTCTCTCTCTCTCTCTCTCTCTCTCTCTCTCTCTCTCATAGATTATATGGTTGTTTGTAAAGTGTTCAGCTGTCCAGTTTATGACCTCTGACAGACCTTTTGCTGTTCAGGTTACTTGATGAAGCTATATGCTGCAATACATAGCTATGTGGTTCCCACTGAACCACATCGGACTCTTTTATTTCCTATGTAGGTCAGTGTTTTTGCTGTTGTGCAGGAGAAAGAGGAAATGGAGAGAGAGTGAAAAGACGGGAAGAGGGTGATAGGGAAGTGGAGTTGACAGGGGAGGGAAATCAGGCCTCTATACTATTGGACAGAATAAATAGATTAAACCTCACACTCTCCTCCAATCACCCCTTTGGGAAGCCTGCCAGCGTCCAGACAGGAGTGTAGCAGTGATAACCAGAAAGCAGGCAGTTAACCAGTCTGTTAACACCCTTGGCTGCATATCGTTTGCTGCTGTCAGTGGCTAAAATATTTTCAGTACTTTTGGATTTTTCCTCATAATTTAACCTTTTGGCTCGGTGGTCTAAAGCACAGACCACATAACCACGACGTCCTGGGTTCAAATCCAGCCCGGGCACCTATGTCGCATGTCATCCTTCCTCTCTCACCCAGTCTTTCCTGTCTCTCTACTGCTACTAACAAAAAAAAAAAAAAAGGCATAATGACAAAAATCTTTAAAAAGAACAAAAAGACCACTGTGGTTGGATGGTGTACAGTATGAGTCAGATCTAACCTCACACTAGAATGACTAAGAAATGAGTCACTGCGGTCTGGCTTATGATTTCTTATTTGGTTTGTGGACTACTGGGGCGAATAGTTTCCAGGGAACGTATCGTTGCATAATTGTTCCTCCTCCACCGTGCAGGGAATGGCATTCACGCTGGAGGAGCGCCTCCAACTGGGCATCCACGGCCTGCTGCCGCCCTGCTTCCTGTCCCAGGATGTCCAAGTGCTGCGTGTCATGAAGAGCTATGAAACTCGCATCAACCCCTTGGACAAGTGAGCAGACGGAAACATTCACAGTGAAGCATGTAGGAGTGTAGATATTGTACTCTGTCTGCAGATGTTATGTAAGCTCAGCAGGACCAACAGACCCATTGCAGTCCCAGGACTTGTTTGGCCAAATCTGTTGTCTACAGACAGTCGACTCATTACAAAATAATAGGAGATTTAATTACTGCCTATAGTTTGTCCAGTCCTTTTTGTATATTGAATTGTGCTACAGAATAATTAAAAAATCGATTTTTCCCTGGAGATTTATACAAAGTACTCATATCAGAGGGAATAGAAAATTACAGAAATGTATGGACAAGTATTACGTTTATTTCCCTCAGAATCAAAATAGTACTAAGTAAATACTACAAGTAGTAGGTATGAAAGTGGACCAAACGATTGAAATATCCCTACATTTTATGCACATGTATTTTTTTTACGAGCAAAAATGTTCCCCTATTTTCTTTCTTTCTTTCTCTCTCTCTCTCTCTCTCTCTCTCTCTCTCTCTCTCTCTCTCTCTCTCTCTCTCTCTCTCTCTCTCTCTCTCTCTCTCTCTCTCTCTCTCTCTCTCTCTCTCTCTCTCTCTCTCTCTCTCTCTCTCTCTCTCTCTCTCTCTCTCTCTCTCTCTCTCTCTCTCTCTCTCTCTCTCTCTCTCTCAGGTACATCCTGCTGATGACTCTGCAGGACAGGAACGAGAAGTTGTTTTACCGCCTGCTGACCTCTGACGTGGAAGAGTTCATGCCCATCGTCTACACTCCCACTGTCGGGCTGGCCTGCCAGCAGTACGGCCTGGCTTTCAGGAGACCACGGTGAGACCGACACTTCCAGGATGTGGATGTACAGTTGAATTTACACTTCACACAGTCATTGTTATTCTGTCATTAACTTGGTTGATAGCATTCACTTCCAGGGTTGGTAAAAAGTAGAAAGTAAAGCTTCAGAAGGTAGAAATCCTAACCATGTATTTGCTCCAACCTGGCTCTTACCAAGATGAAGAGTTGTGCTAATTTGACTCACCTGGTATATGGGATGGGTGGAGGATGGTCAGTACTTATACTTTCTACTTATACTTTTTACACCCCTGTTCACTTCATTCACAACTTTAAAATGTAACTGAGTCAATTTAGAAATGAGAAACAAACAGACTTAATGTTTCTGGTCAATATTCTTACGGATAGGCAGGTTCCAGTCCGCTATAATAACATGTAATTTAGTTGGTGTTAGGAAGGAGGAAGGCTGGCTCCAGGGGGAATCGAACCCCCGACAGTATTAGTGCCATGAGCTGTACAGGACCTCAGATGCTGCTGCTATAACATAACCTACTTGCTTACAGAGGACTCTTCATCACTATCCATGATAAAGGCCACATTGCCACCGTGCTCAACTCCTGGCCTGAGGAAAACATAAAGGTACCCGCCCTCCACACACACACACACACACACACACACACACACACACACACACACACACACACACACACATACACACACAACCTGCCTGAGAACTTGATTGTGTTCCGGTAGTTCACTAACTTGAGTGTCCCTCCAGGCCATAGTGGTGACGGACGGGGAGCGTATCCTCGGCCTGGGTGACCTGGGCAGTTACGGCATGGGCATCCCTGTGGGGAAACTGGCCCTGTACACAGCCTGTGGAGGGGTTCCCCCCCAGCAGTGTCTCCCTGTGCTGCTGGATGTCGGCACTGACAACCAGGTGAGCTGTAGGAAGGTTTATCAGGCTTTCTGGGCCGCGGTAACTGCTCCTTATCGGGCCGTCACGAGATTCACTATCACGGTAGCACAGTGTGGAAGTAGTTAGAGTAATTACTAACATGACTGAAAGAAGAATAGTAGAGAGAAGATGCACCTGAAGAGACATGTTTTTTTGCTCAGGCACTGCGGGACGACCCCTTGTATATTGGGCTGAAGCACAAGCGAGTCAGAGGAAAGGAATACGACGACCTGATTGATGAGTTCATGCAGGCGGTGACCGACAAGTGAGTAGAAACACAAATGGGTAAAATAAACGATCAGTTAAAAAATCACTAAATGTCTGAGTGAGCTTGTTCTCGGTCGCTCTGTCGCTCCACAGGTACGGGATGAATTGCCTCATTCAGTTTGAGGATTTCGCCAACAGCAATGCTTTTCGCATCCTCAACAAATACCGGAACCGTTACTGCACCTTCAACGACGACATCCAAGGTAACACGCAGCAGCCGGTCTCGCCCTGAAGTCCACAGCCAGACTAAAGCCAGACTCTCCTGTCCTTCGGTGTCCTTTTGTTGTAGCTGTCACTGATCCAGCTATCGGGTCAGGTTTCAGTTTGCTCCGTGGTATTTGGGCCAGGCGGGGTAACACCTGAATGTTGCTGGCAGACTGAGCTCAGGGTTACAAGCCCAATCAGCGCTGGCTTTGTTTTATGTTTTGGTTTTGGGGTCGTGTTATTTTCTACACCTTCAAATCCCAAGATTCACCTTTTTGGAATTCTAAAACCTGTGGCTTTGCTAAAATGAACTTGAAATGTTTGTAAGTATAAAATAACTGCATGTACAGTCCTAAATAAACTGTATTTTAATGCAGTCCATGCTGGTTGTGCAGTCGTCCACCCTGTATTTATATCTACATTATGGCATTTTAAACATGCTCAGTTCAGTGAATGATCAGCACAGTTTAATGTAGTGTTATGTTCTCTCAGGCACCGCCTCAGTAGCTGTTGCTGGGGTCTTGGCGTCTTTGAAGATCACCAAGAACAAACTCTTGGACCACAAATTTGTGTTCCAGGGGGCAGGGGAGGTAAGAGAACCAAGACTTGATTCCCGCATTGGCATATAGCACAACCGTCCTCAAGTTAGTCCCTGAGAGAGACGAGCCTGTGGGAAGTAAAGTTGACAAATTGTCCTTCTTGTTTCCCAGGCTGCTCTGGGTATCGCCAACCTGCTGATGATGGCCATGATCAAAGAAGGCGTAAGTAAAGAAGATGCTGCCAAGAGGATCTGGATGGTTGATTCAAAAGGTCTCATTGTGAAGGTAACGTCTGCCTGTCCGTCTGTCTGTCTCGCTCACTCACATTCCTCTCAGACGCCCCCCCAAGTTTTGAATTTTACACTACAGGGAAGAGGCCACCTCAACCACGAGAAGGAGGAGTTTGCTCACGACCATCCTCACCTGAAGACCCTGGAGGAGGCGGTGCAAACCATCAAACCCACTGCCATCATAGGTGGGTTGAACTGCCTGTTCCACCTGCTTCATCCTGTTAGGTCCTTGCAGACACATGAAGTACATACATGATATTGGGTGGGTTTCTGAAGCCCTTATAGCACTGAAAGTCTTGAAATGTCTCATATAAGGTTTTTTTTTTGTCAAGGGTGTTTCTGAAAACCCTTTATAACCCACATTGTTCTTTCTTTCACCCGGTAACCCCTGAGCAGTTGTAGAACAACAGAGAAGCTTCAAAAAGGTGAAAGTTCACCCTCCAGCTTTGCTCGGCACAATGACTTTGCTCCAAATACTGAGAATCAACTAATTCAATCTGTTTGTTTAATCCGTTATAATGTTTAAGACCGATTTTAGTTGCAAATTTCAACATCCAAATATTATCATTATAATTTTAGCCAATGTGTCAAATCAGAGTGCAGCGATTCTGCTTCAATCACTAGTTTCCAATCCCACTAATGGTATGTTAGGAAACCCTCGCCGAATGACGACCGGTACACCGTCCATGTCGTTTCTCAGTGTTCACGTTGTTCTCCAAGTCTACTGGGCTCTGATAGCTTCTCCCTCTGCGCTGTGTCCTGTTTTGAAGGAGTGGCTGCCGTTACGGGAGCGTTCACCGAGAAGATCATCAAAGACATGGCGTCCTTCAACGAGAGGCCACTCATCTTTGCCCTGAGCAACCCGACCAGCAAGGCAGAGTGCACCGCAGAGCAGTGCTACCAGCTCACAGAGGTAACGTCCGATTACACCACTGGATTTATGCCGTCATCAAACTGAACATCCAGACTGAACAACCCCTATCCCTTTGCCCCCCCTATCCAGGGCCGGGGCATCTTTGCTAGTGGAAGCCCCTTTCAGAAGGTGACGCTGGCTGACGGGCGCTCCTTCTACCCCGGGCAGGGTAACAACGCCTATGTGTTCCCTGGGGTGGCTTTGGGTGTCATTGCTTGCGGTGTGCGCCACATATCCGATGACGTCTTCCTCACCACGGCAGAGGTGATTTCTATATTTACTTGTTTCTTATGGGAGAGTAAGAAAACGATCAGGCCATGTATGAATATGGTGTTGCAATATACAGTACCAGTCAAAAGTTTGGACACACCTGTTTCTGTTTCTCATGATCTTAAAGACATTTTGATATAAAGGCTTGATGCTTAAATGCTTGAAATTTTCTTAGACAAATAGAGAAGTTGATGCCTGTGTATGAATTTATTATCAAAACTTACATTTTAATTAAATTGAAATGCACCCCAACAAGTAGTTTTCATTTAGACTTTAGAGGTGGAGAATGTTGAACCACAATGATTAAATCATCATTTTAAACACTCACATAGTGATTGTGGCCTTTAAAAGTTCTTTTGTGGAATTTTTTTGCCTGTTAATGCCAAAGGGTTTCTACTTTGAAGAATCTAAAATATAAGATAGTTTTGATTTTAAAAGTTTTTTTGGTCACTGCATAATTCCTTTTGTGTTATTTCACAGTTTTGATGACTTTACTATTATTCTAAAATAGTGGAAAATTGTAAAAATAAAGAAAAACCCTTTCTATGAGTAAGTGTGTCCAAACTTTTGACTGGTACTGTATGTATGAGGAACGGGTTAATTCAAAAATGAGATATTTGGTTTTGAAAGGATCGTTGATAACGTAGTCCACGACTACAAGAACTGGTTTGTTTCATTATTTATCAGAAAACATGGTCAACAACAACAAGATTACATAATATTTCACTAATATAAGTCAAAAGACTGTCAGTATTTGTTATGTAGTGAGAATAACACATAGAAAACAATATCAATTTCGTCAATATCTGGCATTAGTTGACCAAAGGAGGATACATGTGTTTAATATGTGAACGGTTTTGAGAGAAGTGAATGGTGAACTTACTCTCTCTCTCTCTCTCAGGCGATAGCTAACATGGTAACAGAGGAGCACTTGGCTGAGGGAAGACTCTACCCCCCTCTCAATACCATAAGAGAGGTGTCCTTTAAGATTGCAGTGAAGGTAGGTGATCGTTCCACGCGAGCACGTCACTTCAGTCATACTTTTTTATCTCTCGTTCTTTACTATATCATATTTTCCTCATTTGTTCCTCTTTTCCTTTGCGTTTCCTTCCCCGTCAGATCGTCGACTATGCGTACAAACACAACATCGCGTCGCTGTACCCCGAGCCCAAGGACAAGGAGGCGTTCGTGCTGTCTCACGTCTACAGCCCCGATTACGACTCCTTCACCCTGGACACCTACAGCTGGCCCCAGGACGCCATGGCGGTCCAGGACGTGTGATGACCCCAACACCTCTGCTGCCATCTCTCTAAATTTCATATGCGGCCTTGGCGTCACATACAATTCCTGCAATGCCTCTAATCACAAACACCGCCAATCATTCTTGCCATTTAGAGATTTTTTTTGATTTTTTTTTTTGGATAAATGCCAGTATGTGACTGCTCCCCTCTCAAATCCACCCAGAAATCCACTATACCCAAAGGCCAACAGTTAGCCAGCCAAACAATGCGTAACATATATTAGGGATTCTGAGAGCCTCTAGTGGCTTGTCTCGTTACTTAGTGTTGTCAGTGTTATGGTATTTCATATAGAAGTTGTTTTCAGTGCTGTACTTCTTGTCATTGCTCTGTACCTGTCTGAAAGTGACTGAAGTATTTATTACATACATCCAAAACAGTATATCAAATGCTACAAGCATGCCCCGTGTACAGCAACTTAAACCTACACTCCTTTCAACTGGGTCTTTCTGCTCAGTATCTGCAAGGACTCAACTATCTGTTTTTGAGGGCTGAATAGGGAAATGACTCATAAAAATAAATAAATCCCCTGGTGTCACAGGAACCCGACAGTAGTGCGTGGCTACAATGCTCCCTCTTGTCTGACTTGAATGCGATAAAGCGATGCAGATCTAGCAAGCACAAGCTCTCGTAGTGCCTCTTTCTGTGACCTCAGGACATCCCTGTTCCAAATCGAGTTAAATCCTCATTTGTTCGATGGGAAGCCAAGTAGTTCTGGAAGCTACAGGTTTCAGAGGACCGCAACACCTTGCTCCCTACATCCACTACATATTCTACACTCCCGTCAAGGCATGCACGTGCATAAACATGAATACTGGACTGAAACGCTCCTTAGCTTGTCTTTCTGTTTCTAGACGTCGTCTCTGGTTCCCTGTTTTGATGCTGCAAAAAAGTGATTTCTGTTTTGATCTGACCTGATGTGTGCTAGGTGCTGAATGTTTGTGTACAGAGGAGGCTTTGCCAGCAATTGAGTGTCACCGTCATGATTATTGATCCACTCCGTCGGGATATTTTTGATACAGTGGGGTGTTTCATTTTAGATTAGTTTTGTACAAAGCTCTGCCTGTTTGTTTTGCCGAAGTTACTGTTCTAGACATAATGGATTGAGGGAATGAAATGTTTTAGAAGGGAACATAACTTTTAAAATAAATATTGTTAACAAAACAAAGTGATTTACTGTTTTGTCAATTTCTGATGACTTGGACATATTTTTGCATCTTGATGGTGTGTCAGATTTCCTATCTGAGAACTGGAAACGGGAGGTTGAAGGTGTAGAGTTGGTTACATGGTGAAGTGAGAGCCTGTCTTGAAACATGAAAGTGTTTCCATGTAGCTGGTGCATCTCTCACTGTAACTCACGGGACAGCGACTTCCCAGGTCTCTTTCAATACATTGAATACAATACAAATGAAATGCAGACAACTTGCTGTTGCACAACGCTTGCTTTAATCAGTGCTTAAGTGCAACACAGGTTTAAAGATGCAATCTGCGAAATCAGCATTTGCAGTCCATTACTGATAAAAAAAGTGAATACTGATGCAGTCATCTCAGTCATAGCTGTTAATAGCGGTTGTGTTTTCATGAACAAAATATTGCCATGCGATACGCTAGAGAGGGCAGGCTCAGCAATGTGATATCATGTGATGCTACAACTGTGGCAACTCTGTCTGAGCACGGGCTCCTCTGCAGTACGGCCTTAAGGGTTGCAGATGATCACACTGCCGGGCCTGATGTTTTTCCCCTTTCACTGTATCAAAACCTTTTTAAACCCCTTCATCCAAACCCCAATTTACATGAACAGGTGGCATTCACTTCCAGTTCACATTCACGTCAGGGATTGGGTCTTTAAATAGTGTTACTGGAGCACTCACACACACACACACACTGCACAATGGCACATATTGGAAAACGGAACAGCGACTCAGCTTTAGCGCCTTGAATCATTATACTGCCATGGACAGAATCAGACGAAAAGTAAGCACATCGGATATTTCTTTGTATTAGACACACCTGGTGAATACAAAACTCTGGATGAACACCCTTCACTGTCTACCGCTGTCTTCTTCCATCAATACTGAAACCCTATCGTTCAATACTTGGCATTGAAACAACCGACAAATTATCAAATTAAAGAAACATTAACACATTTGGAAAAGAAAGTTAACTTTGAATATTAAAAAAAGGTCATTCTCAGCAATAAATGCAAAGATCATGCCTTAGAAAGCATTTGGCAAATGCACACGCATCTCCGGCTTGCTCGGTGTGACTAGGCTCATCTTGGTCGCTCTGCTCATGAACACCAGGAAGAAAACAGCAGTTGTAAACTTAATGTGCAATTTTCTTATGTAATATGAAAATTTGCTCTTCTGTCTGTAAAACCAAACGATGAGACCTATAAGGACGTGAATCTACAAGATTTGACAAACAGGTGAATGTTGAATGTAATGTTTTGTGGAGGGACCTGATGTGGGCTTCACTCAAGAAACATGAAGCTGAAGGAATGGAGTCTGAAGATGAGATATGAAATTGAAGTGATTGTTGCTAAAATAAACGTTGCTGGTGATATGCGGGTTCATGTTTTTCAGAAAGGGGGTTTTACATGTTTGGACAGACAAAAACATAGTTCATTTTAAATGTTGGTGATATCGCCTATGACTTATAGTGATGTGCACAACGTGATATTAAATACTGTCAACACCTACATTAAGGCGCATTTCAAGATATGCAGCTAACAAGCAAAACCCTAAAGTTCAATTTAAAAACTATTTGGAAAAACAACCGATTGTCCATTCACATCCGTTAACGGTTTGCATACCGTGTCAAGTAGCTGTAGCTCATTCATGTGGTCAACTTGTTGTAACATGGTTTAGTGCACACCAGCAGTGTTGTACCACAGATTCAATACGTGTTTTCAATACTGAACAGGCTGACAAAAGCCCTTTGAAACAAGGACCAACTGAGACGGTTTACCTTTGGTAAAATAAATAAAATGGAAAAAAAGAAAGCTACAATTCTAAGTCAGTCTCTCAATAGTAAAAAATATCTACACGACACACAAAAAACAACTTTGGTAAGGGAAATGAATGTAACAATCATCGTGCCAATGGTTGTGGCAGAAATCCAAATTAAATATTACAGGCAAGAAAAGCTAAAAGTGATGAGAAATCAAGATGGGAATCAAATTGTATCCATCTTGGGTGAATAAACAAAAATCTAACATGTTAGAGTGATAAAATAAACAAACACAAAAGGTGCTCATGGTTGATGGACCCAGCTCACGGCAGCAGCATCGGGCCAGGTTCAGAATGGACAGGTGTTTGGTATCGAGACAGCAACTCTTGTAAACGCAATCTCCCTGCACATCAAAGCCTCTAGCATCACTCCCCTCCTGTGTCTGTTAGCTCTTTGTATTTTCTGGGCAAACATAAGACAGAACCATGTCCATCATGTTCTTCACAATGGTTGGAGGTGGATGAAGGGCGTGAGGGAGGTGGTGCGCTAAAGTCATTTCCCAGGCGTCCACCAGCAGAACATCCAGGCCCTTGAACATGGCCCTGAGCACCCCGTCCAGCTGCAGCGAGTACCAGTCGCTGTTGTACAGGCTCACCTCTTGGTCCAGGGCTTGGAAGTTGGCCGAGCGGATCACCACCAGGGTCCCCGGGGCCCGGTCCAGAAGTCGCACCAGCGCCCGTCGAATGTGACGCAGCCGTCGGACGTAGACCTCCACGGGGAAGGTGCTGAAGTGGGACCAGATGCTGAGGACCACGACGGTGTCCGGGCCCCCGGGCAGCCCGTCCAGCTCGTTGGATATGTAGCGCAACTCGGTGGAGGTGACCGTGGAGAAGCGGATGGGGGGCCCGTGGCAGCGGTACTTCAAGAGGATATTATGGGTGCTGTCCACTGCCATGAAGGGCCCGACGTTTTTAGGACTGTGTAGGTTGAACTCCTTTAATTCTGAGAAAGATGGAATAAATGCGTGGAGGATCACAGCAAGACAGATGTTAAAAAGCACCGTGTGGAGAACAAGATGAGACAAAAAGGCAAGGCTCACCTGGTACAAAAGCGTTGAGGTACTCAAACCACTGTCTGACGGTGGAGTCTCCGTACAAGTTCATCACCTTGCCCTGAAGACACTGAATGATGGCAGATGAGTCATTGAACTGGCGCATTGTAACAGCACCCAATGGCCTCCATGAGCCCTCGTAGTAATACCCAGAGGGTGTCATCTTAATAGGCTCTGGCTTCATACTGCTGCTTTCTACCTCTGGCTCATCTGAAACGGAGCGAGAAAAAGATGCAGACAAAGTGAGTTTACTGAACGAAGCACGTATAAAAACTGCAATAAAACACACACAAAATACACACATACTTCTGCTGGCTTACCTGTCTTCTTAGGCAGCACATTGATTCTGTCGGGTCCTGAAGCGTGTATGCGAACTTTGATGTTTACGCCACTGAGATTAAAAAGAAAATAGAATTCCTAAACGTTACAACAGAAATCTGAAAGTATGTCCTGTTACGATGTATTTATCAGACTATAACACGACAAACCTCTGGAACAGCAGCGCTTCTTTGTTGGTGATTATGTTTTTCTGATAGCCTCCCTTGGCGTGGTTGATCCTGGTGTCACAGCTCAGCATCTTGGGCTTGTAGCAGTACCAGGGCTCCCCTGTGTGCAGGTCAGTATAGTTGCACTGCGGCTGCTGGTTGGGAGGCAGGCACATGTTGCACACAGTGGTTTCAGACAGGAAGCCTGAGCGGAACAGGCTCTTGAAAAACACCCGATCGGGCCGCTCCTCCCTCAGCCTTCGTAGCACAGCGACGGCCTCACTCGAGTGCACCAACGTGATCTCGACCCACGCCGAGCCCGCCCAGAGGAGCGGGAACAGAGCAGAGTAAAACCCATTCCGGTGGTCCAGCACCTGGCCCGCCACGCCTGCTCCGAGCTCCGGGGAGTGCAGCCGAGCCACCAGGAAATCACCCCCGTAGCGCTTGGGACGACCCTGGAAGTCATGCATTTGGACGAGGGCCTCGAGCTGGTCGCCCACGTGCCACTCTCGTCCTCCTTTACTGGGAAGGATTGCGAACAGGCTGTGCGCGGGGTTGCTGGTCTGGCGCAGGGGAATCGGTGTGGCGTGGGGTGGAGGCTCGGGCCAGGCTATCGAGTCTAGGAGGTAGCGCTCCTCCAGAGCATCTTCTGCGGAGGGTTCCTGGCCCATGTGGCCACAGAAGGTGTGATTGTGATAGAGGGGCGGGGGTCCCTCCTGGCTGAAGGCGGACTGAATCCTGCTCTGGAGCTGGTAGAGGGTCGTAACGGTGTGGCAGTTCAGGTTCTGAAGAGAGAGAGAGAGAGGAGAGGTGGCTGACAGCAGCAGTGGAGTCTTAGGGAGGACGTACAGTGGTGGCCAAACACCTGACAGATCTGAAAATATTGACCTTTTCTTGCCTCCAAAACATGATTTCATTTCATAATGTTCATGAAACATGCAGATGGTTGCTCTGAGCACAACAAATATCAGATGAAGTGAGTCCTACTGTTTTTATCCACTTTTAACTTTAATATTTGGTATGTCCACCTTTTGCAGCAATTCAAAAGAATCACACAGCTGTGTCCTAAGACTCTTGCATCACCATCAATTTAACCACCATCACACCTGACAATGATTACACAAGTAATTTGGCTTCTTCTGTGAAGGAACATGATTGTGTGACATTGACAGTGAAATAGGCCTAGCTTGTTTTTTGTAAGGAAAATGACGTAAATCTCCTTATGATGGCTCTATTCTGGTTTATAGAGCATAATGATGACTTTGTATGTATTTCATTCGTTTTATGGGTATTTTAATGGCCAATTGAACAAAAACAACTGAAGCCTCTTAAATGTATGCCAAGTGTTTTGGCCACCACTGTACATGTCAAGGTATTTTCTGCTGAGGCCTGTAATGGAGGACTATAGCACAGGTAAAGACATTTAAAGAGACGAAATGGACACGCTTCTACTCTCATCTAGGACAATCTGTCATTTCTGAGTATAGAACGGAGTGTCATCCAGCTGCCTTAGACCGGAAGACACCAAGCATACACTGATCGAGGCCTGGACTCCACAAGACCTCTGAAGGTGTCCTGTGGTATCTGGCACCAAGACGTTAGCAGCAGATCCTTTAAGTCCTGTAAGTTGCGAGGTGGGGGCCTCCGTGGATCGGACTTGTTTTTCCAGCACATTCCACAGATGCTCGATCGGATTGAGATGGGAATTTGGAGGCCGAGTCGACACCTTGAACTCTTTGTCATGTTCCTCAAACCATTCCTGAACAATTTTTGCAGTGTGGCAGGACGCATGACACCTTTCCATCATAGCCAGAATTAACCTGTTCAGCAATTTGTGCTACAGTAGCTCTTCGGTGGGATCAGACCAGACAGGCTAGGCTTCGCTCCCCATGCGCATCAATGAGCTTTGGGTGCTCATGACCCTGTCGCCGGTTCACCGGTTGTCCTTCCTTGGACCACTTTTGGTACTAACCACTGCATACCGGGAACACCCCACAAGACCTGCCGTTTTGGAGATGCTCTGACCCAGTCGTCTAGCCATCACAATTTGTCAAAGTCTCTCAGATCCTTACGCTTGCCCATTTTTCCTGCTTCCAACACATCAACTTCAAGAACTGACTGTTGACAGGTGCCATTGTAACGAGATAATCAATGTTATTCACTTTACCTGTCAGTGGTTTTAATGTTGTGGCTGATTGGTGTATATAAGCATAACACAGGAAGTTTCTCAGTATCCTTTATATCAGTTTATTTCCACTCTGTCATGGGGAAAAGGTCCATGCTATGACTTTCCTCGTAACTTACAATCAAGTGATAGTTACACACATATTTTTCAAAACAAAGTCAATGATTCCCATAAAAACCCTTACTGCAAACACACCAACCAAAGTCTAGCTAGTCAAAAGCCGTCTCTCTCCTCACCTCCAGAGTCTGGATGTTGCGTAGCAGGAAGATGAGGCCAGACAGGGCTAGGAGGAGGAAGACTGGGGCATATTTGGAGAGATTCCGGCACATGGTGACCCCCTTCTGTCTCCCATGGCCAAGCCCCATCTCACACTCTGCTGTCACCATGGCGATGATGGCATCACGTCGTTTTCAGCTCCCTTGATACTGACACAAATAAATTCGGTCAATGATTGAGGGCGGACAAACTAGAAAACTAGCATTTAATCAGCTTTAACAAGGCCAGGCCAACTATTCCAGTTGATGTGTTCTAACATGAATCTTGGTGAACAGTGGAAAGAGTGAAACCTCCAGAATAGTTGTTCTTATACACTTCCTCTTTGTGATAATGAGAAATGAGATGTGAAAGTAACAGATGAAGCATGAAGCAGATGGACTGATGAACTGGTGGCCTTGGGCGTGATGGTGTGAAACTGAGTGACAAGTAGGGAGAATACTAGACAATAAAACAGACTCTCAGATAGTCTGTAGTCAGACAAGCTGGGTAAATAGTCTAAGTCTGTTTTTATTCACTGATAAACCCGGCTCTGCTACACCCCTTACTCTGGTCACTGACGGTCCGACGTGGGAATATACGCTTGAGCTTTTTAATTAACAGCTGTAATGACGGAAGAAACAGCAATAACGGAACTAATGGAAGACAGTGTAATTTCCTGTGATGGCAATTGTACACACAGACCCGTGGCAAACGTAATTGTACACACATATTCTTGACAAACGTTACGTTGGTGAGGCAGTGTAACGGGTATGTTATGGCAGGCCTACTTACATGGGTTCACCGATTAGCATTGTGGTGTTGCTCTGCCTCCAGGCCGGTCAAACTGACGAGTACATGAAGGCAGATTCTCGCGCACAGGTCGTCGGACGAAGGACGGCGGCCAGCCCGCAGCCTGACCGCAGGAAGTAGTACCAGTTTGTGAGTAGGAGTAGTTGTGAATAGGAATAGTAGGAAGCAAACGCCCCCCGTTTACCGAGAGCTCACATCGTAACGGAACACTTAAGAAAAAAATCTGTTTTGCTGCGCCCTCTGCTGGGTAGTAATGGAAAGCCGGTTCTTCTTCGTTTTCTATTTTCCTGGAGCACACGAGACGCTTAAGCGCTTTGCTGCCCTCTATAGTGTCCGTATCGCATTGACATATACATCCTATTTTCGTAAATGCCTCCAGGTGAAGAGCCACAAATCAAAAACTCTACACCCGAAACGCGAATGGGGATTGTCTTGACCGCAGTCAATTCTCCGACCACCCGTTGTGTTGTAGATATTTTGTATTACGTGTCAATATGAAACTGGCTAGTCTCATACATACCAGGAGAATCCCACCCATCCCACACGCAGGAATGGCTTGGTAGCTGTACATATGAATATGAATTTCCCATGAATTTCCCATTGGTGCATGTGTTCTTGTCACTTCTAGGAAAAACATTACATCAATGTTCTGTTGCTCCTGTTTCTTTATGTGCAATGTACAAGCATAAAGCCTTGTTTGCGACTGTTATTAGTTGTTGTTGTTTTTTTAAAAAGGTCAGCCATTATCATTGGAGCAACTGCACAACTAGCATAAAATATTATGAGGTTTACCCCAAACCATTCCTCTAGTTATAATTTGTAGCTAAGATGTTCTCACAATAGTTCATCGATGTAATATGAAACCATGTGAGAATAAATAGTTGAAAAAAATAATAATTGCAGATTTATTTATTTATTTAAAAAGGAGATAAAGGTGCTACAACATTTGTCTTTTAACCATCAGATGCTGGGATATACTTTCACAGCCAAAATGAGTAGTTGATAAAAACAGTTTGACCATTAATACATTACGATACATATGCCTGCTGTTGCTCATGTACAGTAAATCTGCACTCACAACTACTCTGCTTGTAACACCAGTCAATTCAACCACAACTCCTGACGTTCCTAATCTGATTCATTGTGATTTTTCAAAAACATTTAATGTTCTGGACATCAATAAATAGATTAAATAGGTTATACCTTGCCTGGTCTTCTTTATCAAGAGATGTGATCGTAAAAGGATTGCTTCCAAGTTACTAATTCCCTCTTAAGCAAGGTCACAATAATTTTCTTCACACGTGGGAAGGTAAAGTATAAAAGAAACAAGTTACATTCACAGGAAGCTACTGTTTCGCCTCGAAGCCTGTTCTGGATTCAGCTAACTGCTCCAAGTCTTGAAAAACAAGGCAGCCAAGTACACAACCGAGTAGTTGTTTTAGGTCTGGGTTGGTAATCAAGATGAGTGCAGTTGTCAGACATGCTCAAAGTTTCCAGAGGTAGCAACGCATCTTGATCCTGAAGTCAGAGCAGAATTTGTGCACATAGTTCTGTACAGGTATTTATTAAGTGTAGACGCTCAGACAAGACCAGGAGAGGCTTCCTGTGTGCACTGCGGTTCTGATTTGTTGTCTACTGTCTTCATCTCATCCCATGGCGGGGAGTCGGGTTGTGGCATTTGGGTGGGAGAGAGGGGTGAGGAGGGATGAGGTGTTTCTGTTCTATCGCTGGCAATTCCTTCCTCAGCCTCCTCCTCCCTCTGCTGTACAGAGGACAGGTACTGCTCCAGTAGGCTGCAGTCCGGACTATCCACACCAACACCGCCACCAGTGCAGGCACTATGAACGGGGCTCGCCAAGGTCAGCGCTCGCACCGTCTCCAGAGAGTCCGCCGTCCCACTGCTCAGGAAGCTGTCCTCCTGCGCCGTCTGCTGCCCGCTTGTCGACTGGAAGCCTGAATCTGGGAAGGAGACATCTGTGCAGGCTGGGTCTGTGGTGCTGGAGGCGACGGGTACGCCGGGCTCGCAGAGTCCAGGAGCTGAGGTTTGAGCCGGGGTCACAGCCTGAGCAACGCTGGCTAGCTGCTGCTCAACAGACTGCTGCCACTGCTGCATGGACTGGAGCTGCAGGGGGAGGACAGAAAATGTGTAAAACCAAGAAAATGTGTTAACCAAGACCGCCCACTGGTTTACTATGACATATTATTTGTTTGGCGAGAGGTTTAAGGAACATTATCACCAGGAAGACAAAGAACCTTTTATGAGATGAAACTGAAAAAGCCATCTCCCAAAGGAGAGACCAAGCATCTATCACAAATTGTGACTGTGTGTTAGTGAATGTCTGTATGAACTTGTATGAATTTGATAAATACTTTTCATCACTGACCTGTTTCCACAGAAACTTCACAGCCTCCTCCTGAACCAGCCTCTGTAACCTCTCTTCCTCATACTGCTTCTGCACCCTGCAGACAAAACACATTTTTATCTTTCTGTTTCTTTCTGTCTTTCAATCTATGTTATCATTACCAAATACATATATGCATTTCAGTGTGTGATGATTGTGAAGAAACTCTATTTCTAAACATAAATGAATTATGCAACAATAGACAGAAATAATTCATTAGTTTGACCAACAATATGAGGAGAAAATTGCTGATGGTCTATCAGTTACCTCTCCAACTCTCCAGACAGGAAGAGGATGTGCTCTTGCATCCTGCGCAGGCGGACTTCACTTCGCACCTCTCTAGCCATAGGGTGATAATGGCGAGTGTACTGTCCCCTCCACCATGACTGGATTCTGATTGCTGCCTCATTTGCTTCAAACAAACTTGATTTATTAGCACACATCACAGCTTCTTCCTGCTTGGGGCCTTCTTTCATCTCTATTTTATCACAGTCAGAAGATATTTCCAGATCACTCTGTGGTGGGTTACCTTTGACCTCCAGCGGGCCAGCTGTTGTGGCTGAAGAAGTGGTGTGGTAACATGCAGCTGGCTTGGCTTCTTCTTCCACAATCACATTCTGTTGCTCTTTTGGTGAAGGTGAATGATGCTTTTTGTTGGTGTTGGGCTTTTTGGGCTGGGCTGGGTGCTCTGGGGCCAGTGAGTCAGGCTCAAACGTTTCAGTCTCATCCTCGCTATCGGAGCGTGTTGGCTGGGGCTCCAGGTCGGAAGTGAAAGGCAGAAAGGTGGACTCCGAGGAAAGCAGGCTACTATTGAGTTTGTCCTCATCCGTGTGCACATCCTCCAAATAGATGTGTTCCTCTGCACCCCTAGGACTGCGAATCACAGGCTTTGACAGGTGGGATGAGCCACAGCTCACCCAGGTGTTACACTGCACAGTTGGCACTAAAGCAAGGAAAGGGGAATTACCAGCAGACACCAGCCGGGGACAATATTTACAGAAGTCCAATTCATACCTAAAGAATGATGTCCTACCCTACTGATGCTCACCGTAGAGGATGTCAGGCTATGCCATCATAAATCTACTGGAAGCACCGTTCACTAAAGGCGTGCATGTGCACTTACGATTTATGCAGCAGCATGCTACCAACAACACTACAAACAGAATGCCAGTAAAACTCCACAAAAAGTAATAAATGAAAAAAGTGACAACTTGGTAAAGCTGCCGTAGCTGATCTCTTACCAGTCTCCCTGATCGATGGAGCAGAGGCTGGTGCAGGAGCAGTGACTTTCTTCACCTCTCTGACTCCCCCTTCTGGGACTGTATGTTGAGGGCTGTGTTTCTCCACATCTAGCTGAGTGGGGCGAGGAGGGCTGGGACAGCCTCCTTGGGTCTGCTGTAGCAGTTGCCTTTGGTGAAACCTTAGAGACAAAGAGGTCAAGGGAACCAGGAAATCATTAACTTACACAAATGGGGATGTATGGCACACATGGCAGGATGATCACATCTGCCCTGAGGAGTGTCCTTCATGGTAATGGTCATGTATTTTGTGCTTCATGTTGTATAGCAGCATCAAAAATATGAGTGCCGGTGGATCTGTATCAGTGTGAAGGTTTGGGCTCATACCTCTGCTTACTCAGGATCTTCTCAAGCTTGGCATCCTCTGCTGTCTCCAGGGCTGGGGATGAGGTTAGAGGGCAAACAGTAGCCAGGTACTGAACCAGTTGCACATGCTGACCTGGTCGATATGAACGACCTTTGCCCTGACTGTATAGCCACTCCGCTTTGAGACTGTAATCATGAAGATGAGGCACAATATTTCAAAATATTCTTGCATTTATCTCAGCTAGCATCTTGCAACAGCATAAATCTGTACAAACCCTTCTTTTTGCGAAACTACATAGCCATCCAGGACCTTTAGGCTCAGGCACCAACTCATGATATATGGCCGATAGTCAAATCCAGGCAATGAGGGGGTTGCCATAATACAAGGGTTGCTCATAATGGAGAGCTGCTCCAGTTCATGGAGAGGTGCCAGGTATGATGCCTACAGAACAACGAGAAATAAAAGTAGAGGATGGGGAGAGAAAACAAACACTTAGTCAACTGTATTTAATTTGATTAGTGCTGCTGTATTGAGTAGGAGAAAAAGACCATTACTTCATTGAGATCCCTTATCTCATTTTCTGCCAGAGAGAGAATGGACACGTGTGCAGGTAGGTGGGCAGGAACAGTACGGAGTGTTGTAATGCTGTTCCCATGGAGCAAAAGTGTCTGCAAAAGATGACAGCAAATCAAAGCAACTGACACTACGACCTTATATTATTAATGAGTGCATTCATTGATTTAAGAACACCTTTGACCTCGGGAGCTTCAATCCTCACCTTTAAGGCTGACAGCTTAGTCAGATCACCAATATTAGGTATGTTATTGTCAGACAGGTCCAGGTGTTGAAGGGAAACACAGTTGTTCAGTTGCTCAATGACCTGAGTGAAAGAGTGAACAATCAGTTAAACTTGTATCATATTATTAGTTGAAACTAATGACCCTGTCTATGCTACAACATCCCTGTGCTGTATAACATAATCCCAACCAAAAGATAACATACAGGGGAAGCCTAGTGCTCTTGTGGATGGCCCCACTCCTCACCTTGATATTGTTACCAGACAGGTTAAGCCATTCGAGGTGTGGCAGGTCCCTTAGCCCCTCAATGTAGCCAATGCTATTATTGGGAAGATTCAGGACTCTCAGCTCCGTTAGCCGAGACACACCCATCATTCGTACCAGACGGTTACTGGCTACAGATAGCTAAACAGAAGGAGATACAGATGCACAAATTGGGGAAACTGTGTATACTAGTAGGCTGCAACACATTTAAGCACCTAGTGATGGAGAACCTTGACTCACCTGTTGGAGGCCTGGGCTCCTTTCCAGATGGTCCAGTTTCATGATGTGGTTGCGATCAAGGATGAGAGTATGAGTGTCATCAGAGCAGGTGAAACTGGGCTCCAACTTTTGCATGGCCTGGGCTGAAAGGTCCACCACAAGTCCTTACAGGATAAAAAATAATTAGAGTGAATGGACTGGAAATCTGTAACTGTCATGTTACCCATCACTATGACTACAAAATGGTGCTTAGTCACACTAGCAACAAAGCTCATAAATCACCTGAGCACAAAAACAGACAGCTAAAGAAGTAAGGTGGGCTAGTAGCTTTTGTAGCTAAAGCTACTTCTTGGCCATTATGTCTAAGAAAATCAGCCAACAGTTACACAAATTTGGGATAAAAGAAAGCAAACCACATTAAATATTCCAGTTCAATAACCTAATAATCAAAATGTCATTTTCACTAGCCCAATCGCCTTAAAGGATGCCTGAACTGCTCAGATGTTGGCAGCAAGTTAACTAATAGATGTGAACTGCCAAGGGCATAAGGAATCAAAACATGATCAGTTATTAATTGGCAGGGTAGAAATATACTGAACCAGTTTGAAAATAGAAGAGTTGACCACATATTTACAACGTTCAACGTTTTGTTGAACCTACTGTACAATTTATAATTCTGACAGCTAGCTAGCCGTTGTGAATGACACATAAACGTTAACATTAGCTAGCGACAGTTCTCCGGGCTGGTTAGTATTACACGTTGTCGGAACAGCCAAACAAATGGGTATCAGCACTGTTTGGATGATCAAAATGACAAGTCGGACACTCACCAGCATCTGTATCAAATTTAAGATCCGATACACCCATCTTTACCCCTCCGTCAGGACCTAACGTTAGCCAACAACTGTAAAAGCTGCAGTATGGCAGACAAGCTCCTATCGGTTGTCAAGGATCGAGAGGTTCAAACCGCATAACGAGACTTGTGCCGGGAAATGTAGTTCAAGTTGACTGTTTCTCTCATTAACGACTGATGTCTTCGGGTCTCGAAAAGACTACAACTGTTGTTCATTCAAACTGATGGTTTGCTACAGCGCGCTAACGTTACTGGATAGCGTCAGGCTGTAGTGGAGTGGAGTTAGCTAGCATCTAACGTTAATTACACAAAGATAGCCTGCTTAAGAGCTCACTGCTCTAAAACAAGAGCTCACTCCAATTTAGACGTGACGTTATCTAGTTTTGTTTTAAGTTACTTCCCGCTTGTGCAACCGTAGCCTTGTGATGTCAGCCAATTAACGATAACTTTAAAAAATATAACTTTTCCAAAAAAATACCAAAATTGTGAACATTGTCTGTATGCATGTGTATCTGAAACGTATTAACATCAGTTTATTTGATTAAAATAATTGCTAGCTATTAGTTAATAAATAAAATACGGGTCATACAATTCAGTTTCCGTATCCGTCAACTTCCTTTCCGGTTTTGTGCCCTCTCGTAGCCATCATGAAGTGAGTTTACGGAGTATAATCTATTGCCATCACAACGTTTAAGCAAACGCTATCTCCATGATATTGTCATTATGTGTATCGTGGTATTATTTTTATTAAGTGATGATTTACATTTGTCATTTTCAGGGTCGAGTTGTGCAGTTTCAGCGGGTATAAAATATACCCCGGCCATGGCCGCCGATACGCCAGGATAGACGGAAAGGTAACGTTTCGGGCTGAGCCCGGCACCGCTTCCACCCCACGTTGCTTCGGTGTGCCGTCCATTATAATGGAATGTCAGAGTTTTCTTTCCACACCTTTGTAGCTCAACTGGGCTGTTTTTAAAGTACACTTTGGCAACAGTCTCTGGATGTAGGCCTAGCCGGCTCCCATTGAACCCTATGGCTAACGTTAGCTACCTGTAGCTGGTACTATGCTGTGACAAGATATGGATTACCTTGGTTAATATTACAGTACAGGCGACATTCCGGTGTCAGATATCGTATATTGAAATATACGTCTTACAGGGCGGCCATACGTGTCATTGACAGCACTGAGCTCAGTTTGTTGTCTTTATAGGTGTTCCAGTTCTTGAACGCCAAGTGTGAGTCTGCCTTCCTGGCCAAGAGGAACCCTAGACAGATCAACTGGACTGTTCTGTACAGACGCAAGCACAAGAAGGGACAGTCTGTAAGTAACAAGTTGTGTGTATTTGCAGGGGGGTTTCTAACATATGGTTAATTGGTGTGGATGCAATACACACTTCCTAGATGTTTCAAAATGAACTTTTCACACCCCGCATTAATCCAACAGCACTAAATGATTGATTTGGCTGCAGGTGGATGGTGTGCATGGTCTTGGTCTGTGTTATGTGTTGCTGCCAGACTGTGTTTTACAGTCTGTTCAGCAGTGCTCACTCCACACCTGCAGCCATAGAGCAGTTGGAGATCATAGTACTGGCCCGTGATGTCTTTCTTGACTTTTCACCATTGGACAGCCTCCATACTCTCCTACACATTACTGCATAATATTGTTGGATAGGGCTGTGCAATTGAGTGTAATTTTGTTATTTTAGTTTCCACAATTAGTAATCGTAGAATATTGGCAATATTGAAACATATGATTATATGTAGACTGTCTGCTGTATCTGAAATTGGTCAAGGTGTTGGTTTAAGATGTCATAATTGCAATTCCCATGCAGTGCCATTGTGTTTAACTGTGTTGTATCTGCCTCCTTGGACCCTTTGATCTGCTGATCATTATCGTGCTTGGGATATCACAAGTAGAGGGTGTAATGCAACATAGGAAACTTGTGTCCAGTAGCAACAGTGGCTGGTAAAAACCACAAATTTTAAGGTTAGAATAAGACCTCCAGATGATGGTTACCTGCCAAAGTGGCAGGTAGACTTACCAGCCACAAACAAATATTTAGCATTTGGCCAGTGGCTGGTATGTTACCCCAATATTTGTACAAAAAAGCAAATTACATAAGTCCAGCCACTGGTTATATAGGACAGAATGTGCCTCCACTGCCTTGCACTCTTACATCCATTAACATTTAGTAATTGACCTCCTTATTGTGTCACATGATCATTTGGATTCCTTCATTGTTGTAATAGGAAGAGGTGACAAAGAAGCGCACACGTCGTGCAGTGAAATTCCAGAGGGCCATTACTGGGGCCTCCCTGGCTGAGATCATGGCTAAGAGGAACCAGAAGCCTGAGGTCCGCAAAGCCCAGCGGGAGCAGGCTATCAGGTAAGGGCACACCTAAGGAAACAAAAACCTGTCAGAGTTTGCCCTGCAGATTGAGTTTTTTTGGGGGGTTTTCTCTGACAAAGATCCAGAATGCCCTGAATTTAAGGGGTAACATGCTGATAAACTAAACAACTGAGGTGCTATGTATGCATGTAGTTCAAATGTGGCTCTAACTTGCTTTTATGGGGTTCTAGCTGAAGAGAATATATGTAGCGGAAGCTGTCAGAATCAGGATTTGATTCTTATTTTATTTGGCCATTTGGAAGTAGCGAGCTGTGGATACATTTTACAGCTCAATTCAGATTGTTCCCAAAACATAATTCTACTAGACCAGTGGAGTCAATCATGTACCTTGGCGAGAGTCACTACAAACACTACAGTAGAGGATTTCACTGATTAGCTCACATTTACATCCGAGAGATACTTGTGGCCCTCCATGGCATATGATTGGACACAACTGTCCGGGTGCTTCCATGAGTCTAATTTCTTTTTACATGCGTAAGTCAGGACAGATTTACTTTACGTTTGTTTTTGGTGTGTACATCAATGTGTATCAATACATATCCAAGTGTAACATTAAGTTCAGCACTTGTTCACCACTGTTTGTTTGGGGTTTTCTCCTGATGTGCTCCACAGATACATTTGCTGTCAAATGTTAAGTAGTGCTAATAATACTGCACACGGTACTGAGCACCTGACCCTCACATTTGCATAAGACATTGGGATGTTCTTGCAATTGAGCGCGATACAACATTGCTCATTGATCTCATCAGTAAGCTAGTGGGATGGCTCACCCTGGTGGTCTGCTTGTGGCTCATTCGTCGTTCTCTATTTCCCAGGGCTGCCAAGGAGGCCAAGAAGGCAAAGCAGGCAACCAAGAAGCCCTCTGCCCCCAGTGCAAAGGTAAGACCTGTGTATAAGATGTAGCTTTTTATGGTTAATCTGTCCCCCAAATCAACACTCATGGTCTTCTGAATACAAACAAAAATCACATCAATGAAGCAAGGTTGTTTCTGAAAGGTCAACCGTTCACATCCTGGGACTACTACTAAACATTGATCCTCTTTGATGCGGTTTCCGGTGTCCAAGCGCAAATTTACCTACCTGACATATCTGCTGAAAAGCAAATGACAGGAAATCTTTGAGACGCTACACAACCCTTATTAAATGCGTGGATATTTATAGCTAATGACAATCCAGAATGACTTTCAGCTGCTAGATGGCATTTTGGGCAATGTCTTCATGTAGAGGAAAGCTGTGTTATTACATGCAGACACTCCCAGTGCAATCTAAGGGTCTCGTTATATCTGAAGAGAGGATTCAGTAAAATGTCCAGGGGGTGGGGATATTGGCTCATTAATGAAAAATTAAGAAACTTCAGTGACAGTACAGCTGTTTGTCACACTGAATCCATACAATCAAAGCTGCTTCAAAGAATAATTTAATAAATTGTCTGGATTTAAGTCATTCACATGCAAAATGCATTTTTTTCCTTTTTTTTTTGTAGAAGTATAATGGTACTCTATGCAGATTTGGCCATAGAAATGTTAGACGTTTTGTTTCCTGCATGTGAAACCCAGTGTTGAATCTGGGCTGTTGTACCATATACATATTTATGAGAACTCTGCTGGCTGACAACTTGTCTGCTAAGCACACAACCAGAAAAACTAGACCTTGGAGAAAGAGAGAAGGCATTGCTGCAATGTGTACACAAACTGTAAAGTGGCTTTTCATATAATTCCAGAAAACAAATTATTTTATTGTATGCATCCTGTTGTAATGGTGGACTCTGAAAGTGGCTTCTTAGATGTAGTCTAGTTCTCTTCTCTTGGCTTTTAAACATGCCCATATAATGAATCTGGACATCATGTTAAATCTACTCTGCCTGCACCATTAGCTCACTATTCCCTGGACTATCAAAAGCGAAATAATTGTCAATTCCTATTGTGTAAATGCTCTTATGGGTTTCTGTACTTAAAATGTGTTCCTCCCTCTGCAGGCCCCTGCCAAGGCTGCGCCAAAACCCAAGATCGCAAAGCCCATGAAGGTCAATGCACCGCGTGTTGGTGGAAAGCGCTAAAGCTGTCTGTGTTTTTGGTTGTGAATAAAGTTTTCTTGGTTAACCTTGCTTTGTGTGATGGTGATTTTGAAAACAAGATCTATTTAGTATTCAGTTGAATCTGATTAGTTGGAGGCATCAAGGATGTGGCCAGATGTATGTCAAATTATTTAGATCGAAGTGGATTGCCTTAATTATTCCTTCTCACTGCAATATACAGATGGCAAAAAGTAGGTAAATGGAGCACATGGTTTGCCTTCACAAATTTTACCATAAATGAAAGGGACTTGGTATGGTAAGAGCTGTTGTATGGCAAACTGGGTAAGGTTTTGTACTAAATTACCCATTTGTAGTGGCTATTTTTCTGAGGTTTCTATTGCCATTTTACAAATGAGTAAAACCACTCAACTCAAGCACAATGAACAGTAACCTGTGGTGTGTTTTGGAAATGCATTGCCATTCAAACCAAATTGGAGGATTGTAGCATATCTTCAGGACCCTGGCAGGATTTAGACATTCATGAATATTCTGTAATAAGGAAGGCAACTGCAGTTTCATGAGGCTCGATGTCCTGCAGATTAAATCCAACTGAGTTGGACCTCTTATATGGTGTGTGCTGCTTTGGTTATGAAACTTGTCCTATAAACCAACTACATTCAGCTGGCCATGTTGTGGAAACTGGGATTTGCTGTGCTTGGCAAGTGTCCCTTTTCCCCTGCCAGTATACTCCAGTGGGTTAGAAAGAGCCCCGTCTACTGCAGGGCAGAACGAACACAGGGAGGAGACAAAGCTCCAGCTTGTCCCAAAGCATGAAAACTGACCAGGGCTGCCCAAGTGCCATGCTGGGACTAAGTGTGATTTACTTCATACAACCAGTATCTCTAGTAGCTTACATGTATGATATAGCGACAGATTCGATAAATGGAGTTCCTCAACCATTTGGTATGGCAGTTAGCTGGTATGTTACTTTATCACAATGACTGAACATTCAGGTTCTCCAGCATCGACAGTCAACACAACCACAACCACCAGGGCCTACCCTCAACACCAAGTTAGTATAACATTACATTTTTACATTAGTTATTTAGCACTCTTTTATCCAAAGCAATGTACAAAGATGATACTTGACACTATGTGGGGATCGAACCCATAACCCCGAGACAGTCTCATGCTCTACCGCCTGAGCTGTCCGGACCAGATAACAAGCATAATCAAGCACTCTTTATGGTGTCACCTATTGACGAATGACATTCAGTGAAAATTACTTTAAATCAAATGGTGTTAAACAGGATTTATTAGAATTACATCGCCACAGAGCCATAATGATCAACGTTTAAAGTGCCCTTCATGTTAAATACTCAGATCAGACTAATACAGAGAAGTTCTGATACCAGTTATTGCTTGAATAATCGGGAATGAGTAAAAAGAACGTCCTCTTCTTATACACACGAAATATACAGTTTTTGTAATAACTGAGGCCACCAACAGCAGTATTTTGACAGCACCAGTGTTTCCAGGTAGGCTCTTTCAGTACCATGATAACCTGTGTCTATTTTTACTAAACATAGCTGCACAAGTTACATATGTGGCATTGGTGGAAACATTCATGTTAAAGGAATCACAACGTTTCTATACAGTTTGACTATAGGGCAAATTTAATCAAATGAAAATGTTGATGCATAACATTCACACACATGGATTGCTTGATTAAAATGGAGGGATCTGTTATGTGGTAATCAAGAATGATTTAATAATCATCAAGGTACACATTCTGTGATTGTTACCAAATTATAAATAAGTAATAAAGCGATATATGTGATCCCTTCCTTAAATTATTTCCTTAAACCACATTCAACACATATTCAAGAGTTTTATTCCTAGGGATTATTGTATGAGGTACTGGTTACTACACCTGAAATGGTGAAAGAAGGAAAACTTCCCAATAAGTGCATGACATATAAAGCATGAACTTACATTAGTTGAAAAATGTACAATCATACAATATGAGGAACAAGTAGTACTTTAAAAAACAACTTGTGCACTGATGACCTTGATTCTTGAGTGTGTGTTGACTACAGTTAAAACGTTCTCTTCTTTAGACCCGAGGACATTTTCAGCTTCAGGAAAACTGAACATTTCCATCAGGGAAACTTTCTATGGTAAATAATGGTTATGGTATGGGTATGGTGGAGACAGAATGAGGATGGTAGGAGATGAGAAGGGGCAGGTCTGTGCCCGGTTTGAGGTCTCCCTTTCAATCCAGTGAAATGAAGATTGGCAACACAAACACACTCAGGACTGTGCGTCCTCCTTAGCCTTGGCCTTCTGATCTTGGTCATGCCTGGTGAGGGAATAGAAGAAGGAGCAGTTGACCCATTTTATTTTTTGTCAAGGTTTCTTTGACATGAACACAGTATCACAATGTGTCATTTTTCATCAAACATCAATCAAACATTTGATGCCGTCATCTGTCTTCATGTCTACTATGGAATTATTTGCCCTGCCCTTAGTGACCTTTGCCCTTTATGAGAATCCCCTAGACTGATTTCCCTCATTACGACGGAGTTTAGTCGATGGCTAAACAAATCTGACACTGGAAACTGTGCACACGTGAACATTAGGTTATGCACTGACCACGACTTGTAGCTTATCAGCTGCAATGCATTTAGTTAAACAATAACTTGTTACCATGGTTTCTTATCAGCTATTACGAAAGAACACACGTTTGATAGAAAGTTGCTGTGCACTTATCTTCAATGAGTTGACTAAAATGATTCTAACAGAGATGATAAAGGCAGGTAAGTGACAGAAGATATTGAACGGTTGGTCAATATTTCACCACACACACCTCCAAATCCTGTAGAGCTGGGACATTCCTGCACCACCAAGAAAGAAGTTGACAGCAAAGAGGTTCCAGTTCTTGGGGATAATGACCAAAGAATATCTGGACCAAATCAGCCCTGGTGGATAAGAAAACAAGAAGCTTAATGGTTAAGCACACCAATATTTAGTAGACCGTTCTTCACAAGAACACTGTATGTTTTGGCAGAAGAGCAACAGATAGGTTTTGTTTGCAGGAACATGACGAGCACGAGCAGACGCATCAGAAAACCTTTGCCACAGATTGATCAGAGACTCTCAGAAACACTGAACTGAAGAACAACTCTAGAAATGTACGTCAGAAATTCAAGGCAGAGCTCAGCCGATCCAGTTGGCTCAGCTACATATTTTGAACACGTTGGACTGGTGGCTTTCGAAATACAGCTCATGCACTGATGTCCATTAGTTCAAGGAGAGGCTTTCAAATCTGTGAGACATTCATTCACTTCTGCCTGAATCAATGTTTCTATGGGAAATGTTTGGCCCCGTCCCCGAGGTCTGTGGGGAGTGAAGCGTTTTTAAACTTTGATGTTTCCTCCATTGTACAAATCTCTTTCAGTTAAGGCAGGAGATTTTATAATGAATAATGAAACTGTTCTTAGCTTTTATGTTAATTTCTATGGTTCAAATTAATTTTTACAACAGTAAAGCCAGTGACCATGCAAAGGTCACAACTTTAGACTCCATTTTAGACTTAATAAATGCACATTTCAAATTGACCTACTTTCTGAGACTTTATAAAGTGGCTTAACTGGTAATGTTTTTGTTTGGAGTGTATATTTGCTTTTAGTTTAAATGCTCCCTACCTCTATGGTCCACACTTATGGCTCAACCTTACCTGTGGCTGTCAGTACTGCTGACTGGGAGGTGCTGAGTTTCTCTGCTGGTCGAGTCATATCAGCCAGGCCCGCCATGACCAGACCCTGTTGTGGTGACGAGACCAGGTTACCTTCCTTCCGTCAAATCCGGTGTGGGCTATCTAGCATACTTATATAACGAATTCATTTGAAGTGATAAGACTAATTACACATAGGTGACATGTTTAGTTTATAAGTCTATGGTATGGCAATATAATGGGATGCCCTTACCCATTTAAACACCGGGGCCCAGAAGAAAACAGTCTTTGGACCTAGAATAAAAAAGGAAAAATACTACATTAGTTATTATTATGTTGTGATAAATATTTTTTACATAATATTGTTTCATTTCACACAAGCTTTCTCCTTGAAGTACCCTAAACCCCCTGCCAGGCTTTCCTAGCAGGTTAAAACATAATCCTAATACTTGTGTATCTGGGTAATAGAGACATCTTCTGATGGAAATGCATCAAAAACTATTCATGAGCTCTGTAAGCTTTGCATCACTGTTAGTTTAACAATAGCTCTTATTTGGATATTTAAATCATGATATATGTGCAGTTGTGTGCATTTGTATTTCTGGATGGGCTGAGCAATAAGGGCAGAGGATGAATTTTCATTAAATTCCCATTTTTATAGCTGTGGGAGCATCTGGTGTTTAATGAATGCAAACACTGGTTTTACAAAAAATCTCCAAAGAAAGACACGCAAACACACACCTCAAAAGGACAGAGGGGGGAAAAACATGAATGACCATAAAAAGATGCCTAGATACCAGACTGACGAGCCATTAGAGCAGAGTTCCTGAAATCCGGGCCTCGGGGTCCAGAGTACTGCTGGTTTTCTATTCTGCCAGGTAGTTTCCATGCTAGCTGTTTAAGACCTGGGATGCCAGGTGAATGCTATTAACTTCCTGGTAGGAGAGAAAACCAGCAGCTACTCTAGACCCCGAGGCCCGGATTTGATGAACTCTGCATTAACAGCTCGCCATTAGTCACCTCCCTTATTCCAACACTGCTGTAGGCAAAAAGGGAAGAGGGTGAACAAAGTCTGTCTCAGCCAATCATCTTTTAGGGAGTTGGCTTTTGTCACCACCCCTCAGTCAGGAAGTTGTCCTTGACAACCTAAACTCAATACTCCAATACCCTTGCACAGACAAAACAAAAACCAGGCTGTCACCAGTGACTACGGTGAAATGTACCAGCAAACCCTTCCATTAGTACACCCACAAGTAAAGTTAATGTCAGTGTCCTTAATGGTTGAATGTGTGTGCAAGCAACATTACTGAACTAGACAGCATAGAGAAGCATTCCACAGAATTTCAATGTGCAAAATGTTTACCCTCTAACCTTTGGAGGAAATATGAATGCAGATGTAACTCTAGGCAGAACAAAGCTGCATTCACATGCATAGGTCTGTCTGAAGTAGTACAGGTACAGGTACAGTACAGAGCGTATGTTCAACCTGTACTTGTTGAGAGGCTATTGAGAGGCTTAGCTCTCGATCATTTTGATCAGGAATCATAACTGTACAAAAAAAAAAAAATGTGATCGTTCATCCACCATCATATATGCATATGGGGCAGCCTGGTGTTTTCAAAGACTTTCATGTGACTGGAAACACAAACGCAGTCTTTCACTGCAACAGTGTTTATTCCCACATAAAGCTGCCTACACCACGACGCCATTGTGCTGAGTCAGTGATAATAAAAATGTACAGGTCGACTTTGATCTTTTAGTTTGGTAGAACAGATAGTAATTCACGTCTGTCTGGAACTGGACAGACTGTTCTCCCACCAGTTCAGCTAGTCTCCTTCTCAGATAAACCCACTGCAGACACAGAGCTTAACTGGTGTTATCCCAACAGATTAGGGTCTCCAAGTGCACCACTGACACTACATCGGCTAAAAACGAGATTACGATAAGCATCAATTCCAAGACAAGATATTACACTTTTATCATCCAAAGATAAAACTGATTATAACTTGGCGCCCAGACAACTTGACTCACATAGGTAGCGTATCTGTCAGTTTGCCAGGCGCAGCTGGACAGAGGCCCAGTCATTCATAACATAAAGCATTGACAATGATTACAAACCTCTGTAACGTTAGACATCAAAGGCACAGCTTGGTAACCAACAGGTTGGGGAATATTTGCATTACCTGCTGGGTGGTTGTACATCGGTCTCAGCTTCGCTGGCAGGATATGCTCGATTTTATCCAGAATCCTGTGGTAAGACGCTCTCATCGCAGCCATGATTGTAGATATTCAGATAGCAATGTTAGCTACTACAGTAGATATTAATTGGAACTTAAAGCTAGCTCGCTAATTAGCTTGCTAACTGCCTTTCTAAAAAGCACAAAATAAACAACAGCTTCACGCGTTGTTATCAATTGATTAAACGACCGGTAGGTTATATGACGTGAAGGGATGCTGTCTGAATGTCGACCTTCCCAGGTAGCACTACAGCCATGCTAGTGCTAACCCGACAATAAACTGGTCTGAGACCGCCGCGACGAGGTGACTTTCCTCACGGTGCAACCTACCGCGCGAGGGGACGGTACCACAGCTTTTCTCTGTTTTCATTGGCTCACTAGACCAAGACCCCGCAGATGATTGGTTTAGATAGGCTCGTAACATTTGCTGCCCGGTGTATCCCTGTTTGGCGGGTGGAGCTTCCGCGTCTATGTCAAAAGTAAGGGAGAAACAGCGCGGAAGACGTAGGGGTAATGTAAATAAAAGCTGGATAAACTATGACCTTCACGTCGTCTCAGCATTAAGAGGTGGGTAATCTCCTCTACACCCCTGGGTAGGAGTAATTGTTGATCCGGCTGCCAGACTTTTTGATAAGTCATGTATTATCCAGATAAGAAAAACAGGGAGTGGACAAAATAATGGAAACATCTAACATTCTTTGAATATCAACAATTTACAAAGAAATCCTCATGAAACACTCAAGCATAACCTTATAGAGCTCATAAATACGAAATAAGCCTTTTGAAACAGTTTTCATCTGATGCACAAACTGATGATGTACCGTATTTAACAACAAGTCTGACAATCACCAATTTTATATGTGAGTTTTTGACACTTCCAGGCACTTCCAACAAGAAAAAATAGTTGGTGTTTGACTTGCAGGTGCATCGGTCACATAAACTAAAAAATAACATGGGGTGGACAAAATCATCAATCATCTAACAACATATCAATATCAAGTATTGTGACTGGGGAGGCCATGAAGTTTGACTTCATCCTGGTGTTCATGAAACAACTCTTGAATTAGTTTAGCAGTATGTATGAATTATTATCTTGGAATATGGGGTCATCATGAGGGACATGTTTTCACACCATACAACCATACAGAGAAATAATCAGACTTAATGACTCCCACTAGATGGCTGCCCGTACCATTACAGATCCACCACCTTGTTTAACAGTTGGCAGCAGACATTGTGAGTTTGGCTTTCTACAAACGTAAACCCATCTGGATAAAGAAAAAATGACTCATCTGACCATATTACTGGTTTTGTGCCACTTAAACCAGGATATGTGTCTTTGTGCATCGACCTTGGATACAAGTGGTTTCTGAATGGCAGCCTTCCCATAAATACCAGCTTTGTGAAGCTCAAACAATTATACAAACATAGAATTTTTGTTGTGACGTTGACACACAGGTGTTGATTCAATTCTGTGATCATTTTGTAGACCATACTTTTGTGGTGTTTAGCAACTATCCTGTAAACGTCATCTGTCCTGTCGGTGAACTGTGACTTGTGACTGTGCTGTTCTTCTTTGCCGATGCAGCTTGTCCGTGCTTGGCATTCAACTTAATATGACTCGCCTGTGTGGCTGTCTTTAAAGTCCATCTTTAACTGGAGGCTACTGTAAAACAGAACAGATTTTTTTTAATAGTATTGAAGCGAAACATTAATTAATATGAAAGAAAAATGAAGTAACATAACAATAAGACATAAAATTTGGCTAATGTCAGTAAAAGTGACTATGGGTAGTCTACTAGCTAACCTGATATCCTTTGCAGTTCCAAAGTCCTGATGGATGTGGCAGGGATCACTTGTTTACAGTCCAGACCTTTGGGCACCCAAAAGGCCCCAGCTTTAGGATCTGGTACATGAACATGATGATTAAAATGCCTGTGGTTTTGTTAGGGGACAAACCTATCTAAAGTCCACAGGTAGATGGTGGTGGGGGGTTGAGCGATGAAGTTCACACTTTATAGTTCTGATCAGAAAGCCATGACAGGTTGTAGTACATGGGAGAACTGGGAGAACTGGGAGAACAAGTTTTGGTAAATTGAAGATGAAAACCATGAATACCCAACATAACTGGTTTGATTTGTTCTTCACAGCCAAGCCGGAAAGTAATTTACCAGTGATGTTGAAACCTAATGTAGTGTGACACTGTATTGATCCAGGTAGGGGCCCCCTCCAGGGAGGTTAGTGTCAGAGCTGGTAGGGAGCCAGTGGTTTGCTCAGGGGCATTTCAGCAGAGTGAATGCTTGCCGAAACAGGTCTAGAGAGGGAGAAGGAGGGAGAGAGAGAGATGTCATTTAGATTTTTTTATACACAACCACTAGTTGCATACACTTTAGATCTACTGATACTGATCAGTCGTGGTTACGGGAGCTAAATAGGCAGCTACCAGAGAGATACTGACACACACCAATACAAATTAATTTACAAATATTGTTAATATTTGTGATAATAAATTGGGTAAAATGAATCTATCATGAAAATAAACGCAAACGGCCCAGGTTTGCTGCATTTTGCTGAATTTCTGAACTTTCTCAGGGCATTAAAAAACACTTCTGGTAGCACCGCTCCACCCCGACAGCTTCTCGCGGTCCTACAACGAGCGCGCCCGACCTCTCTGCGTTGTTTGTGGGTTTTTGGGAGCTCATTATTATTTATTGGTTACAGTCGGATTGCATGTCTGCTTGAGAAGTAAACCATGCTAGTGTAGCAAGGCAGATAGCGAACAACACCAGCTAGACCATAAAGCCAGACGTGGAGAGGACAGCAGGGGGGAAGAGAGAGGTTTTCAGCACCAGCAATGCTAATGTTGAACGTCCTAGCTTGCTAGCGCTGGCACTGATCTCGATGGCAAAAGCAAAACGACGATAAAGACGACATCCAGAAGAAAGGGTTAGCTTACAATTTCAATGTTATTGTCAAAAGGCTACGCTCGGTCACAATGTCCTGCTCTGGCAATCTGGTTTGGGATGTAAATAAACGCACAATTGGATACAACGAACCTAATATCATCAGGACCAACTATTTAGGTAAGAACAAAACCAGCCTCTCGTAAGCTACGTAAAGTCAGTAAAGACGTGCTCCAGATAAAAATTTAAAAAAAAAACAGTCAATAATTTGCCACTGCACTGGTTAACCTTAGCTAACACCGCTAACCCAGCTACAGGCTTCGTGTGTGGTGGTGGATGAGACGAACTGACAGAAAAAAAGGCAAAATGACTGATAACAAGTTAACTGGTGGCTTTCTTCTGTTTCACGAGTTGCTACTCCTTCTGCAAGTTGAAAAGCTATTCAATAGTATTAGTAGTGGCAATGAATGTCATATTCTTGATGGTTTGGGGGGGGGGAGTAACGATAATTTTCTTAACTATAAATTCAGACTGTGTGAGAGAAAGGAGCTATAATTCCACCTTCTCTCCAAGAGCTGCTAGATATGTGGGCTGGGATTAATATTTGATCATAATCCTCGACACTGCTGGAATCACATTTATGTCCACATTAAAAGCTACCATTGGTTTGGCCAGAAATGACAGCATATAGGAGAGACTTTGTCAGTATAGTTGGCCACTTAAAAGATTCACAGTTTATGTATGAGCTGTGGTTTGAAAGGATCTAATTTTTTCTCAGTAAGGTTTCGTATGGTCTTGATTTAGTTGGCTCAACTTGACAAGTTGGTAAACCTCACTAGTCTGTGTGTTCCTACAGGGATAGTCCTCGTCAGTGAGATATCTGGCCGTCTGTCAGCACTGTGTCTGTCATTTGTCTTTGCCTTGTGGTACAGAGGTGTGACGCTTGTCTGTCCCCGTGTTGGTTGAGAACACAGAAGAACCACATAGAAGTAGACATACTGCTGGAGAGACAGCTTTATGAGACGTATCTGTAAGTGGCTTGACCAACACCTGACGATGGTGGAGTAAAGAGTCATTTGACTGAAGATCTAAAAGCGTATAGAGATGGGGCATGTGCCACAGGGATTTAGCTAGTGCTGTATTTAGCTTGACTGGGATGTGGTTAGGGCATTGTCTATGGGCAGGGGGTCTGCAGAGTGATCTGTGGGTCAGCCCTGTTATAGGATATATTTAGCTCAAAGGAGGGCGGGGGTTTAATGGTGATAAAATAAATAAATAAATAAAGCAAAGATATGTTTGCTATCATCTAGTAGGGGTTTCCCTGACGTGGAGAGGTTCAAGTGGTAAAGTTGCCATTGGGGTGGATCCTGCACGGTGATCAGGGAAGACAACGCACACGGCAACCTAAGGAGACAGTTGGAACACAGTATGAAGGACTAACATAGCAGCAAAGCACTGATGGATATAAAGCAGAAATAAAATGCTATGAAAACAAACTAAATATTTTGCATTGCATTTTAAGATTCAAGTTCTACTTTGGGTAGCCAGAAAAAAACACCAAGCCGTTCCATGAAACACTTTTACTTCTGTAATCAGTCGGTGATCATATTTTGATCATATTCAGCAGGGATAAAGAAGCCGTCTTGCAGCCCTATTTTGGATGCATTATTCCAATATTGATCAAGAAGTGCTCTTGTGCTGGCCAGCGTTTTTGCTCAGTAGTGTGCAGTGTTTCATTCTTTTGAAAATGCAGTGGCTATGAGAAGCACTTCAGTGACTGTGGGATTTGCTGGCCAGGGTGGTTGAGTGGTGTCCTACAACCTGTTATAGGTATCGGTAGAATAGGCGTGTACTTTATCTGTTTGATTCTGTATGTTACGCCTACCTCTAGGGTTGTTGAAAGGGATTCTGGGAAATGAAGGAAATCACTAACTGAAGCAGAGGTCGGTGAGGCAGGTTGCGGAAAGTGGATATACAAAAAACTTCATCACAAAATAACTGGAATGCAAGTTGATCACAGATTGATGATCTTTACCGGTGTAAGAGTTTCCAAGGGTAGACTTTTCCTTGAACCAGACCCCTCTCTAAATTGAAAATGACACCTCGGTTTCAGGCTTACCTTGGAGCCAGTCCACGAGGCTCAGTGTTGTTATTTCAGCAGGTCAGAGAGAGATCTCAGGTGTAAACGGATGTCTGCCATAATTCTATTTTATTGCCTTATGTAATGTACAATTGATGTTGTCTCCACACCGTGGATCCACAAGGGGATCTGTCACTGTGAAGTTTGGAACATGAGATTTCCTTCCATCTCTTACTTCATATATTTCTATATTTAAAGGACAACAAGCATGTACCGTATTCTTGTTTCTCCTTTTTATTTTAGGTCTAGTTTAATCAATATTTCTGAACAGAAATAATTCCAAGGAATCCCACTACTGTATTATGTTGGTGCTTTTATGCCCTAATGAGCTAGACTTCAGGTCTGGACTGAATAATTCAGCTAGAACTCAATAGCCACCACTGTATGTTCCTACTGTCACCCTTTATTGTCTTTTTCAATTAATTCTCTGGAGCTGCTCACCGGTATGGTATCATATTTTAAAGGAGGAACAAATACTATTCTCTCATGTCGTGATAATAGCAGACAGTTGTGAATGTTCGCTAAAACAAATTGACCTGATTCCTTATTAATGATGACATTCAAGACTAGTTTGGCAAGACTAGTTTTAAAACAGGATGGCCAAGTAAAGTATGGCCTTATCAAGCCTGTTCTGCTGCATTTAACCTTACAGCAATATAATTAGTGCAGGGCTTTTTAATTTTTTTTATTTCTCTGTACTCCTTTTCCTTTAATGCTTCCAGCAGATGCGAGGGAGGCTTCCCCTGGATGAATAATACATTACATGCTACGGAAATACTGAACGCAAATGTTTAATGTGACATTTAATCCAACCCCATAATCCCTTTGCACTTAACTGAAATAAATAAATAATTTTGTAAACATATGGGCAGCAGACAGGAAATACAAACTAGGAAACTGACATGGTAGGCTTTTAAAATGTGCCTTTTTTTTTCTGTTTTCACAGGTAGAAAAGAATTTGTCCAGAGGCTTAAACTCGAAGCGACACTGAATGTACACGATGGCTGCGTAAGTGCCTTGCAACATGTTTATGTGTCTTTTTAAATTGTGCTTATTTAAAAAAAAAAAAGTGTGTGTCCTTTTCTTACTGTCACCTGTCACCTGTCCGCTTTCTGTCTGTCTGTCTATGAAACCGTGGGTCCGACAGAGAGCAGAACTTGGGCCTCGGGCTTGCTGATGCCTCTGAGAAACCTGAAGCTGACATTACAGTCACACGCCCTGTCACTCTATCACTCTGTCCAGTACACCAGAACCAAAACAGCCACAGCACGGGCGTCCGAGGAGAGGCCGGTTCAGCAGTCGCTTTATCTGAGTCAGAACTATCACAGCAGAATGGGCTTCAGGAATGTTTTTATTTAAAATATTAGCTGTTTAATCCGAACTTTAATGTGAACAAACGTCATAGTTAAAGTTGTTACATTTCATTACAGTCCTCCCCACATAGGGCCCAACTTAAAATGTCCGTGCCCCTGCCCAAGCTGTCATTCCTTGTCTCACATCACCAGGAAGTGATAGAAGAAGAAGAAGCGGTGGCCTCCAAAGTCCCCACCGGTGCTGTTCAGACACAACCCTCACCAGGGATGTATGATGTGTTAGGACTGGTGGCAATCAAATGTCCATCTCGTCCCATCTCAACAGCCACAATAGTCATCAACAGTTGGGTACTCGTCCCCCGTTTGCAGATTCCCATCCGGACCTTATATGACCCAAATCTAAACATGTATTTTGTTTTTTTCGTCAGCCTGTCATGATTTTGGCAACGTTAGTCTGTCCTGTCCTTGCTCTCAACAGACTGTAGATTAATTGCTCTCAGATTAGTGGTATCCCGCTAATATCTGGATGGTCTGAGCGTATCCATATCCTCTTGCCTTTTGCTATGGCTTAGCAGGCCCCGCCCTGGTTGTCCTGGCACGGGAGACCTGGTGGTGCTGGTTAGGGTGTTGAAAGACAAGTAAGAGGCTTTAATTCCTCTGGCCTATGAAAGAACCCCAATGCCAATGATGAAACATGCAAGAAATGCTTGAACATGAGGCCAAACCGAGGTCCTGACCCTCTGCTGACTGAAAATCTCACAGCAGTTAGTCCATCATGGCTTCATAATGAAATATTGATTCCTGATTAATTTGAGTCACTCCTTCCGTCTCCACTAGAGATGGAGGATGCTGAATGTTTTGACACATGCATGTTACCGTGCATTACCCAGGTCAATGCTGCATATTGGTGTTGGATAATATGATAATAAGAGCTGTACCATTTCAAACATACGGGACTGGGTGGACGTAGGTGGGGTGTGTTAACAAATTTTATTTGCTGTCTTTTGATTCGACAGTCAAAATCACAAATAACCTCCCACCCTTGTTGGATGTGGCTGTAGCTTATGCTGCGTTCAAGTGATGTATTTATTGGAACGACTTCTTGGCATTAAGCAACAACTTGGAAGTGTTCATGCATTCAATCTCATTTGAAACAGTCAAAAGCCATTTCTGTAGACCTTAGTTGCTCATGATGACTATTCTCAGCTTCTGCACACATGGATTTAGTGAATGATGCATTTGATTTTACTTTTTACAGAAAACGAAACATTGCAAAGTCAAGCACAAACAAAATAAGTAGTTGCATCTTGTCATTTTATATTATCGTATACAATTTAATTTGTGCTGTGGAATGGAAGATTTCCGTGTTTCTAGCAGTGGGTCAAGTATCCCATTGCTGAAAATGTTGAGGCCATTGAGAAGTTAATTTATTTATCAAACAATGGAAGATTATGTGTCCGAAATTTAAGCTATTTGGATAATGTTGAATCAGTTTGCAGGATAATGTCGATTGCCACATAATGTCGATTGCCACATGATTTTGTTGTGCTGATTCCCACCAGTCTCAACCAGACTATAAGGACACCGTGACAAGTAAACTCTTCATTCCCCTTCAAGGCACTGAATCAATCAGATCAAATATAAATAAGAATTAATGCAATTGTATCAAATCATTGACCTGCTGAACGATGAAAGAAAGATTGTTCTAAGAATGAGAAAATCACATCCCTCATGGACAAAATATGGACATTTTGATTTTAAGAAACATGAAGGACTTAGACGAAGGTTGTGCTATGTGGACTGATGTCTGCTTTTGGAAGGTGAAGACTAATAGTCACGGCTACTGGGCATCAGGCCACTGAGTGGTCTGGTCGGCATAAAGGCCGTTGACAAAGACTCAGTATGCCTGTCTACAACGTACCACACAACACAAGATATTTGGATGTTCTCAGACGCATGTGGTGTTGTTTTTTAAAAAGACTTGGCATCTTTGTACACCTGAGTCATTTCCAGCTGGGCACTGAAGTCATCATTTACTGTGCCCTATTCACTGTGGTGACAAAGTGGTGACAAAAAAGAAAGAACATACCCTCTCTATCTGCTGTATACTCGAGGGTAGACAACTGTTATTTATTACGGACGAGGCTATCTTTCCGTTTCGATTGCATTACATGGTAGTCTACATTTAGATTACCCCTCCCCAGTCTGAATCTGCCTGTCTGTCTCTGTCTGTTGCTTAATCTTTAATTACACGAAAGAGGGAGAAAGACAGATTTTCCTACACATAACCACATAATCGAATACATTTTTAACCGACTTCAGGTGACATTGCAGCAAGCGATGTTAAAATGCAATGTGATTGGGTTCTTAAATGGGGTTAGAGAGACGGGGGACATAGACGGGCGAACGCCGAATGAAATCCTTCATTTGGAGTGTAATTCACTTTGTTGCACCAGAGGTAGTCTTGGGCAATGAAAAGCGATTGTGTAATGAGGAAACTTGCTGCACACTGACTGAGGTTGCCACACAAATAAATTAGTTTGAGAACATTTGAAGTAGGTGTTAATGAAATATTGATCCACAGAGTGACAGCAAACAATAAAACTCAATGGTCTACTCTGCTCTACTTGAGCTCCACAGCTGGATTGCAGTTGGGTAACGCGTATGACGATGGATCGGTAGTCATTTCAGCACAGTTAGCGAAAGTGAGTTGTAATTATGGGCAACTCTATTGTGTTGGCAAGGTTACCACATGGAAGTTCCTTTTCGATAGGCGCGCATGTTACGTAAATAAAGACTTCAGAGCGCTGCAGCATGCATGCATACGCACATTTGGTCTGGAATTTCTATACATGATCTCTAACATTTCATTCTTCTTAAAACGTTCGAAATCTGGAGGAGTGGACTCAGATAAATAATGTTCTATAATACCTAAATTCTATATATCTATATATCTATATATATATATATAGTATATTATTAAGCTCTTGTTTATTGGCTCTTGTTTATTTGATACACTTATTTGTCTTCGCTCTTGCTCATTTGATTTTTTTATTTGTCTCATTTTAAGAAAAGTAGGTAGCTAACTTATTGCACTCTTACCTTAACACTGGTTCTGCTCTTAGTTGCTTGTTTAGGAAGGAAATGCACTTATGATTTCTGGTGACTAGTAGTTTTCTTGCCTACCTATGTTGAATGCACTTATTGTCAGTCTCTTTGGATAAAAAGCTAAATGCCTGTAATGTAATGTTAATGTAATGTAAGGGCTTTTCTCCCCTCAGGTCAACACTATATCCTGGAATGACACAGGAGAATACATTCTATCAGGGTCAGACGATACCTTTCTGGTCATCACCAACCCATACAACAGAAAGGTAGGTAGTAATTGATGTAGGCTACATTCATACACATCTCCACTTCACATATCATCAGATCATCTATTTATGACCACATAGAGGAACTATTTTCCACGAGTGAGCACCAGAAGAGTCCTACTTTCTTGACAGCTGAACTCGGACACTTGTAGCTCAGTTGCCTTGACTTTTGCCAGACTACCCACCAGCCCACTTCATCAACCCCCTTCTTACAAGCCCTTATCTTTTTGACTCCTCCTCAGGTCAAGAAGTCTATACGATCAGGTCATCGGGCGAATATCTTCAGTGCTAAATTTATGCCTCACACCAACGACCAGGAGATTATCTCTTGCTCCGGGGACGGCATCATCTACTACACCCACATTGAGAAGAGCCCCGAGTTCAACAGACAGTGTCAGTTCACCTGCCATTATGGAACGGCTTATGAGGTACTGAACAAGAGAAACCTCTCCAGTGGCCCACTTTTACTAATTTAGGATGTTTAAATCAGGCCTCCACTTCTTTAACCTGCGTTTCCCTCTGCTGCCCTCAACCACCCTTGTTGTGTTGGCAGATTATGACGGTACCAAATGACCCCTACACGTTTCTGTCTTGCGGGGAGGACGGCACGGTCCGATGGTTCGACCTGCGCATGAAGACTAGCTGCACTAAAGAAGACTGCAAAGATGTACGGTGATATTTCCTCTCCTCAGTTAGTGAGTCGTCATGCAATTGGCTGCTCGTTTACTTGAGGGGCTTTGATAATTGTTGGTGTGCGTGTGTGTTGATCTGGTTTATTGCTCAGCCTGCCCCAAAAATAAGAAAAAAACTGTCCTCATATCATTGTATAAATATCCAGAATAACCTGTAACACCTACTGGTGCTGATCCTGGACTGGGCACAGGAGTGAAACTGGGTCTCAGAAGCAAAATGACCCCCACTGCCCCACATCTGCAATATCTCTGTAGGAAACACTGACCTGCATTAGTGTTCAAGATGATGCAGGATATTACCATGTAAGAGAAGAGATGCTGCTACGATCATCATTAGATCATAACAACAAACCCTTCCTCTTAACTACTACAAAAACCCAACTACTCTCTTTGTATTGTTTTTCTTGGCACACGAGAATTGCTTTACACGGTAGCTTTCCACACCTCATTGTGTTTGTATTGATTTCAGGACATCCTGATAAACTGTCGAAGGGCGGCGACCTCGATATCCATTTCCCCACTGGTGCCCTACTACCTGGCCGTGGGCTGCTCTGACAGCTCGGTGCGCATCTACGACAGACGCATGCTGGGCACCAGGGCTACGGGTAAACGACAACACACACACTGTCACCTTGATACTGATGTGTAGTGGGATTACATGTTGCGTTTACCTGATACTCTTTTTCATAGCGACTTCATAGCAAGTACAACAGCAGAGTTCATACAAGTGCAAGCAAGGAATGGAGGTCAAAGGTCAGAGAAATAGTGCCCCATGAGAGAAGTGCTAGAAAAAGAAACAAAAGTAAGAGCTAAATAGTAGCAGAAGCCAATTAAATGTGATTTTTTTTTTTTTATGTGATTTTTGTAGGCGCAGAGAAAGAGGGACAGCATCTATCAGTGTTCATGACCCTTTACACACTTTGCCTTTACCCCTATGGAGCATCATTAAAAAGTCTTAGTTGACAGACCAGCTAATGGACCGGGCCTACGGGGTTTCCCTGTGGGAGGACGACTACCTTTTGGAGTCTTATCCCTGTTACACTGTCTGATCTTCTGTGGGAGTTGCTGCTGTTGTTACCCACAATAGAAGCTCTCATGAATAGGCTTAAGCCCCGTTCCCCTTCGCATCCTAACCACAGCTAGTCCACCGTTCCAGCTTAAACACGCGGTCGCTCTTATTCCCCCCCCCCTCAGGTAACTACATGGGCCGTGGGACGACGGGCATGTGCGTGAGGTTCGTTCCCGCCCATCTGTCCAACAAGTCGTGCCGAGTGACATCTCTGTGCTACAGCGGGGACGGCCAGGAGGTGCTGGTCAGTTACTCCTCCGATTACCTCTACCTGTTTGATCCCAAAGATGACCAGGCCCGAGAGCTGAAGGGCCCGTCTGAGGAGAGGAGGGAGGAGGTGAGCCAACAAGCTGACTCAAGTGTTGTTTGAAAAAAAATGTCTCAATGAGTGCAGGGATTATTTTTTTCCAAGCTGTCAGGTTTTTTTTTTTGTGGTCAAAACGCTTTCATTTCTAATGGGAGTGTGAAATATTATATAGAGACGAGTAGATTTTTTTTTGTTTAATCTTCATTTTTTTCTTTTTGGTGGACTCATACCTGCTAAGTGTCGCCACATGGGAATAACGTTAAGTTTCTACTAACGTTAGACTAGTTAACCACCCGGGAGCAGGAACAGTTTGCACAAGTGTCAACAACACTGCTCTGTGTCAAGTAACAGGCACCCAATCAGGAGCCTGTTTGACAAAAATCCATCATGGTACTGTGATTCGATTGGCTCACAGTCAGAGAGCGTGTACAGTGGTCAGCAGCAAGAACCTGAGAACAGGAAAAGACCAAAGACAACTCTTACAGCTTAGTTTTTTTTTTCCCTTTACTAACATTTTTACTTCTTTACCTTACACTTGGCGTTTGGTCTTTTCGGACCCTCTTTCCAGTAAAGGGGATGTTTATTATAAACAGAGCAGTTGGCCGTGTTTGGCCGTCTGTTGCTAGTCTAAGTGCTCCTCGGGCATCACTGCTAAATCTGTGTTGGCTGATGCAGTGAGAAGAGCTAATGACCCTGAAGAGACAAGACAAGACAAGACGGGGAGGAAGACGGGGGGAAGAAGAGGGGGGGGGGGGATGGTGATAATGAAAGGGGGGGGAAAAAAAAGATGATACATTTCTGATCAATGGTCCAGATAGTGAGCGGAAGAACAAAAGTTATCAAATAGAAGATGATTCCCTCGGTTAGGGAATCTGTTAAATGTTCACATGACCGAAATACCGGGAAGTACCATACCAGAATTTATAAAGCAAAATGAAACATGAAACAAAATGAAACATGCATAATAAAGTAGTTTCTTTAAGATGCTGGTGTAGTCTACTCTGTAGTGGAAATGTCTTAAACTGCATCTAACAAAAAGAAAACTACAATAATTGCCTGCAGTTGGACATATTACTTTTGCATCACCGTGTATTTAGTTCATCAAATCCATTTGGTTAGAGTTTAGTTTGGGTTATGAAGTTCTGCATGTCCAAGACTGTAAAGGGTATGACTGTCCCCGTAATCACACACACACACACACACACACACACACACACACACGCACACACTTGAGTGTTTTACATCGAGCAGATGAATTGATGTGTTGACTGCGAGTACGGGGGTTTCACGTGGGACGAAATGTGCTGGATCATGGTGCCAGTGCTTCAGATGCCTCGTGGTGTGTTCAGCTGTGTCTAGATGCAACCACCACGCGCATTCCTTTCCAAATACAGCGACCGACACAGGCGATGTTCCACCACCCCCCAAAAATAGTCCAGGCCAAGGTGCGGGGCTGCCAAGGAGAGTCTCATTACCCCTTCTCTCTTCCCTTTTACTCCACTTGACCCGACGTTGATCTCCCCTCTCTCTGCCTTTCCCTCCACCTGTAACCGCACTTGTTCTCAGGGCCTTTCTGCTTCAATCCCGTCAGCCCTTTTTCCCCGTCTAGCCCCTACTATCTCTCTCTCCCCTGTCGTTTATCCCATTGTCTCCTCAGCCTCCGTTCCTTTTCACCGCCTCTCACCCGTGTCCAGACCTGACGGCGTTTTCCTGAGTAAAGCCGTTGATACCCCCCCTCCCCTAACCCCATCTCCGTTTCTGGCTCTCAGCGTGTTGTCCTGCACCGAGAGGAATGGAGTGGAAAGTGAAGGGAACCTCAGTTATGCAGCTAGAAGGGAGGGGGGGGGGGGGGGGGCAGTGCCAGAGACGAGCAATGTTTTGCTTTGGCAGCGGGGCTATTTTTGACCACACTTTGACTGGCAGATTGCTAATCTTCCTGTGTGTGTGTGTGTGTGTGTGTGTGTGTGTGTGTGTGTGTGTGTGTGTATGTGTGTGTTTATTTCCACAGCTGAGGCAGCCCCCGGTGAAGCGCCTCCGTCTACGCGGTGACTGGTCTGACACTGGACCCCGAGCTCGCCCCGAGAGTGAGAGAGAGAGGGATGGTAAGAGGACAATGAATCATTACCCCAGCTGACACATACACTCTTCTCAATACGGCGCTGCTCATTCAGTTTAACCAACACACAATGCCTTCACCTTGTATGAAGCTTTCTTCCTCCAATTCTGCTCTCAGTCCCTAATAAATGCGTTTATGCACTTTGCACGAAAACAAATGGCAAAACATGAATCTCTCTTACTACCTCGCTCACATACAGACAGAGGCACTGCCCCATTTTGTTTCTGAGGGTCCACATGGGTGGTCATAACAACAGCAGCCCAGCAGACCAATGTTCATGTTGGTATTAAAGGGTAATTCCGGGATTTTTCAACCCGGTCTCTATGTCCACAAAATCGCCTAGCCTAGGATCAATAGATCCCCGAAGTTTGGGAGCTGCTCCGGTCCATCGGCTCAACCGGCAGTCGCGTAACGGCGGCTCAACGGCGTTAACGTAATCCGTAAGGGCAAATTCGGCCGGTCAAAGTACGTCTACTAAAAGTGCTTGTTTTTGTCACGGACGGGCTCAGATTGTTATTCGTGTGTCTGACAACATTACCGAAAGGATCGCTACAGAAATAGACCGTTTTTAACCAGAAATAGACCTTTTTTTAACAATAACTCTGAACTCTGAACGCTCAACTCTGACAAAGCTGTTTTATGAAAGCAAGAGGTTTCACTGTTGCAAGGATCGAGGATCGTGTAAACAACCGTCCTCTATCCGACAACAGTGAATACCACACTGATAGGGTGATATACCTTTTAACTGATCTGAGGCTGTGTTCCCGCCCCCCATATATTGTGCTTGGACAGCTCACAAAAACCAGTAGTCTGCATCATGTTTCCTCAAATGTAGAAAGCGCTGTACTCGGCCTAAAAAGAAGCCAGGCACATCGATTTTTCTAAAGTTGACGCTTTCCCTTCATCTTGCGGCCACCTTCTTAGACTTTTTAGAATTAAAAAAGTGGTGGTATTTTGGGGGGGAAAGCAGAATAGTGTGAACAAACCCATATGACATTATTTCTGCACTCTTCTAGGAGAACAGAGCCCCAACGTGTCTCTGATGCAGAGGATGTCGGACATGCTGTCTCGCTGGTTTGAGGAGGCCAGTGAGGCTCAGAACAGCAGAGGAACCCGACCTCAGACACGACCCAGAGGTGAGACTCAAAAACGGTCTCAACACTGCAGCTCAAACAGCCTGTGCATTTTTTTTAATACTCCAAATTGTGTCGCAGTAAATAAATAAATGAATCAGAAGGTCTTCAGTTCACGTTTCAGAAACCCGTAGTCACCCTGTCAAGATTGTATACGACCATTTTTGTTTTCTCGTCTCCAGGAACAGCTCTCCGCCCAGAGGCCCCGTCTGCTGCCCCGGTGGCCCCGTCTGCTGCCCCGGTGGCCCCCGCAGAGGCCCCCACCACCCAGGGGCCCAGCGCTCCCGAGAGGCCCATGGAGACCGACACAGAGGCACCTGCCAGTCCTGCCAACCCCACCCCCATGCCGAAATCCACTTCCTCCTCTTCCTCAGGGTCATCGTCAACAGTTACGGCGCCTCCTCCTTCCAGCTCCTCGTCAATGGAGAGCTCGGCCCCTTCCTCCTCCCCCCTCACCTCCTCCCCCGACTCGGAGCAGAGGAGTCAGGCTGACGCTGCCGGGACCCCGACCCCGACACCGACGCCTACACCCACCTCGGATCCTGCCCTGTCGGGTAAGAGTCTTCTCCTAGCACACCCTCCAGAGTGTCAGTCTGACCAGCTGTTTTCTTCTGTGCACGTTCACACAAAGTAGCAGAAATTCCCATTTGTAGCTCTTCAATGCAGCAAGTATCCTACCTCTTCTTTCTGTTTCGTGTGTGTGTGTGTATGTGTGTGTGAGTGTGTGTGTGTGTGTGTGTGTGTGTGTTGGAGCCACTCCACTCAAGCAGCAGCCTCATCTCACTCTCTTTTCCCCCCAGCATCCTATGTCCTTTTTTTTATTTCTTTCTTCGCCTCACTTTCTGCTCCTCCCTCTCTTCACCTCCTCCCCCCCTTCCTTCCTAACCCTGCATTCACTCTCCCTTTCTCCCCTCTGCCTCTTTGTTAGAGTATGGTCCTCATCGGCTCCCGGTAAGTTTAGTGTGTAGGCGTTTGCAGAGGTTACTCCTGCTGGCCGACCCCCCAGGACAGGGTCAGCGAACAGCCCCTTCTACTACTGCAGCTGCTGGGAGACAGTCACAAAGAACTGCTGGTGCTGGTGCTGAGACGCGACCCCGTACAGGTTACCTGCCCCCCCCTGACCCACGGCACCCCTTTCATACAAACTTGTCCGCCTGGCCTCTCCCCCCATCCTCCCCCATCCCCCTCCAGGCATGGCAGAGATGTGGCTTTGTTCAGAGAGGGTTTCGATTCTAGGAAGAGCTGATTTCGCTCGAACTGATCCCACAATTACCCCTCCCATTCACCCAAGAATGCAGCTTGTCTTTATTAACCTCTATAACTATCACCTTTCCACTGTATGCTCAGCCCCTCATTCACAATTACTCTCCCTCCATCACTCCACTTGGCGCTTGAGTGTTCAGCTGTGACTCCCTGTTCGGAGTGGCACCAGCCAACACGGAGCACTGCTTTGGCGTCCCCATGGCTTGTGTGGTGACCCATGTTTATGATCAGATGTCTTAACTAGAGTGTCACTGATAAAAGCTCAGTGCTCCTATGTTAGCCAGATAATACAGTTCTGAGTAACCAGAAACATCTGGACAGATTCATTGTGGTTTGCTAACATACCAATGTGAGAGTTGCAGCTCGTTGGACAGGTTGTGTTTAACTCAACCGGTGATGCATCTGATGCTCTTTAATTCATAACCGGATAGACCATAGCTTACACAGTCAGAGTTGCAAAGCAGAGAAGTAGGACTATTGTTTGACAGTCCTGATTTGTGCTGCTATTAGACTGTGTTATTTCAACTAATTTAACAATATGTTCATGAGAAGATCCAGTGTCTAGCACCTCTTACGTTTTAACGCTCAAATTGTTTTGAGGTTTCAAAGACGTATGCTAACAAACTGTTGTTATATGATTTGTATTTGCAATTGTGCTATACCAAGCTAACCACTAGTGCTGCTTGGTGGTTGTCATACAGGTTTATTTTGGTTGGTACTACATTGTAGGAATACATTTCCGTCAGCTCTCATTAGACCTGTAATGAAAAGCATGTGTGAACTTAATACCCATGTATTGTTTTAGTCTTGTTTAGTTAGTTTCTCTATGAACATAATGAGTGTTGGAGATAAGAGACTAAAACAGACAATAGTCTTCCCTGGTTCGCACAGCGTTACTTGATCAGATGAAGCTCTTCCTTTGGCTGGTTTGACAGCTCTTCCTGCTTGGCCTCGGATCCTTTTTAACATGACATTGAACTTTAACCTCTGTGTGCCCTGACTGTGTGAGCCCTCTGGCTTGACCTCTCTGTCCGATGTTTAGTCAGTCTCATTTGTGTTCCAGATTCCCCCTCGTCTGTGGTAAACAAACAGCTGGGATCCATGACTCTTGATGAACAGCAGGGTGCGTCCCCCCCCCCCCCCCCCCACCTGCTTTATCTTCTCTGCCCTCCCAGACACTCGAACCTCTCCAATCTTTCTTCCCTTCTTTTTCCTTTTTTTGCTTTCTCTCTATCCACCACTTTCCCACTTGTTCCCGCCCCACCCTCTTTGCCCCTGTGTGTGATGCAGCTTTTGTATTTGCATGGGACATCTCAGGGCAGTTCTTTTTTTAATAACATACCTATGGATAGATAGAGCATGTCTATCTGATCCAAGCTAACAGGCCCTGTTTATTTTTGGGAAGCACTATGCCCACTATTGTCCCTTTTTCTGTTGAAGAATCTCCATCTCTGTTGATTTTCCCTGTTGGTCAGTGGTTTGGATCATATTTTGTCTTTCCCAATATTCTGTTCAGCTTGGAGCTTTAAAGAACGTTGTTTATTCTCAATTACTTCCTCAAACACCTCCTCCAACCAGTATTGAGTTTAAACAAGTTTTTGTACAAATATGTGTTTCCTTTACATTTCCTTTACATGTAAATACAATGACAATTAATCATCTGGCATTACTGGTCAGCCCATACAAAAAATAACAATCTAATTGCAAAGATAGCCACGAGCAGACATTATGGGGTTCAGGCCCTAAAGGCCGTCAGTGGTCCAGAGCAGTATGGGGATGGTCAACTCAACCCTGGTCAACCCTAGCAAGTTTCATAGAGACATGAACGTCCATCCAGAGATACAGTGACCGTTATAACCTGCATTACAGGCATCCATCACGGGGTCAACATTGCTGCCATTGTCTTCACAGTGCTGCCAACTGACCAAGCATTGATTGATTTGAATGAATTTGGTTTGCATGTTCCAGGTAGAGATCTTAAAGAGTATTGTAGTGATACTTTGAACCATCCTTCAGCCTTTCTATAATAGGCCACACTCACATTGACCAATCGCAGCCAAACTTTATTGTATTGACAACTTGGCCGTAGAGCATATACCATATGTCATAAGATTCGGTTAACCTAATTTTAAGGTATCGATTTTTGGCATTTGTGCCACACCCTATTGATTGATTTTAAAATGCATTGATTGTTGTGCTTAATGTAGAATAGATCTACCAAGTTTCATCTTGATTGGACAAGCTGCCATGAAGTTATGACCCCTTTTGTTGTAGGCCCTGCCCTCTTGCAGCTTCATTGATTCATATCAGCCAAATGATTGACGTTATGAAAAATCTGAACGTTTTTAAAGAGCTTCTTTCATAGATAGTAAGAGGTTTTTCAAAATGGGGAAATGCCCGGCGTGGCTCAAGTTGTAGAACAAGTCCCGCTGAATATTTGTACCAACATATTCATGTCAATCAACCTTATGATTTGGGAGTCATAACGATCTTTGATCATAGCACCACCTTCTGGTCAATTTGGATCATATCGTTAGCCTCATAGCATAATTGCCTAAGTCATATTTTAAGGTTTTCAGAAAAGAAGAAAAAACACATTTTTCTGCCCCATAGAGTAGAGTTAGGCAGATATCACAATTTGGCCAAAATATGACTTAGGCAATTATGCTATGAGGCTAACGATATGGTCCTGGAATTGGCACTGGACTGAACCACAATAACCCCCACATCTACAAAAATCAAATCTAACGTCAATATGATATTGGTTGAACATCCTTTGTATGACTGTATTAACCTGTTGAGGGTTGTTATGAAACCTTTAGGAGCTTGGACTTTAGTGTGTATTTAGTGTGTTTTTGTGTTTCCGTCTCACTTGTCTTGTGTTTCTGTTGCTGCTGATACTTGATATCGTTGTCTTCCTCACAGCGTGTGTTCGTTTGTCCACCCTGTCAGTGTCAGCTGCATGTCCCCATTCTATTGTGTACTGTCATTCAATGGGAAGTGATGCAACATAAGGTTGCATGTTTCCAGTGTGGTTTGCAAGAACCTATAATGCAATATGATTAATAGGAAAATCTTCGAGGTCTCATCACTCAAATCACAAAATGATTGGGTTAGTAATAATTCATTCTCACTCCTTCTCTCTCTTCCCTTGCCCTCTCAGGAGGACCAGAAGCTGTGAGCGCAGCGCCGGCTGATCCTGGCTCTGCAGCAGCCAGTGGGTCAGCGGCCCCCAGCATCAGCACCCCCACCACCGCTGGTGCTGGCACTGGTCGACCCAGCGCAGCAGAGCCAGTCCTAAGCCTACATTACAGCTCAGAGGGAACCACCACCAGCACCATAAAGCTGGACTTCACAGACGAGTGGTGAGTGCTCAGTTCACTAGTGGGAGAGAAATGTCCAGTAAAGGCAAGTCTGAAACTCTCTGAAGACTCTTACAGCTAAGTTAACCTTTACTATAGTGATGTTGCAGCATTTGAGAATATTTTGTTCTTGCACCTTGAACACACAACATCCTAGAGAAGAGAGAAGCTGTTGTGTCATTGCATTGCAGATACTCATCAGTGAATTAAAGTTCAATGAAAATTCAGGTTTTATGTTTCACATAGTCCGTAACCATGCTTGATCAGTTTCACATAAATATATTTGAACCATAGAATCCTTGTATGCAAGTCTGCACATAGTTTGCATCAATGGACTGACTGTGTTCACAGCGTTGGAGGCTTCACTTTTCTTCCTTCCTGTACAGGAGTAGTAGAACGTCCAGCTCCAGAGGCAGTGGAGGACCCAAAACCTCTGAGGCTGTAGCTGTTCAGGCCAGAGAGAGCCTGTCAGCAGAGAGCTCAGCATCAGAGCAAGGTGAGTAACCTCCAGTCACAAAAGCACTGATCGTGAAAATGCTGCCTTGATATAATTTGCAAATATTGCAATTCCTACGTATGACTCCTGGTTTGTTTACATCCTCCCTCGGGTTCTCCAGCCCCATCTGAGACCTCAGGCCAGAGCAAGCCCGCTGCCAGCACAGAGCCGGTGTGTGAGGCTTCCTCCTCCAGCCCCCACGGCAGCTCGGCAGCCCAGGCCCCGGCAGAGGCCTCCTCCGGGGGGGCCGGCACGACACCTTCACCCCTAGAGAGAAGCCAACCGGAGGGTATGGAGGACACGTCAGGGGGCTGCAGGAGACAGGAGCCCACTGGAGTAGAAGGCCAGGAGGGAGAGGGGGGCCAGGGTCAGCCGGCACGGGGCAACCAGGACTCCGACGACAGCGACGACGACCCAATTCTCATCCCGTCAGCGAGGTACAGAGGAGGACAGGGACAGAGGTATGGACTCACAGTGTAATGCCTACATAATACACTTGAAGTCATGTGTTTCTATACACACAAGTATCTGGTGAGCGAGAAAGCACGCTCACACACACACACACACACACACACAAGTTCAATGCAGGTTGTTAACTATTAGTCTCAAATATTGTTCTTGTTTAACGTGACATTTGAAGGGTGGGTATTCTGCTTTGTTTTTGTGATGCCTTGCCATTGACTATTCTACTACACGTGTAGATTTAATTCCAGAGGATCTGCGGTAGGAGATAGAATGATCAGGTAAAGTCTTTGCACTGGCAACTCAAGCATCTAACCTTTCAGGCGTATGATATGCAGTCAAGTACTTAAAGGAGATTAAGGTTTTTTGTGTTGGTTTGGCCAGTTCACTCGCAAAAAACTAATTCACATGACTAACTGTAGTGTTAGAGCAGGGGTGTCAAACTGTGTGCCATGGAGGGCCGAGAGTATGCAGGTTTTCGTTCCAACCCAAGAATACAGCAGGTGATTTCAGTGATTACCACACCTTCAACCAGAGAGGAGGGACTAATCAGTGAAATCACCTGGTGTATTCTTGGGTTGGAACGAAAACCTGCATACTCTCGGCCCTCCATGGCACACAGTTTGACACCCCTGTGTTAGAGTGTGCCATGCATGTGTATACTGTCACCGCCAGTGATGTGAGCTGCACCATTACAGCAGTGTTTTTAAACGCTACACACGGGAGCGAGTCGGAGAATGGAGAATGTCCGCATGATGTCCAGATGGAAAGGAGCCATAAATAAAAGTCTTGATTTCCTCAATGGGATTTATTGTGAAAAAGAGATTGATTTTCTTTTTTCGTGTTTGCCTTTGAAATCATTTGATTAATGCATTACATGAACCAACGTGTGCCTGCTTGAATTCAGCAACATTGCTGAAGGGGAAGGCGATATATTATTGGTCTGATATTCAGGTGGGATGGAGCAAGCAGATGTTTTAACTTTGTGGCTGCTTTCTAGTTTGGAGATGTGTTAATGAGATCATTTTGGTTGACTAGATCAGTGGTAGCATCATTAGAGGCTGTCTCACCATCGCTGTCAAGGCTTGAGAGAGATAGAAGCATGAGGTTGCTTCCCTTTTTTTTAATGTACTTTGTATAAACATGTATTTACTTGCTTGTGTTTCACAGACGTTCAGCAGCTGCCCGTATCCAGGAGCTGTTCCGCAGGAGGAAGGAAAGAAGGGAGATGGAAGAAAGTGAGACCCAGAATATCAGGAGACCCTCAGTCAAAATGGTCTACAAGGGCCATCGCAACTCCAGGACGATGGTACAGCTCCGATTTAGAGACCTCAGGGGAAAGCCTCCAGTAGTTCCTTAATAAGTAAAAGTGGAGCCAGGCACATGCTTTTCTGAAACTTGGAGGTGATCTCATTTCTTTTATGTCCAGATAAAGGAGTCGTGTTTCTGGGGCAACAACTTTGTGATGAGCGGTTCAGACTGCGGCCACATCTTCATCTGGGACAGGCACACCGGAGAGCACCTCATGCTGCTTGAAGCCGACAACCATGTGGTCAACTGCTTACAGCCGCACCCCTACGACCCCAGTGAGTTACACTCCAGCAAGGTCATGTGAGTGTTTATCATGTTGATGGTGTGTGTTTGCATTCATTTTCTGTTCTGTTTCAGTTCTGGCCTCATCAGGGATAGACTACGATATCAAGATTTGGTCACCTCTAGAAGAGTCGCCATCGTTCAACAGAATCCTTGCTAACGAGGTAAGACTGGCAGGAGATTGGTGGAAGCGATGTTAAGTTGAGCTCCCGTCTTCTGTTCCTGACCAGATAGGAGGTACATCTCATTAAGTCTTGTTAGAGCTCATAGTAGATTGATAACTCTCCGTGACATCGGCTTCACAACATTGTTTGTTGTTTAAAAGAGTACGCTGAGAGGATTGCAGCTAGCAGTCCTCATGGGTGGAGCCAGACAGAATCTGAGAATTTAACTCTCAAACATTACTCTACTTACACCTTTTACCTATAGATATAGTTGTAGTTGTTCTTCAGCTCTCTCAACATGACAGCCAGCCCCACTCCCACCCCTGCCCCAGTGAGCCACAAGTCCTTAACAACTTTCTGTCCTCGGTCTTTTCTATCAGGACAGCATTCCCTCCCTACATTTCATGAGGAAAAGTCTGGAGAGCTGTTTCAGTGAAATGGTTTGTCAAATTCAAGTCTCCCTCTCTCATACCTTTTTTCCTTTACCATTCTTCTCTTCTTTCAAGGTAATAACTCGGAATGAGTTGATGCTAGAGGAGACGAGGAACACGATCACAGTCCCAGCATCTTTTATGCTTCGAATGCTGGCCTCCCTCAATCACATCAGATCAGGTACACGCACTCACAGAACCTGCTTATTTATTTAAGCAAATTGTGATTGAGATTTTCCAGTTAAAAGAATTTGTGCATGGGAACCGTGTCGGGTACAGTAGTACAGTAAGCCTCTTACTGTTGTCACAGAAACCAGTCGTGGTCAGTTCCTTAAATGGCTACCAGTGTCACGTGCCCTCCTGTTTTTAGCTCTTTGTTTGCCTTCTCTCGTTCTGTTTCTGTCTCCATCTTCTCACCATCCCCCTTTCCTTTCTATAGATCGATTGGAAGGCGATCGCTCTGAAGGTTCTGGACAGGAGAATGAGGACGAGCAGTAACCAGCTGGCATTTTATTTTAAACAAAACCCCATTTCTTCTTGCTGTAAAGCACTTGAAAATCTGAGATTTGTACAAGTATACTGTAGAATACTTCCTTATGAAAATTAGTTGAATTTCTAGCCCCACTGTTTTTTTTAAGATGACTTTCTTACTGATGTTTCTGTATGAGGGAAATACTACATCTGTGTGAATGTAAGGGCAAGGAAGTCAATATACATTAAGCGTGAGAAAAATATGATGGCTGTGTGCAAGGATGTTAAGTGCAATATTATTTTGTTAGGAGAAAGTGAGCTTTGATCAGTGTTAAAGTGTGACATTTCTTATTTGTAGCACAAGGCAAAGAACTCAAGTTTATGTACTGCAGTGGCAGTTACGCATGCACACAAGAACTTTGATTTAAGCAAACCATACTTTGAGTATGCTTTAAATTTGTTGTTGAAACAAAAACAAACAAAGCTGTGCTTCTTGTCCCCAAAGCGTTAAGTCAACAAAATAATCTTTTGCCAAATTTGGAAAAGTTAAATGGCATCTCAGAGATGTATCTGTATTTGGGTCAAGTAGATAGATAGCCATACTGACTGTGCAACTGGCCTCTCACAAGCCAATGAATGAACTGATGAATTAATTCCAGAAATAAAGAACAAGCTGATCTTTGCACATTGATTCCCACAGTGATTCGAAGACTGGTAGAGTTTAAGTCGACTCTAGACAGTAGACTAGATAGACAAGGCCAACCCACCTCCGATAAAGGATCGGTCACACAGCCGTTGTAGGTGGAGGCCAATGCTTGGTCAAACTGCTAACACACTAGGGCCTATTATTACAACCCACCTACCCACCCTCTCCCACTCATTCACACAAGGGGAAAAGTGAGGGGACTAAAGTAGTTCTGAGGAAGTACACTTCAAGGTCTCTGGTTTAAGTTTTTGACAAATTGGCAGTTGTTGAGGTCCTTTCACTCTTTGTTTACAACGTCCCTGTTTGCTCAGAAAATATTTATCTAAAAAAAAAAACTTTAATAGAAGAATCTTAATACAAAACTTTAATGCAAATATTTGTATTAAAAGTTATAGTGGAAATCAACAGTTTAATACCTCTGGTGGTGTATTGCTTTTTCTTATAAAGTAGTACCGTACACAATCATAATATGAAAATACAATGAGGTAAGACTGAAGTACCAGAATCGGCAGTCGTTCAGTTTGTGAACTTGTGCGCTACTTCATTAAAAAAAATTAAATAACTGATACTCATATTGAAATTGTGGAGTGTATAAATGCAGGTAAAGCACATGTACCACTGACCTATTTACTAATCTACAGTGTTGTAGTTAAAGACCAGTCTTAGTCTCAGACACTTGCATCTTTTGATTTGAGTTAAATTTCCCCCCAAAGGTTAAATTGACTTTGTAGGATGATCAATATGCCAAATGGTTTGACATGGTTTTGCAGTGCTCTCAGTATGTACACAGTATTATGAATAATGCCACTGTAGTTTCACCAAAATAGCAAAAGTGAATTCATCGCCTCAGGAAGGAAGACTCCTTTGACTACATTTCATGTTGCCTTGGTCTTGACTACAACACTGCTAACATACTCCTCCATCTAGGACCGTATAGAGTAACACTGACATGATGATAATCACTTCCTCTGACCTGAGGACGGATTCCATTAGAGGACGTACATACTGCATGTTCAAGTGCAATTATATGTACACGAGCATGTCTGGGAACCATCTTAGAGCCTTGTTCTACTACGCCTGATAAATTACTGTAGGTGACCCAATACTACAAATGCTGGCTAACAGATTCTGTTGACATGATGAGGCACGTGTTCATGCAGATTGAAATACAAAAGTTTTGATATAGTAGTAAACAAATTACTAAAACATTGGACCATTTAAGTTACAGTAGTTAAGGCTTCCTATTTGATTACATACAATTTCTTTCAAGGCACTCGTACACTTGGTCCGACACAGTGGAATGAACAATGTGGCGCTTATTTTTTTTCCTAATGACAATTTCAAGTATGGACTAGGCGTGTAGATGAACTGGACTTGGCATCACAAGGACCGGTGTTCAGGATGGTCACACTTCGTATTATAGTGTGTTTGCAGGTGGGAGCCCTTGCAGTTTATGAAGATATTGAAGTAGATCTATACAATGCCCAATATTTGGAGAGTTCACTTGTTTAGGATGATTATTCCTCCCGCGCTTCATCTCTGTCATCTTTGACTATCCCTTCATCTATACTCTCCAGCCGTAGTCTCTGGCCGTCCAGGTATCGGGGTCTGGGTGCTGCCCTGGTTATGAACAGCCCCCCTGGCAGAGCTGAACCGTCCCCAAACAGGGTGAGCTTAGCGTCACTCTCTATAGCCTTTGCCAGGCAGGAGGCAAAGGTGTCGAGAGATTTGTGTATCTCTGCGTGGACTTGGACGGTGGATGGGATGGTGCTTTCAGCTGAGGAGAAAATGCAGAGATTTATAATTTGGATCGGTTAAGTTCGGTTTGAATTTCTCGTTTTCATTCATCCATTCCCTCTTCACAGCTCACAGTGCATCTAGTAGTCTCCTGACCCAAACCTCAATGAGTATGAAATGAGTTCCCTCCCCTCTAATCTCCCCTTTCAAGGTAGGAAATGACAGATACCTTTGGAATGCTCCACCTGGTCTTCAAAGGTGACTGAGCTCCTCCTCTTCCCGGCTGTATTCCCGTGGTAGTGGAGATGGGAGGAGCCGTCGGTGGAGAAGTTATCCAGCAACATCACATCTGTACCTGTGTGAGAAACGTGATCGATACATAAGGGTTACTTAATAGGTTTTTTAAAGCGAACAGTTTACAAGTACAAACCAACTCTACTATCTGAGGCAGAGCGGCCACCACAGCCAATGGAAGAAATGCCAATGACGTGCACTATCACTATTTGTTCGCGTTACACATGACATTACATGCCCCACCTATGCAATCCAATACCAAAGGCATAAGGTGTGAAGCAAGAATGTGAGGTTGACCATACCTGTGGGAGTGTGTTGCAACAAAATAAAGACCATCTGCCAGCAATTTCATAGGTGATTAAACATTTAAAAGTGCAATGAATCGCTTTATCTTCCCTTTATTTTCAAAGTAAAATCACCAGTCTGGCTGTAATGCATGAATACATGATAATTGATTGTAGAAACACCTATATTAAGGGTAATTGAATGGTTTCCCATTTGCAACACTCACATGAGTCCTGAGTGAAACTGAAACCAGTGTCTCCTGTGCTGCTCCCAGGGGCCACCAGCTGCCCTCCACCAGCCAGCATGGCGGTCAGGTGTGGTGGCATACCCAAGTCTGATGGAGAAAACAACAGGTTGATCAGGGATCGGCACACAATACGGCAACAAAACGGCAATCTCAAGTCTATGATTTGGTATCGCAATATAAACAACAACAACAGGTCCGATAAAATACATCCATACCAATCCAAATTGCAATGACTTCAATATACCTGTCAAAACGACTTGGTCAAATCTGTAGGTCACAAGGTCAATGCTGTTCTCTCACCTGTGATTCTGTTGGAGATGCTGAAGAGACGGGATGTCCTCTGCCGCATGGCGAATGACTCTCTGTAGTAGCGATCTCCGAAGCACATCCCCAGTAGCTCCTTCCTCACCGTCTTATTCCAGAGACCATAGATGAGTGGATGGCACACGGCGCTGCAGAAGGACAGCCATGCTACCAGAGTCTCCAGGCCCTGAGATACACTCCCCTGCCCCCATAAGGCCTCGGTACACACCACCACCACGTACGGCCCCCAGGTCATGAGGAAGGTGCCTATCACCACCAGAATGGTGACAAAGGCCTTGCACTGGCTCCCTGCGTACACCAAGCTCCGCCGACTTCCGTTAGAGGACGTTGAGGTGCTCGAGTTCTTACGTCCGTTCCTCTGCGCTCCGGTGGAGTCGTCCTGAGCCACGACAACAGTCCCACAGTGCACCTTCCGGGCTTTCATGCGGGCGACGCGGAAAATGACACCATAGCAGGCCAACATGGCGAAGAACGGAGGAAGGTTGCACCACGTGACCCAGAAGGCCGTGTAGCCTGGCTCTCGGTGCCAGGACGCAACACAGGTCCACTTGAAGCAGTCGAACTCAAAGGAGGACCAGCCGAACAGAGGGGGCAGACAGCCCACCAGGGAGTGCAGCCACACGTAGGCAATGACCACGACTGCCCGGTTCCCTGTGATCTTCATGGGGTAGATCATAGGGTAGAGCACTGCATAGTACCTGTTGGGATGAGAGGAATGTAGTGTGGAAACCGTGGAAACAGGCAACTCAGCACCTTTCTCAAGGGAGCCTTCTGGTCCAAGCAACAGAAACTTCAATGATCGATACAGAATCCTTGGCTAGAGGCTGTACTTTGTTCAACAACACTAATATGTGTTTACATAAAGCTGCTGTGAGGACGGAAAGGGGGGGACTCAGAAGGGGAACAAAACACTCACTGTAATCTGAAATCCCCAAAGGTGAGTGGCGTAATTATGAAAGCAGTCACAGAACAGTGACTGTTTGCTACAGAGCAACATTAGGTCTTTGTAGTTACATTTTACACTCACTTGTAATCACTCATGAGAGGGATAACATTAACAATTTGAACAAGACTAGCATTCACTGTTAATTACAACCAACTTTAAGTGCCATTCCTCTGAACACCAACCTCAATAAATGGTGTTTTCTGGCATACTACTCCTTAGAAAGCTATAGAGACAATCTATAACCCAAAAAGCTGAAAATAAGAGTTAAATAAGCTAGATCAGTTAGATCTCTGCAGAGTATCAGACTTTTACTTCCTAAAATAGGAAGTAGCGAGGAAAATAATCTAAGAACTGCAAATGAATGGTGCATTTGCTTCAGTTGACATTGACAGTTATTTTGTGTTAGCTAAATGCTTGTCACTTGAGCTGGGGAAAACTCCAGCAGATAACCACTGCTGGAGTGTGTGGTTAACCACTCTTACTTGCAAGTGTACATATTGACCTAAAGGGGAAATACACCCTAAAACATAAGGTGTGTTATTCCAATAACCGTGGCCAGTTAAGCCTTGATGTGTGAACATGTTTCTTCCTATGCTGGAAACAGGAGAGACAACATTTCTTAGCCCTCAATGAGTTGACTGGTATATTTTAGTTAGCAGTAACACAGAAGGGTTACAAACCTACACCCAACACCTGAGAGCTGCCCATTACAGTGACGTACTTCGGTGGGAGTTGATGAGAAAAGTGAGTGTGTATCTCATTCAATTCCCCTGTCCTGATTTTACCAGTTGGTCCGGGAATTCAAACATCCTAGCTCTTGCTTCTCTAATCATTAATTAAGGTTGTCAAAAGACAAATACTTGATCTGGCAGCAAATACTGTAGCACCTTTGTGGAAACAGTGACAGTACTCATGGTGATTTTATGTGGATTTGCGACCTTCCCTGGTCTAACATTACGATGAAACAAATCTCAGTTGGATTTAAAAGTTCAAACAAACATCCCTATGTGTGTCTCCAGTTAATTATCAGTGGAGCAGCTCCAGGTTCCCTAGTTAGTCAAGTTCATAAACAAGCATAATTTTGAGCAGCCTAAGATGATAGGAATAAAACTCAATTATGTTTTCGACATGATACGCTCAATTGATCTCATTATTTCAAAAGGCATGGTAAACCTCTAATAACAATGTCTACAACTATGGGAATTATCTGTGCAGCTTGGCACTAACCTGTCAATGGCAATAGCTCCCAGAGTGAGCATGCTGGCAGAGCTGATGAGCAGATAGAGAAGGGCAGTGAAGTTGCACCACACCACTCCAAACACCCACTCCCTCTTTGCAGAGCTCACGGCCACAAACGGCAGCACCAAAACGGACAGCAGCAGGTTGGACAGCGTTAGGCTGAATACAAACTTGTTGCTGGGCGTGAGCAAGTAAGGCCTCCGATAGAGGGTCGCCACAATCAGGAAGTTCCCCAGGCAGGCCAGGAGTGTGATGGTCACGATGGAGACCGACTCCAACACTGCCGGACCCTCACCATTCCCCAGGGCGGTGCAGTTCCTGCTGGTGTTCATGGTGAGAGACTGGGCCACCAGAGAGGACAAGGCATAGTGGGAGACTGGTGAGGAAGGAAGAGGGGGGACATGGTTAGGAAACACAGCCACACTAGGATGTTACATAGAAGCCCCTTGCCAAAACAGCAATAACTATGATGACTTATCAGGTATCTACAACTCCAGTGCTTATCTTTATCATATTGACTGTGTAAATTTATGACTTCATGCACAGTGCATATTTGCCATCCTAGGGGGATGTAAAGCACAGGAATCGACCATATAGCTAGACCATTCCTTAATACTGGCTTAACATCAGATGGTTTACAAAAAGCAAACTTTAGAGACTCAGGTCCTCGCTGAAAAATCGTGTCTGTTCAAAAGTCCAACATGTAGCCTAGCCACGGACATGAAATCCTTCAGCCATGTAACTGACCTCGCAGCAGAAAAGGACATCTTCCAACATAGTAACGTCAATTTGTAGAGTGCGACAAACAACAACAAACATGTAAAGCTCAATTAACAATGACTCACGATATATTTTTAGATTCCCCCTACTTTTTCCAGCAGTACAGCTCAAGACCGTGTAAACGACCTTAAGTGTGAAGAGGGAGTCGCACTGTGACCACAACTTGGTCGCTAGCATTAGCTAAAACTCCCAGCGTTAGCATAAGTTAGCTCAAACTTTCTCCATTGTCCCCCAAAACGCATATACCGCGTCTTACCGGCGTAGGTATGGCGTTGTGGGTCCACATTATCTCCCCCGAAGGAAACCTTCCCATTCCACTGGTTTGTTTCTACGCCAGAAGCCCGTAGCTGGCTGGTGAACCTAAAACAAGTCCAAAATCCGACTCCTCGCCATCGCTGGTTATCCCTCTTCAGCAGAAATCCAGACTGCGGCTGCAATGGCGTCCTCCCACCTCAGCTCAGTGTGTGGGTGGTCTGGGATGGGATTTGCCTTAGTCTGTTATCTCCACTGTGGCGGCGACGTCTCTATGGTTAACGCGTGTAGCTGGTTGTTGCATCTCGTTTTTAAATGTCTGCGTTATAATCACAATCACATACTGAAATAATGCAATGAGTATTTCTGATATTAGCTGTAGGGCACTAGTAGGGCTATCAATCAAGTTAATCAAGGCCCTTTAACTGTATGCACAATTTTTAATAGTAGGCTTTCAGTACTTTATGAAGTATAAGTAGCATCACGCCTATCCTGCTGGACCACCTGAGTAGATCAAAGCTTCCCGCACATATGCGCCAGCCAATCGGAGAGAAGGGATGTTGTTGACTCCGTCCACTTGATGGCGCACAAAGTCTGCATGAACCACCAAAGTCTAGATCCAGACATGAAAAACTATTTTTAAATAATTGAGGTTCCATAGTAACCAACTGGACTATTGTGATTGATTTATGTGTATGGGATAAAATATTAAGAGCCATTCAAGATTTTTGCACAATCAATCATTTTAATGTTTTACCCTAGGTTTTGGAGGACAATACAAAAGATAGGGCAGTATCACCTACACATCCGAGTTGTAAACAAAAACAGAGAGCATGGTGTTAAGACACATTTGTGTACACTCAACAATTCTATCCATATGGTAGGAATATTGAATTTATAAAACTGTTCCCTGGCTTAAGAGTGTCATGTAAACAAGGCATTTGGCAGTAAATCCTAGTTAAAACTTGAGCATTGGAATCTGTGGAGTGTAGTCAGTGAGCAGAGACACCATCAGACCCTGAAAGAGAAGGAAGTTGTGCTGATATGGAATGAAATTGGAGGCAAAGACTAGATGAGAGATTCAAATTGGACCCAAACTAATATCAAGTTGTACAAAGCCGTAAGTTGGATAATTGTGTTTGAGCTAGGTTCCTCACCATGATGGTCCACTTCCTGTTCTCAGCCTCAGGGAAGACAAGGGAACGGGATGAGTAAAACACCTGGTCATCTACCTCCTCCTGTTTCCGGGGCAGACAGTGCAGGAAGGTCCAGTCTGGGTTCGCCACACTTCCTGTCTGTAGCGGACAGAGTTATGGCCTGTATCAACTCGGTATGTTGAAACATTGTGTGGCATAATGCAAGCCATAATGTATAGCCACTGTATATGCTCTACTCAGTAGAAGTACAAACACCAGGAGGAAGTCAACAGTATGAGAGAAGATGCAGTAGAGTCTACTGCATCTTCTCTCATACTGTTGACCCATACTGTTGACTCATACTGTTCCCCTCTACCCGATGTCTGAAATGAACTTTGTGGCGCTCAGGTTTTGAACTAGCGTTAGGCTAGTTAGCCATCAATAGTTGTCTCAAAATGATGCCGACCAGTCTGGCAGGTGACCTTTATTGATTTATCCAGACAAGTTTTACCAGCATTTGGCACATGGCGGGTGTTAATTTCAGACTCTCTCCACAATAAAAATAGTCACTGTCTTTACCTGCATGGTAATCTGGTAACCATGGAAGTCTTTGAGCCTCTTTTTCTTCTCTTCCTCCTGTCCCATGCTGACCCAGGTGTCAGTAACCAACACATCGCTGCCACGGGCTGCCTCCACTGGGTCTGAGGTCATCACCATCTGGGTCCCATGCTAAGACAAAACAGAAAGCAATGAATGTTTTAGGAATCAAACAATAATATGATATAATAATAATAATAATAATAATAATAATATGCTGATTTGAGCAGTAACCAACCACTGACATATAGCACACAGCCTGCTGGGCTAAAAAACACAGCCCATTCAATTAGAAGAGGTGTGTGTGGTAATGATACATAAGAAGAACCTCACCTGCTTGGACAATCTCTGTGCCTCTTGAATTACACTGTTTTCTGGCCCATAACCCTGAGAACAAGAATACAGTATGAGCTTCCTCTCTGATTAGCATTAATGATGTACATCATACGTGTTTCTTGCTCCAGTAACTCCTGTCACACAAGCATCTACAAACAACAAGAGGAGAGCACAAAAAGGGAGATGGATAGACAAATAATATAACAGGCAAGTGTACAGGATTATGTGAAGAGAGGCAAACCTCAGGTGTAGCAATCCTAAGATGAACTCCCAATTTGGCTGCAGTCATCATGAAGGAGTGGAGGACATTGTTCCCATCTCCAATCCAGCTCACTGTCAGTCCGTTAAGTGACCCGTAATGCTCCTACAATGGAATCGTAATTTACAATTTCAGCATCATTTACCAGATCAATATTTTAAGAACAGTAAGATGTGGAGTTTGTAGACCAGAAGGAAATTTTGTCCAGGAAATGTTGCAGTACCTGTAAGGTGAGGAAGTCAGCCAGGATCTGGATTGGGTGGTACAGGTCAGACAGGCCATTAATGATGGGGATGGATGCCTCCTTACCCAGCTCCTCCAGGGTGGAGTGGCTGTACACTCTTGCCAAGACAATGTCACAGAGTCCCGAGAGAACCCTGTGGCGGTAGTAAACAGTTAAACAGTTTGAGCAGGTAGATCACTATGGTAACATACTAACCTGCTCCGGACCCAGTTATGTTCAGGATATCAGATCAAAACAGATAAAAACCTCCTCACAAATCAGCTCTTGGGAAAAATTGGCATCACCTAGAGGATACCGTAGACTTTTTTTTAAACCAATCTTTACTATACAATAGCTGGTATAGTTATCAATAATGAATGAAAGTTTTTGTTTCATGTTACGTGCGCTGAAATGTATTAGGATTCCCAAGATTGTGAAGAAGTGATTGGTGCTATAGATTGTACTGGATCAATGAGAAATGCCCCCTCTGTGTCTTATTGACAGTCTTACTTCAACATTTACACTATCTGCACTTTTCCTCCAGCAATCCTCTCTAGCCTCGTCAGCAGCAACTTTTCACTGTTATAGTTTTTGGATTGCTCATATTTATTCATTATGGTTTGTTCTTCTTGAGAGAAAAACAAAACAAACACAAAAAAAATGTTTTCCATACTTCCCACGCTTAAAGTGTTAAACTGTCATTATTACCGGCATTATGTTTATATAACCCCACAATTGTTCACAGGTTATTGCTTTTATTGCTTTTTGAGCATTTATTGGTATGACTTATTGGTATGACTTGTGGACCGAAATTGGACCGAAATTCATCATTTGCATTACATTACAGTCATTTAGCAGATGCTTTTATCCAAAGTGTAGCTACACAGGTCCAATTAACCACAGGCCACGCTTCGTACTGATGTCTTTGACGGTTTATTTTCTTGCTCTCTCATAAGACACCGTGAAAACTACAAAGAAATAGACATAACAAAGCTAAACATGTGCGTCCGACAGAAATGTCATTCAAATACAATTGCTCATCTAAAGATACATGACAACAAACATGGAAAACAAAGAATCAAATAAAGGAAATTACCGTGTGCCCCTCTGGACTCGTGTAGAATCAATATCTTTTGCTCAAAAAACGGACATGCCTTCTTGCTTCTTTGACCCAAAATGACCCATAATGCATTAGGACCAATAACTCTGATCTAGATGAACTCTGAACTCTAATCATGTGACCCATATTTTTTAACCAATATTATTATTATTGTCATGTTTTATCAAATAATCATGCATTTATTTAACAGAACATAAAATAAAATCACAAAAAAAAATGTCTCAATTTCTGAGACCGCTACACAAAGCGACTCACAAAAGGTGATAGTTTACACTGTGTGTAAGGTACTGACAGAGCTGTCCGAGCCGGACACTGCAGATATAACTTCAGAAAGCTGCTTTTAGGGCCAAAAAATATATTTGCTCTCCAACACTCAAACTGGCATCTTCCAAAATGTATTCAGTGGGTGGAGACAGTTTAATTACTCTTTAACAGGTAAAGTTAAAAGAGAAAGTTGACAACCACCTTTGTGATACTGGTTTTGTCAATGTCATTGTTTAGTTTTGAGAAGCCAGCCATCGCCCAGATACCCTGACTATGCTGAACTTGCTTCATGAGACAGACCCCTGCTGTGAATGTGTGTGAAGCAGGAGGACACTGAAAAACAGCACGCATGCTCATTCAAATTCATTCAAACATTGATAAAAAAAAAAAATCATGATGATGAACATTTAGTTCAGACTCACCTCGCTGTATCTGTACAACTCTCGTTCACACCCAGGTGGATGTCCTGGGGAGTGAGGAAACAGGGGTGCCCACCCAGCAAAGCAAAACCTGGAAGGAATAGTGTACAACAAGGGCTGCTTAGACAATATAAACCACAGCTTTTTGGGTGGAAAGAAATCTCATTTGACAAATGTATGAATCTTTCACAGATAAGCACATGGCCATACTTTGTTTACATAAAGAGCAACACATAGAAAAGTGCTGACGGGGAAGTATACAGAAATAGAGGAGTGAAAATAGATGTTCAGAGTGTTTCAGAGAGGCAGTGAAAGCAGTTTCAGCAGTTCTATTGTATCATGTATTAACGCTTACTTCTGGGCCACTGAACTCAGTGGTGAATGACAGCCAGACAGCTATGATCAGCCCAGCTAGTATAGCAGCAGACTTTTCCATGAAATCAAAGCCCTTTTGACTTTTTGACTAAACCACATAGGATGCAAGCAGGGCAAACCCTGACACACAACACTGACACCTGTTTCAGTGGACATTCTTGTTCTGGTGCTCCTCTTCTCAAATATCATGGCAATCGACTTCCCTTGAAGCAGAGGCAGATACTGAAATACAAAATGACAAGTTACCTCAACTGTCCCAATCAGAGGCTGCACAACAAAACTCCAGACTTAAAATGCAACGTCAACGTTAGCTACCTGCTTTTCATGCTTGATCCGGTGTTTTAGATCCCCTGATACCCACAGCAGCCTCTTGATTTCATCTGAATTGAAATCTTTCAGTGTGAGAAAATTGCGACCCTTTAAATTCACTGCACCAAGGGATGCTGATCCAACGCTGAAAAAGTAAAACGAAGTCATAATGCATTTGTTATTGCTTGTGGAGGTAATCCTCGCAGTGTCCTGACAGTGATTGACAGCAAACCCTGTTGTATGCCTGCCTGCTAATAAATGAAAGGTATCCAGAGTCTCTTACCTAAACCCCCGCGCCCAAGTGGTTTGGAAAGTTTTCAAACATTTGAAAACGGGACGGTTCAAGAACATGGTAGTTGACATTGCAGCTCAGTATGGAAATCCAAGGGGTTTGGGCTGCTAGCAACGTTAGCTTACTATTTAATCAGAAAGACTTAATCACTGTCCAGACCACGCAGCAGTACGGCAGCGTGGCTGATGGTCGCTATATCAGCCCAGGACTGGCAGATGGGGGCGTGGCTTCGACTCAAGCGGTGTTGTCAGTCACGATGCAACATACCCCAGTAATATACCCAAGTATTACAGTTTTTCTCAGTCGCTTTGGTACATTTCTCAGATCAGAATTGAAATTCTCAAAACTACTTGTTCAACCTCCACATCATCTAGTCACTTGTGCACATCATAAAAGCAGCTTCTCATTCTTTTGAACAAATTGTAAATGCTTTGGCACGTTCATGCAAATGGTTATGTACAACTGTCTGTTTCCTACATTATCAATTGCTTATGTCATGTTGATCAAAATGTATTATATTCGTTCTCTGTTGAGTAGTCTTACCCCCCAGAACATCTAGGCATGAGTTCATTGCATACGTCATTACATGCAAAATGGTTGAACCAGTTGTCATAATCTGTCAAGCATATTTTCTCTACATTTCTATCAGACTTTTTTTCAGTTTTTCTCAGTATGTGAAATTCTTCACAACATTTTATTACTTGTGCACAACAGAAAGAGCATTTCTCTTTGTTACTATTTGCAAATGTTTTAGCATATTCAGGCAAATAACTAACAATCATTTGAACAATTACTGGTTGTATATGTCTTTGTGATCAAAATAAATTGTTTCTTCTCAGTTGAATAGTTTTACTCTCCAAAATATTAGAATTAGAGCTAGAATTCTTTCATTGTGTAAGTCATCACATGCAGAACAATCCTAATTTTTCCTTTGTGCTATGCAATGCTGTAAAACAGTCTTGTCTTTTTCTTTTCTGTATCGCAATGACGTGGTCTGTCAACAAATTACAGTACAAACAGTAAAAGCGTAAATGTGATCATTGTTCATGATCATTGATCATTCAATCATTGACATCAAACCCTTCCATAGTTTCCATCAGAGTACAATGTTATATTGACAACATGGCTAAGCATTTTGACTATCTTGTTTGTTCTCAATGACACAAGGACTTGTCATTCTGATGGCACTGACATGTTCATTGACGTAAAGATTTACTTTTGAGAGATGAACTAAGGATATTGAGCAAGTTACTGGCTTTTGCAGGTAATCTGTTCTGTGGTGCTGTTTGTACGAATTGTTTCGAGAAATGCGCTTACTGTTTTGCAAATGTTAAGGATGATTCGAGAAATGTACCAAAGCGACTGAGAAAAACAAAGAATTCAAATGTTTAACACCGATTTTATTTTTAATCGCTAACAATTAAATATTATTTTTAATTAATATTCATATTCATATTATTAATATAAATATTAATCTGATTCTTCAGCAAAGCCAAACAACGTGGTTACAAGGGCGACATATAAGTACTGGTAGGAGTGGTGACTTTACGTCAGCGGATTAACATTTAAATTTACTGTTATGCGGCCGGTCAGAGGCGCGTGTTAATCAGCTGTTTTACCATAGACATATATACATGTATGTCTATGTGTTTTACAACGGCTTGGAACGTGATTCAGCCAATCAGAACTGAGGACCGGATCTTGGATCTGGATTAGAAACATCGCGTAATCTTTTTTTTCTGTTAGTGACACCCAATCATCATGCAAATACGATTTATTGTACTGTTATTTATTATACTCTCGTTACAATATTATTAGCACTGACTGAAAAGTCTAACCTCCTTCCGGTTCAACCCCCCCCCCCCCACTTCTGACGTTTCATTCATTCACCTGACAGTCTTGTCACTGTTAGAGGGCGAGATGTGAGGTGGGGGTTAAGGAAGTGGAGATGACAGGACAGACCGATGTTGACATACCCGGTGAGAGCGTTTTCTACATATATGTTAGGCAGCCTAAAGTCCTCTGCTTGGTCGATGGTTCCACCTGCCTCAGTGTACTCAAGTATCTAGTAGAGCGGTCTCTACCTGTGTGTGTGGTAAACCTGTTGCTATTTCTGGCTTGCTGCTGCTACTTAAATGTCTAGTGACAGGTTGGATTGGGATTTAGCCTGCAGTCAGTTGAGAGAACATTCAATCAGTCTGTGGTGTTATTTAGTCATTTGAACATGTAGTTGGTATGCTGTCATCTTAGAACTGTGATAATAAATGATCTAAATGAAGCATGCCTTTCTCATCAGACACAGGAGCCATCTTCACATTTGGAAAGAGCAACTTTGCCGACAATGTGCCTAGTAAATTCTGGTTGAAGAATGACCATCCAGTGCACATATCTTGTGGGGGAGAACACACTGCCGTCATCACAGGTGGAAACCATGTCTCTATGCATAGAGAAACTTATTTAGTCATGATTATTCTCATTAATTTCTGCTGTAAATCTAACTGTAATAATTCTGTCTGCAGGAAATGGTAGGCTGTTTCTGTTGGGTAGTAATAGTTGGGGCCAACTGGGACTGGGGTTAAAGCCCTCTGCCAACAAACCTACATGTGCAAAAGGTCAGTTACTATACACCTGGATTTGAGCAAGATTCATTTATATAATCTGATTTGGCTTCTAGCAGTAATAGTAGTTTTGTTTTTCCCTTTCAGCCTTGAAGTCGGAGAAGGTGAAGCTTGCAGCGTGTGGTAGAGATCACACAATTGTCTGCACATGTAAGATGAAGAACATATAATATGTGCTTTTCCCTTGATGGATGTTCCCATGAGCATAGCAGGGTCGGGGCAGAGGTTGGTTGTTTCTGTTTATAATTCAGGTTTGGCATATTTCCAGGGCGGGGGAGTGTGTATGGTGCTGGCAGTAACCAGGAGGGGCAGCTTGGTTTGGGTCATTGCAATGACACTGCATACTTTCACCTGCTGCATCCCTTCTGTGAGCATGCACCAGTGAAAATGCTTTCTGCAGGATTCAACACCTCAGCTGCCTTAACAGGTAGGAATTATGACAAGCAATGATATTGTTTCACTGGTAGATAGTCTGGGTGTTGTTTCTCCACGCCAGAGACTGAAACAAATGACTTGGATATGTTTCTTCACTGATAACTGGACGACTTTCTTAGACCTCACCGTCTGTTTTGTTTACGTTGGTAGAGGATGGGAGGCTGTTCATGTGGGGAGATAACTCAGTGGGCCAGATTGGTCTGGGGGAAGAGAGCTATGCACCAGAGCCCAGAGAGGTGACTGTGGGGCACTCTGTGTCATGGGTGTCCTGTGGGTACCACCACTCAGCATTTGTCACAGGTACAACACAACACAACACATGTATGATTCATCGTATCATTTCTTTCCAATGTAAACCTTTGATTAGGCATATAATCTTGATTCCTGTACAGCAAAGAATTTTTCATTTTGAACTTTGTTGACAACATTTGAATTCGATAAATGTTATGGATACCATTTACTCAAATACAAATGTTTGGTGTGTTGTCTTGTTGTCTTGGCCTTTTCCCAGTGGATGGAGACCTCTACACATTTGGTGAGAGTGGAAATGGAAGGCTTGGTCTGTACCAAGAGCAACTGGCCAATCACAGAGTTCCTCAGCGGGTGCAGGGCATTCTGGGCCGTGTCACCCAGGTGTCCTGTGGAGGGGAGCACACTGTGGCACTCACAGGTATCACGCAGAGAGGCTGTTAAAACAAGTTATGGTATTTTAGAAAGGACCATATGTAAGTTAAGTCCTGGGTTGACAAAATAATGATAACATTTTGTAAATGAACTCTTTGAATTTTCACTTCCTAGTCCTGTAAACCCAGGCAAGCTCTATTTCCCCTTGTGCATTGTCTTTCTCTTTGTGTTTATGTCAGAGGAGGACGTGTACACATTTGGCAGGGGTCAGTATGGTCAGCTGGGCCATGGGACATTTCTATTTGAGGCCGATCTGCCGAAACCAGTGGAGCACTTTCGTAATGGCAGCATCAACCACGTCACATGTGGAGAGAGCCACACTGCTGTGTTCACAAGTACGTTTTAGAGGAGAAAACACACTATGTTGGCCTCATGAAACATATCTATAGGATCACTAGTCATAATGTTACACAGTGTGCAGCTGGGTCCGAGAGCTCAAGCTGGACTGAAAGTGGCTGTTCAAGATGATGATCCTAAGCATTTGAGCAAAACTAAGAATGGCCCAGGAAGAAGAAGTTTAGTGTTTTGGATTGATCAAGTCAAAGTCGTGATCTAAATCCAATCAAGATGCTGTGTCAGGACCTGAAGCGGCTGTTCATGTGAGATGCTATCGGAGTGGCTATAGGAGATGTTTACTTCAAGACATGAAGGAGACATGCACATTTATTTGTGCATGTTTTTTATTTGGGATATCTGCTTTATGATTTGACTTTTAGATTTCATAAGGTTATTGTTGTATAATAAATTATATTCACAAACTTTCAAGCATGACTGTGTATCTTTCAACCTTGTTCAATGCATTTGTCCTCCTCCTCCGCAGACAGTGGGCTGCTCTACACGTTTGGTGATGGTCGCCATGGGAAACTGGGATTAGAGGAGGAGAACTTCATCAACCAGTTCGACCCAACTCTCTGCACTCGTTTCCTCAAGCACAGCGTTCAATCAGTGAGTGAGTGAGTGCAGTGTGTGCGCTGCGTACTGTATGTGTGTATACTGAGAGTGGGCGAGCAAACCCCTAAGCAAAATAAGCGAGAAAGTAAAGTCCATTAAAACAGTACGCCGAATCCACGTGTGCCCTTATGTTCAGGTGACCTGCGGTGGTAATCACATGCTGGTACTGGCCACACCCAGACCGCCACCAGAGAGTGGAGAGGTTGTGATAGAGACGGACGGCAACATAGCAGAGGACCTCTTGGACTTGCGCTACACAGAAATATGCTCACGGGACCCTCTGATCACGTCCTCCCCACCAACCGCACCCCCACTCCGGTCTCTCTCGTCTCGTGCCCGACACAGAGAAAAGGTGAGGACCTACGCCTTAGTATTTAGATTCCAGATATTACCAGATGCTTACAAGCATTCTGAAACTACATTGTATTTAACTTTAACTGTGGTCAAGTGTGGTCATAATTTAGATGTTTCTAGTTGTGGATGATTCTAGTCACTCCTTTACCCCCACTAGGGAGCACTGTTCCTCTATATTGCAGCCCTGTAGTAGTGTCACTAGCTAACTGGTTGGGGGAGCTACATAGCTGTAAGACCACCCTAAGTCTTTTTCTTCTTCTTTTTTTTTCACTTCAGAAATGTTCTGTGGAGCAGTTTGGAGAGATGTTTCATAACTCTGGCTCCCTCAACGCCTCTTCACTAAAGTCCAGAAATACCCTAAACCCTAAAATGCTGTCAAAGGACATTACTACCCCATTATCATCCCCCAAACCACAATATAAAGTAACTCCAAGCCCACCACTCTCCCCAAAATCTGTATCCAAATCCACGCAGAGTCCAGTGTTATCCCCCAAGTGCACAAGCGCAGGCCCTTCCTACCCCACTCGATTATCAAGGTTCCCATTTAAGAATAAAACCCCTACTACAACCTCTTCTAGATCCAAATCAAAAGAGTTGCGTTCTTCCTTACTGTCCCCTAAGTCCACACCTAAACGCATCTCTATCACCCCAGTATCCCCAAAAACAAATGCCAAAAAAACACTATCCCCAAAGGCAACTGCCAAAAAGGCCTTAAACAACAAAACACCATCTCAACTACGACCCGAGGAGACCGCTAGCCCCACCGGGCCCCCCAGTCGTATCTCCGATAAATATTTGAGGGAGGAAGAACAGAATTACGCTCTGGAACATCCTGCCTCGCTGCAAACAGGTATATATATATATTTATTTAAAACAATTTGAATGGCTTACTGGAATCTCTTACTGTAACCACTAGCTGAGCTGAGGTTTAGCTTGCAATCCCATGATGGAAAATATGGAGATGCTTCTACAGTGGATCCCATTATAACATCTTGTCTATTATGTCTCTATTCCAGAGGGAGGATCCCTTCAAAAACAAATGGCCATTGAAGATGTGCAGGAAAATGTCTCTGAGAAAGGAGTCGACTGTGACATGATGCTAAATGTGGTGAGTGCAGTGATTTTTGTTGGCTGTTTGCAGTATTGTTTGTTTCTGATAGGTAGAGGAATGCAGTGTATATTCCATATACTGTGTATACTGTAGTGCATTAGTTTACTCTTTACGCTCCTCAGTGTTGGTGTAGAAAATGTGCACTCCAGGGCAGGAAGCAGCAACGTTGAAGACTCTCTGACTTTTCCAGGAAAATGTGCATAGCTCAGCATGTGTGTGTGTGTGTGTGCGCGCGGTGTGTGTATATGTTAACGGAGACATTTTCCACACTGAGGTGAAATGTTGAACCATCAATTTTAATTGAACTTGTTCTTTTGGTCTCTCCATTTTGTATCTGTCCCACATTAATTTGCTTTTCCAATAAAGTGTGTAATAAATCTCCTCAAACAGCTTTAGAGATTTGGATTGGCAATAAACAAATACACACACACACACACACACACACACACACACACACACACACACACACACACACACACACACACACACATGCACAATGCCTTGGAAATGCTGACAAGAATGTTGCCTCAGTGTTTCCATAGCCTCTGATGAAGCAAGCTATAAGTCTCCTACATTGTTCTGTGTCATAGTGCAACACTGTGGAGCCCAGGATCCCCCTCTTAGCTAAGCTGTAGTTTTAAATAGGCTTGTGTGTGTGTTTGTGCATGTGTGTGCTCACACAGGTGCAGCCTTCAACATGTGAGAGAATAATTAACTGAATAGTTCTAGAGGTACACTGCAGGATGGAATATGAAATAATGAATGTGCATGAGTTACTGAATTTGCTTTGAAAAGCTTTTACATCACACCTCTCTGACCCCTAATTAACCACATTGTGTTTTCCTGCAGTCCAGATGGAAAAATAAAGGATCCATCTTCGTTTCTTCATCGTCACCATGGTTCTCTCTTCCTCCCACCATCTGCTTTTAAGCCTGTAATGACATGTGTTATGTCTGCCCACCATGCAGACATTTGCTATAAATGCCATGATATTCTTGTTCCAACAGTTAAACTCTGCCCATACTGCAAATCAATCATTTCATATATACTTTGGAATATGTTTAGAGATATGTTTCAGAACAAGAATTGGCAAAATGTATTTGCACGTGTAGATGACATTTATTCGGACACTAGAAAAACATTTTCTTCTGATGCATTTTGGTCAGTTTTTGTATACCTTGAACATATATTAAACACATTCTGAAGTAAATGTGAAACATTATATCACATTATATTACACTGCATGTCCTGCCCTAGTCCCACTCTTCTTGTATCATCATTTTACGTGAAGTATGACCTTTTCCCTGACTATTCCTGACTATATTATTGTTTACATCTCTATTTCTCTGAATCCATATTTTCTTTTTGACTCCTTCCAGGAAAAGAAAAAGGGTAGAGCTCCTGGTGGAGTCGTAAAAGAGGCAGAGGAGGTTGCCAAAAATGTCCAGTCCAAAGGGAAGGCAGAGTTAACTTCTCATAAGGCCCTACCCACAGAGCTCCTGACAGGCTCCAGCTCCCTCTCCTTCAAGTGTGACGTCTCTCCACGAAAGAACGCCAAGAGTCTGAAGAACTCCCACGTCACATCTAAAGGCGAGGAGAACCTTAGCAAGCTTCACACTCCAAGACATGGCCAGAAGACACTGGCACAGCATAAAGTGACCGAAGTGAAGGAAAGCACTGGGAGAAATGGAAATTTTAAAGAAACTAACATAAACACAGAGTATTTAAAAGCCAGCTCTTTTATGGATAAAGACCTGAAAGGGATAACAAGCACACCAAAAAAGGACAAAAAAAGGGACTTGTGTCAAGGTCACTAAAGGAAGCGAACTGACCAGCACAGCTATCAAAACGAGTCGAGAAACTGCTACAGAGGAAGACAACAAATATGTAGAAGTCCTAAGTAAAACAGTTGAAGTTAAATCTATCCCAATGGAAGTTCGAAAGGATACACAAGTCAAAACAACTCCAACAAAAGGTCAAAATAAACAGCAAGGGGTAAAATCTATACCAGTCAAAATTCTAAATAAAACACTGGGGGTAAAATCACGACGAGTGAAAAGTACATCAATAGAACGAATAACCACACCTGTTAAAGTTAAAAGCGATAAAGGTATGACTGCTACCACTGTGAAGGTTAAAGGGAAACCGCAAGAAGTCAGATCCACTCCTGTCAAAGTCAGTAAACCTGCAGAGTTTACTGCAGTTAAAGACAGAAGCAAAGGGAAGGATGTAGGAAATGAGTTAACCTCTCCCAAGGCTATCTCTCAAAAGATGAAAGCTAAACCTGACAAGCAGAATCTATCTGAAGTTGGTAGCGCTGCACTGAAGGGAAAAAAGAAGGCAAAAGAATCAGAAATTAAAATGAAGGCAAAAAAAAAGGCAGGGGCGGCAGAAGAGGAAGAGGGCACAGTTAAGGATAACGTTGAACACAATGAAACACCGAGCACGCCTGCAGAAATTCGAGACACAGACACTGAAGATAATATGAGGGCACACCCAGGGAAGGTGAGAAGCAAGCCGATCGAAGCTTCCAGCCAACCCATAATGTATCAAAGTAAACCCATTGAAGTTGTAAGTGACCCCTCTTCCTCGGATAACACCAAGAGAACGGAGACGGTTTCAGTCAATTGTGCCAAATCGCTCCAAAGCTCTGAACCCGTTGAAAGGGATCTGCTTGTCTCTGAGAGAGGCAGACCGAAGCTCTCAGGAGAGGATTCTCAGTGCCTGACTGAAGACAATAAACCACGTTGGGGGGGAAATCTCAGTGACGCAGCCTCTCTTCTTCCTGCCGTGGGGATGGCAGGTGCAGTTATGACGGTCCTCAGTGAGGCAGTAATAACCGGGAGGGATTCCCAGTCTGACCGTGACACAGTTACCTCTACGCCAGCCAAGACGTCCAGTCGAGCTGAGCGCTTCACAAAGCAGAGTGCAATCACTGAACCTTCCTTCTCGTCCTCCTCACATTCATCTCTGACATCAGAACCAAATCCAGCGGAACAAAGCGAGAGGAAAGATATTCAGGTCAGTGTCCTACTGGAGTCAGGAAATGCACTCCAGGAAGACGAACGCAATGGTCTCACTCAGGATCATTCGGGGGGCAGGACGTCCGAACAGGAAGCAGAGAAAAGTGACATCTCCCAGCAGGTTACTTTGAGTGACAGGCCAGGAGGTCAGGCAGAGGCAGATGAAGACGAGGATGAGAGAAGCAGACATCAAAGTTCACAGACAGAGGAGAGCAGCAGCACAGACATGGAGAGTTCCCAACAAGAACATGGAGAAGATGAAGATGACAAAATAACCAAGGTTTCAGATAAGGATGTGGGAGAAGAGGATGCGGAGAATGAGGGAGGAGGACCAGAAAATGATACTGAGGGAGAGGAGGAGGAGGAGGAGGAAGGGGAAGAGGGAGAAAGCGGAAGTGGCATGGAAGAAGAGAGAAGTGAGGCGAGTGATCAGGTAGAAGCCGAAGAGAATAGTGACTCTGGGAGTGGTGGGGATGGTGAGGAAGAGGAAGATAATGCAACTGAGGAGGAAGAAGGTGAGGAGGAAACAGGAGGCCAGCAATGAGGGAGAAGTCGAGAGTAGTGAGAAGAGTGACGGCAGTGAAACTGGGGCAAGTGTTGAGGGGGAGGAAGAAGAGGGAGAAGAAAAGGAAAGCAGCGAGGGAACAGGCGAAGGAGAGAGCAACTCTGAATTAAGTGTGGGAGTGGGAGAGGAGGAGGAGGAAGGGGAGAGTGAAGAGGAAGAAAGTGGAGTGAGCGATGATGAAGAAAATGAAAGTGGTAAAGAATCAGGAAGTGCCGAAGGGAGCAGGAGCGAAGAAGCAGAAGCAGAGGAGGACAGTGAAGGAAGTGACGACGCAGAGTCTGGTAAGAGTGAAGAAAATGAAGAGGAAGAAAATGAAGAGGAGGGGGAGAGAGGAGCAGAAGAGGAAGGGGAGGATAAGGATTCCACTGAAAGCAAGGATGAGGAGACAAGTGAGAGTGAAGGAGAGGTAGAGGATGATGATGGGAGAAAGATTGAAGAGAGTGGAGAGGATGAGGAGGATGAGGCAGCTGAAGAGGACAATGAGGAGGAGGAAGTTGAGGGTGACAAAGAGGAGGAAGAGCCAGATAAAAAAAGTGATGGAGAAAAGGAGGAAGAAGAAGAAAGTGAAGAAGAGGCTGCAGAGGAGGAAGAACACGGTGAGGAAGAGGTTCCAGAGGAGGAACAAGAGGGTGATGAGGCTGCAGAGGAGGCAGAAGAGGACGAGGAAGAGGCTGCAGAGGAGGAATATGAGGACGAGGCTGCAGAGGAAGAAGAAGAGGGTGAGGAGGAAGAAGACGATGAAAGTGAAGAGGAAGAAGAAACAGAAAGAAAGGGTAAAAATATGAAAGATAATAAAGATGTTACAGTAGAGACTGAGGAGGAGGAGGAAGAAGGGGATGAGGAAGAAGAAGAGGAGGAAGCAGATGAGGAAATAGAAACAGATGAGGCTGGAGGAGAGGATGATGTTGAGGAAGAGAGGAAAAGAGAGAAAGAATATCAAAGGGAAGAGTTAAAAGAGGAAGCAATGGAAGGAGAGAAAAGAGGGCAGGGAGATGATTATGAGAAAATGGAGGGTGAGGGAGAGACTGAGGAGGAAGCTGATAGAGAAGAAGGTGGAGCCTGAGGTGGGGGGGAAAGAGAATAAAAATGAGGAAGAGGAAGCAGAGGAGGTGGAGGGAGAAGAAGATGAAGAAGAGAATGATGAAAAGAAAAATGTTACAATGGTTGAAGAAACTGAGAAGCTGGAAGAGAAGGAAGAGGAGGAGGAAGAAGAAGGAGAAGAAGAAGAAGAGGAGGAGGAAGAAGAAGCTGAAGAAGAGAATGATGAAAAGAAAAATGTTGCAATGGTTGAACAAACTGAGAAGCTGGAAGAGGAGGAAGAGGAGGAGGAGGAGAAGGAAGAAGAAGAAGGAGATGAAGAAGAAGAAGAGGAGGAAGAAGAAGCTGAAGAAGAGGTCAAATCAGCAAAACAACATACACAGAAGCTGCCTCCTAAGTTTGCTCCCCAAGACGGCAAAGGGCAGCAACCCAGAGAAACACCCAGACCAGCGGCCAAGACGAAGCACAGGGCTGCAGGGGAGGAGCAGGACGTGGGCCCTCGGGGGTCCCAGCAGGACGTGGGCCCTCGGGGGTCCCAGCAGGTCGTGGGCCCCCGGGGGTCCCAGCAGGTCGTGGGCCCTCGGGGGTCCCAGCAGGACGTGGGCCCCCGGGGGTCCCAGCAGGACGTGGGCCCCCGGGGGTCCCAGCAGGTCGTGGGCCCCCGGGGGTCCCAGCAGGACGTGGGCCCTCAGGGGTCCCAGCAGTTCTGGAACAACGTGTTGCCTCAGTACCTGGACTTGCAGTGACGTTATCGCACAGCATCCACGCTATCAGTACCAACAGCATCAGTACCAACAGCAGCCTGTCAAAGTGTCCTTGAGTAAGACACTGGACCCTTATACCTGCTCTAGAAAGGGTCAGCTAAATGTCTATAAATATATAAAATATGTCTATAAATATAAATATAATTCTTCCTAGTATGAATTCAAGTATTATATTAATTATTTGATTTATAACAATTCATCATCCAACTCTGCATATTGTTCTCCACATTCTCATAAATGTATTTTGTGAGTGTGTGCCTTGTTTTTCCACGGATGGTATTGAATGTTGTATTTTATGGATGAAATGGTAGCACCTCTTAGAGAGAGGAATTGTGGAATTGTAGAGCAGATACCTTTTTAACAAATAACCAGACACCAGCAGCAGTCAGACATTTCAAATTGTAGCCCATCCAGACCCACCAGTCTGTCTGAGTGCTGTGTAATAAAGTATTCACTACCTTTGTGGTGGAGTGCCTGCAGTAATTACATGAGTGCACTGTATGTCTGGGTAAGAGGGGGTTTCATTGAGCTAGCTGGGGAAAAAAATACTTCACAGTGCTCCAACCTGAAGGCAATTCTTGTAAATTTGTGTAAACAGCAGTTAAACATTGCAAAACAAAACACTAATCCATTAATCCCAAATCACTGACTGTAACTACCACATCAAAGTGGTGAACCAAGACTTCAGACCCAGGTGAGGACAAGGAGAGCCGGCCGGAGTCGGTTTACCCGTTCCCATAGTTTGACCTGAGAGACATTTTGAGCCATCAAGGTTGGGTGTGTGTTTATGTAATTACAGATCAGGAGAGCCCCTGTGGCTCAGCTTTACCACACGCCTCCCTTTCCTGTTTTCTGTAAAGACAAGGATCACCTCAGCACCTTCATGTGTAGACTCGCCCCCTGGCAGACTACAGAGGGCAACCAAACCTCATGCTTGTGGAGGAGAAAATTAAACAGTGATTAGTCTTTCACCAGCCCTGTACTTTCTCCAACCGAATACTACACAAATACTATAATACTATACAAATATCAAGCCAAAATAGCTGGCAGCTGCTGAAGGTAAAATGAATTAAATAGTAATCCAATAGGAGATTTAAAACAAATACCTTAAATAGGATTAGAGTCGCAATATACTCAGTCATTGCGCACCGCAGACACACTGTCAGTCCCTGCAAGAATATTATAGGGGTATTATAGTGGGTTGGCGTGTGTGAGAGACAGAGGTTGAACAGATTTTGAGCAATAATAATATGACCACGGATGTAGTGGTAAACCCACCTAAACTCAGTTTTATACACCTTTTTATTTGCAGGTTAGAAGATAAAACTTTACATTTTTATGGCATACATTCATAGCATATATCATAGTAGTATCAAATTGATTTTTGTTCATGTTGGTTCTTTGCCTTATAATAATCACCGACTGCACGCCACAGTTTACGCACCATATTTTTTTAATTTACCACTACATCACTGGGTGTGGCACAACTGGACAACATGAAATCGTGTTGCAGTCAGATAGCCTCCTTACTGTCTGACGTGCCCCGTGCCGGCCGGGCCTATCCTGTATTAGGAAAATCCTCTCCTGTTTCTGGAGCAAGAGGCGGGCCTTTGGAAAGCAGGAATGCGCTGGAAGTTTTCCTGCAGGCTCCCTTCATATGTTGAAGAGCGTCCCGCGTCTGAATATGGACATGTGGCCGCTGGTCCTCTTCTTTGTCCAGCTCTGCTTCTGCTCAGGGTATGAAGGTAGGACCGACAAAGGCCCAAATTCACCTATTTGACGTGTTAACCCTATTGGGTCCAGAATGATCAAATAATCCGGGGATTTTTTTTTTTTTTTAAATCTCTTTAGTACAGAATTTCAAACATGCCTATTTTTAGTGTGGAATGAGATGAATTGCTTTGATCACGTCGTAGGTGTAGATCTTTTTCTCTTGCATGCATTCAAGGTTTCTTATCGTTGCCGCTGGATTTTGGTGTACCGCGTTTGTGTTTACGTGGAGGGGGTGGGGAAGCGGGGGGAGTACAGTGTGCATCTGGGGGACGTTTCTCTGCACAGAGCTCTCGGTCAAAGGCATTCATGAAAGCCTGAGACCCGCAAACCAGTGCGGCCAGAAAGTTTAAAAGCCTAGCCTGCTCATTTTAGTCCAAATGAGAGATACATTTTACATTTGCTTTTCTCACTTTGTAATGCTTTTCTCAGTTCACTCAGCACAGTTCTTATCAGCTCCATTCATGAAATAGCAGGAGAGATTTACACCTTTGCCTATTTGTGAGTGTTGGCCAGAGAAAACTATTTCTAGTGCTCGCTGATGAGTTTCTATGTGCTGGTGTTAAGTAAACACAGAAGGGAAATTCTCTCTCTCTCTCTCTCTCTCTCTCTCTCTCTCTCTCTCTCTCTCTCTCTCTCTCTCTTTCACACATACACACACACATGCTGAGAGCCATCAGCACTAGCATCCAACACAAATGAAAACATTCACACACAGGCTCTCCAGATGGATGGACTAAATCAGAACAGGGACTAGCTTGCGGTGAAACACACACTGGACAGTCACGAGAAGCTGTACTGACTTCAAAGCTCGGACGCAGGGATATGTTTAGATGCAGGAGTGTACAGTATGTGTGTGTTTGTAAGTGTCAGTGTGCAAGTTCAATCTGTTGAGTGTGGCTCACCGCTGATGTATGTTCATACAGGCTGAAACATGAACACGAGCCACTGAGTAGATTTACACTGACAGAGTAAACACAGCTTGTCAAACCGATGCTCAGGTCATTGGGGTGTGTGTGTGTGTGTGTGTGTGCGTGTGCAGGTGTGTGTGTGTGAGCTTATGAGGAGTTTATTTTACAGGGCTGTGTTTGTGTTTGTTCTGGGGGTCAGTCAGCCCATCATCAGTTGTGTGTGTGTGCATGCCTAAAGATGTGGGTGGGAGTAGGAAATAGAATAGGATCTGCTTGTGATTTGAAAGTTAAAGGACCTGGGGTTGTGCTTTTGAGGTGCTTTTAGAAAAATGCAAATCTTTGGTTCTTACAATGAAACCCAGGCCAACGGTCACTGCACAAAATAAACCCTGCACATATTTTCCATGTTGTCTTGTGCTGATGTGGGTCTGTGGCAGATAGATCCTCCTGACACTGTGATGTAACCCAGAGAAACCTCAGCCAGTAAAGCATCATCACTGGAGAACGGTAATTATTCAGCTGCATTGTGTCTCTGCCCGAGAAAAGGAGGGAGAGTTGCTCAAGCACAGAGCAGTGGGCATGCTTGTATCAAACAAAAGATAGAGATCATTTAAAAAGTGTTGGAAGAGGAGTGGCGTAACATGCCCTCTAATTAGGAGGGTGAACTGAGAGAGAGATGACAGGCACTTTATGTTTCTCTCTGTTCCCTATGCTGCGTCGGAACTGCCTCTAGCTGTACTTCAACATTTATTCGCAATAAGCTTCTGTGCGGTGACGATTCCTATCACAGGCCTGCAGAGAGAAGCTAATTGGAATATCAGCCTCTGTAACTTCAGGCTTATTGGCTCCCAGAGGTTTGGCAGAGAGGCAGAGCTTACTTCCTGCCTGCTCGATTAGCATCTTGACATCTTTCTCTCAGAGGAACTCTTTGAAAAAGGAAGGGAGAAGGAGAATGGGATGTTGACTGGGGATCCCACCTCAGCATGTTGGCAGATTTATTGGGAATGCATGTGGGTGAATTGCAACTCACATGCACTCTTCTTGTATCCGTTTGGTCTTGGATCTGGCGGCACTCCACCCCAGGAAAAAGATGCATTAAAGGATAGAGAAAAGACCTTTCATACTGTTACGGCTTTCCTTTTCCAGTCTCTATGGGAGATGTTACGCTTTCTAACCAATTATAGCATGCTACAGCCCTTTGAATGGAACTGAAACCTTTAAGTGGATCAGTGCAGAAATGTATATGTATATTATGAAAGCCTTCGGGAAATCGGGCAGAAAAGTAATACTGGGAAGTGTAACTGAAAGTACACCGTTAGTGCACCATGTGTTCTCACATATAGTGATGGATGGATCATTCATTTTTTGTCCTTGAAAGCCCAGTTGACACAGGTATTCCACACAGCGCTCCAGATGTCTGAAGCAGAATAAGCCCTACACCATAAAACCTTCTTAAGATATATTGAATTGGCATAAGACCTCCTCTCAAGGAGGTTTTGGAGTTGCAATATAATAATAATGCAAAAATAATATGTTGTGAAATGCTGAAAAAGAGTTTTGTGAGTCAGACAATTTACCCCAAGCGAGTAAAAGAAGTGAATAACAGTTTTTTTTTTCTGTTTTTGGAAGTTTAGACTTTCACATAACTTACTTGAATTTCCATTCCGCTTTGATAGAGAAGAGAACTTGGCATAGACTCCTGACTAAAAATGGCTGCACTAAGTCAAGGGGGCGGAATGCATTTTATGTATAATGACAGTGTGTGTGTGTGTGTGTGTGTGTGTGTATAATGCATATCTCCTGGTAGTTGGCGTGAACTTGGCTTGATGACCCGAGGGTGCAGGCTTTTTAACCTGAGGAAGAGCAGCGGTGGGGATAAGGGGGGCTAATGAAGTAGACTCGTTGTAGTGACTCAGTGTGTGTGAGAGGGAGTGTGAGCGATGGTGGGGAGGTGTTGTTTGAGAGGGGGGATAGGCTAATTAGGTGGCAGACAGCATAGACCCTCTCTCCTGCCTGTAGCTTCCTCTAGCAGGGGTTGAGCGAGACTGCCTGTCTCTCTCTCTCTCTCTCTGGGGAAATATGGTGCTGCATCAGTCACGGGCTTTTCTGGAGGCACATCCAGAACGCTGCCTGGGATCGTTGTGTTACAATAGATTGAGTTTTCTCGCTATGCTGTGAGAGTCTGCTGCATTATCGATCACGTCGAGGGCAGCAGATGTTTCGTTTTGCTGTTTTGTTGTGCTACGCTGTTTCTTTAGTTATCACAGCTGACGCCGGGTCTATTGTACTATAGTAAAGAGCCGATCAATATGCTGCCGCATTCGGCTGCAACGCAATTAAGGACACGCACTCACACACACACACACACATACAGATACACACACACCTGCAATCAGTTTTTCATACCTTTCTTTGCTGCCTCCATTAAGACTGCCTCGAGTACCAGACAGTAAAGTTTTCCCCTTAGACAGCTAAATGTGACTCATTGCGTACGTGGTTTTGCTGAGTAGAAGCTACGCTGTGTGATCTGACTGCTAAAACCTCAGTGCTTGTACTGTGTGTGTGTGTGTGTGTGTGTGTTTTGGTGGCATCTGTGTCCAGACAGCTTTTTATTTATTTGACAGAAAAGCCACGATGAGGAACCGTCACCCTCGGCGGCGTACTGTAGCGTCAGTCTCAGGTTCATTGATCAACACGTGGCTGATATATGAAGCTGTTCTGTTCGGAGGGGGGAACACTTCTCTCTTGTGCCCACAGGAGAGAAGTGTTGTGGATCCTGAACAGAGGACACATTCACACAGGGGTTCATAACATCCTGGGGCCAAGGTTGAACACACCACCCCCACCCCTCCCTCCCATTTAACCCCTTCCTCACCCGTTTCCTCATTCCACTCCATTTTTATCACTTCCTAACACTCTGTATCTCCCCCATTCCTTCTCCTTGCCTAATATAACCCCCCTTGCTCATCACAATTCCCCTTACGTTGCCATTCAAGAACGACTCCACGGTGTCCCCCACCAGACCTTCTTCTACCCACTTATAACAACATTTCAAATGAATTCTCCTTCTCTCAGGAGCGACTGTATCTTCATCAGTGTTTTCATGTTTTGAGTGATTTGTTATTTTGCTGTTGTTGCCTGCTAAGAGAAGGTCAAACCAATCAATAAGGATAGCTATCTACAGTAAGTATGAGCTGTGACGAACACAGCAGCAGCAGCACCACATGAACAAACAGGAGAAAATGTCTTGAAACAGAGAGTACCTGTTTCAAAACAAGCTTTACTCCTAGTTCCACACAAGCGGTGGTTACTGCAAGACCAGCGGGTTGAACAAAGTGAATCTTTGTATCAAATAGATTCATTTTTCCAAACCGACTGGAAAGAAAGGATCTTTTGAGATTCATCCTCTGTGCATGTGTCCTGTCCAAAAGATCCTTTACAGATCACCCCATGTGGTTTATTTTGGATGAAACGTTTAGCAATGTTTGCAAGCCTGACCTTATTTGAAGCTGTTTTGCAGTCAAAGCCTGCAGCCCAAGACAATGCTTTCAAACATTGCTAAACGTCTTGAACGCAGCCCAGCTTCTTTCTTAGTTATTAGCTGCTTTTTCTCCCTTTCTCTTTTTCCCAGGGTCAGGACAGTATGCCCACGGAGATGATGAAGACTGGTATTCTCGTAGATATAAAGGTGACTGCATGCTAAGTGCTCCTTTTGATTCACAAGCACACACACACACACACACACACAAATGAATTGAATCAAAAATACACTCAGGCTTTTGCAAGGGAAGAGCTTTTCATTTTAGCGACAGCCTCTACTGAGATTAAAAGAAATATGTTTTCCTTAATTGTTATGCAGATAAATGTGTCATGACTCTGCATGCTGCAGCTCTTCCAGGGTTTATTAAGGTTCTCTAGTTACAGGGTGGCGTAATGCAAAGCCTCAGTCGGTTTTACAAACTGACACAATTAAGGAGCTTCCAGCTTTAAATTCAGGGTCAGTTAGACACGGAACATTATCCTCCAAGCCAAACCAACCTCCCCCTTCTCTTGTGTAAAAGCTCAAATGTAGTATTATTTTCTCTTACTCAGCGGTTGTAGAGACTTTGCCAGCACACACACACACACACACACACACACAAATACAGAGAGAGACACAGAGAGAGAGAGAGAGAGAGAAAGACGCCTGCTGCGTTATGAATACTCATCGCCAATCCAACTGGAGATTAGCCTAAAATGGCGTGTGTTCTGCTCTGTTTGTGTGTGTGTGTGTGTGTGTGTGTGTGTGTGTCCCAGGGGTGAATGTTTGTCCCAAGCCAGCAGGAAATAGACTGCAGACTTTATTTCCCTGCATTGGAATATGAACCTTGCGGCCCCTCAATCTTGGCATCAAACTGAGAATCTTTACGTAAGCGTTGTGGAGATGGGCAGAGGTATCCAACTTGGGAGGAGGAAAGTAGAAGGAGGAGTTTTGATGGAGCTTCATCCTTCAAGGTTATTTGGGTATTTATAATAACACTGATATGGGCTTAACCCGATCAACCACATGATTCGGGGGTTCATATGATGCCACTAGATCTGGAGTGATGAACATAGACAAGCCTCCAGAAGTGGAAATGGATTGAGGGGTAGCTCAATATGATAGGAGAGCTGCTCTATCAAATCAGTAGAGTGGCAATGACTCTCTCACTCTGTCTACCACTCTCTCTATCACACACTTACTCTCTACTCGTTATCTGTCCGTTCCTCAAGCAAGACTATCTGTTTTGCTCCACGAGACACTGTGGAATATGGCAGGCCACAGATAAGGTAATGACAAATCCACCATGTCTGTCTGTACTCAGATGATGGATGGGTTTTCACATTTTCACTCTTATAAAGCATGCTGCTCTAAGGCTCTTAAGGTAAGTACTTTTGACTGAGGCTGCTATGCCCGTAAAGCTAACTGACCTTGTTTAGATGTGGCTTATTGTTGACTACTGATGTTGTTCTCTCCCTCGTCGTGTGTGGAGTTTCAAGAGATGCACTGTAAAGACATAACGGTATTACCTTTCTCAGATGTGAACCACTGTTCTTAGCCGGTTTGGGAGATGCAAGTGTCCTCCCTGTGTTTTTAGGGACCCCGTGGTGCGCTCCCATTAAGGTGAAGCATGGCGATGTGAGCTGTCGCACCCCCGGGGGGGAGCACCACAAGAACATCCTGGGGGCGCGCTGTAAGATCCGCTGTAAGAGGGGATACGAGACCGATAACTCGGAGGTGGTGTGCATGACCAGCAAACACTGGTCCGCTAACTATGCCTGCCGAGGTGAGACGTAACACACACCTGAACGCACACATACAGAACACACACTCTCAGTTGCTGTTCCTGTACATATACACATGCATACAGGCATGTTCGGACGATATGGGTTGTGAAGGCCAATACCAATATTTTTTAACTGTAGCAGCCAGTAGCTAATATTTTTATATGCAGGATTCTTTAAACATTTTCCCAGTATTCATTATTTCCCCTAGAAATGTTTGGCAGGGTGGAAACGTCTCTTCTAAACAGCATGGGACATTAAAACTCTTCATGGAGACCCAGGATAATAATAATACTACCATTACTACTGCTACTACTACTACTACTCCTACTACTCCTACTACTACTACTACTACTACTACTACTACTACCACTACTACTACTATTACTACTAATACTACTACTACTAATACTACTACTACTACTATTACTCCTACTACTCCTACTCCTACTCCTAATACTACTACTACTACTATTACTACTAATACTGCTACCACTACTACTACTACTAATACTACTACTATGGGAGTAGATTGTTTCGACGCACATTTCAAAAAAGATTCACGTATCAAAAGGAGACATTTTGTTGATATTTATTAAACACAAAATTTAAGTTGAAAAAGTTGAAAAAAAGTTGAAAAATTTAAAAAGAAAAATGTTTACAAACCAGTATTCTAAAGGGTGTGTGGAAGTGTGTGGTCGAAAACTGTAGGCTTCCCACTACCATCTCATTCAAAACCAAACATTACCTGCCAGTACAGGTGCCCTCAATCAAATCAACTCACTCTGGATTCTGACATTTAGATATTTCAAAATAAAAGTCCACACATTTATCAAAATAAAAGTGCACACATTTAAATTACAAATACCACAAAAATGGCTCCTACAACTACTACAACTACTACTACTACTACTACTACTACTACTATTACTACTACCACTACTGCTATTACTACTTGGAGACTGGTGACATTGACTGGCTGATAGACGATTTTTAGTAAAACGGCAATATGGGCAAACGTCCATTTGTCTGACCTTACTTATCTCCTTACTACGGAGGAAACAGGAAGGAAAGTCATTCAGTAAGTCAAAACAAGTGTGCTCTCTGGCAGAGATCCGGTGTCCAAAGATGAACATGCCTGTCAACGGAGGCTACAAGTGCTCAGACGGCTCCTACTTCAACTCTCGCTGTGAGTTCTTCTGCTCCCCCGGATACACTATGAAGGGCCAGAAGACCGCCACCTGCCAGCACAACAAGGTGTGGAGCGCTGGGGACAGCACCTGTGTTGGTAAGCGTCTGCATATGTGTGTTTTATGTCGTTGCGTGCAAGAGCTTGTGCATCATTTCTACTCCCACTACAGACCAGCCGGACGAATGCAGCGTGCAGCCGGCTCTCCAGACTACAGCAACATTAAATGATAAATCACAATGTTGTTGAAAATCCTAGCTGACTTGATGAGATGATGCCCGGGTTGCACTGTGGAAACCTGCCGTGTAATAGATTGATTTAATTAAGAAGTTAAAATGAGATCCTTAAAGGGGTTTAGTGTGCTCCTGACTGTAGTGCTGATCAAAGCTTGAGGCGCCAAGCCAGCTTCAGAGACTCCTGGACGAGAGCCTGCTACCAAGATAATCCCTCATACAAGACTATATAATTAGCTCGGTAATTGAACAAGACAGATCTATAGACACACACAGACACCTCCTCACACACACACACACACACACGCATACATTGTTTGTTTCACCGGGAGTTGATAAGTGTTTTTGACTTCTTTGCAGCCTTAGTTTTCCATCCTGCAAATTGCGACGGAGCATGAAAATGACTTCGTTTTTGCAGGGAAAGCCGAGGTATAATGACTGCACTTATGCAATCATGTGCATGGCTGAATAGTTATGCCGCCTTGATAAAGGTGGGTAATCATAGGTTTCAGATCTCACTCGGCCGCAGCCATCAGATCCTACAATATTTTTGTGAAATGACAACTTTTCTGTGAGGGAACTTCTCAAGGTTTTGTCACTTCAGAGAGAGATTTATTATCCCGTCACAATGAAATCTTCTTCGTCCAAGCCTGGCCAGACCACCTCTCGTGACCTTACTTCTAATTCACATCATTCTCTCTCTAGATCTGGATGCTCCAGTGATCAAATGTCCTTATCTGAAGGATAAGTGGGCGGAGCCAGGGAAGCTGACAGCCAGGGTGACGTGGGACACCCCAGAAGGCATAGACACTGCAGATGGCATCCTTACAGAGTCAGTCTGACCTTTACACCCTTCACACCTTCTACTTCCTCTGTCTACCAGGAGTGTTCCCCCATTTTGCTTCAGTATACTGTCAGTTTTCATCATGTCATCTGGACAAGTTGTTTGTCCTGCTCTGAACAGGGAGATCACTGTGTGAGACTGAGACTGTCTTTTGCAGTGTGATCCTGAAAGGGAAACCTTCAAAATCAGACTTCCTGGAGGGACTCCATAAGATGTCCTACACTGTGTTTGACCGCGCGGGGAACAAAGCATCCTGCCGCTTCTCTGTCAGAGTGCGAGGTAAGGCTCCAAAAGCAGAGTGGGAGAGGGAGGCTTTTTCCATACGCCAATCAAACTGTAGGCAGACTGCTGATCATGCTTTTTTCATAACAATGTAATACTTTATTGATCCGCGTAGGGAGCAGCAGAGGAGAGCTGGTAGGGATTCAGCAGGGCGGAGACTTGAACCTGGGTGCTACACCTCCTCATGTTTCTCACGACGTGTGTTCTCGCTCTGTGCAGTGCGCCGCTGCGGCCCCCTGTTTCCTCCCGACAACGGCTACATGAAGTGCAACAGCGACGGGGACAACTACGGCGCCACCTGTGAGTTCACCTGCACCGGCGGCTACGAGCTCCAGGGCAGCGCTGCCAGGGTGTGCCAGTACGGACTCACCTGGTCGGGCGTGGACACAACCTGTATAGGTACGTACTGGATGCAGATGGACACACACACACACACACTCTTACCTTCTGCGCCTCATGCACCCTCACGTACCCTCTTACCTGTGCTGAAGTGGTTGCATTTGAGCGGTTCAGCGGAGGTGAAATTGTGTGTCTGCTGCCATAGTGGGCTTGAATCGATTAGAAACCTCCAGCTGATCAATACTGGACGCACCGCCATCGACCATCTACATCTCCGAGGCACAAATAAGTGGATTGCTGTCTGATGGGAGAGACGGTTTTGCAGCTCTCATCTTATGCACTTATTGGACTAACAGCCTGATATTGCGTGTTTACTTTTTCTGTGTTTTACTGTCGACGAGGGAACAGCGTTTTATTTGATTTCAAGCCGGAGAATGAAATCATGCCGTACTCTGCTGTATGTTGTGTAGCGTTAAATGTTATTTCAGTAGCACGGGCCTGCTGTTATGTCATATCATGTCATGTCACTTAATTGTGCATTCCATGTTGTTGCAGCCATGAACATCAACGTGGGCGTGCGTACGGCCGCGGCGCTGCTGGACCAGTTCTACGAGAAGCGGCGGCTTCTCATCATCTCCGCCCCCACGGCTGCCAATCACAACTACCGCTTCCAGATGACCAACCTACAGGTGAGAGGAAAAAAAAGTTGTGGGTGGGGAGAGATGGAGGGGAGGAGAGGAGCGAAACTGATGGAAAATCAAGAGGCTGAAAGAAATGCATTTGTCCTTCACTTCACTGCGGTGATTTAAAGTGTCCTCTCCTTTGTTGCGTGAAAGGAGTTACTGCGTGTGTGTATGTGTGTGTTGGGTTTTGTTTTTTACCCATCTCCTTGACTGGGACAGAGAGAGAGAGAGAGAGAGAGAGAGAGAGAGAGAGAGAGAGAGAGAGAGATTGTGTGTGGGGGGCAGAAAATGCCAAGACAGTGAATAAACGAGGCTGACACCCTCTCTGATAAGGCTATTCTTGGGCTGGATGTTTCCCTGGCTTGTCAGAAACCATTAAATCAGAGCGGTCTTTAAAAGCGCTGACCTTTGAAAGTGACCGGGTTATATGCTGCGAGACAAGCCCGCGTTAAATTGCATTCAGCAGGTGAATAATCAGAAAGTGGTGCGGCTTGAAATTTGTTTGGTTGTTAGGTTGTCAAGAGTTGTTCCTGCCGTCCCACCCACTTTGGTCTAATGGAGCTTTATTTCCTCTCTGATATGGGCTGTGCTCAATTTACTTGATGGGACTCAAAACTCTTACCCTCTAGCAATCTCTCTCTCTCTCTCTCTCTCTCTCTCTCTGTCTCTCTCTCTCTCTCTGTCTCTCGTGGGAACAGCATGCCCAGTGTGGTCTGGACCTGAGGCATGTGACAGTGATTGAGCTGGTGGGGACCTACCCAGCACAGATTGGTCGTATTCGACACAGGCTTCTAACCCCAGGGCTGGCCCTACAACTCAGGTACTCACTCACACACACACACACACACACACACACACACACACACACACATTCATAACTCCACCTCGCCTGCGTGCTGAGCTGATGTGTCTTTCCTAGGTTACTGCTCCAGATTTCACAAAGGTCCTTCAACATGGTGCTGGTAGACAAGCAGGGCATGGACAAGCAACGCTACACGTTCCCGATTACATCGGCCGAAATATTCACCACCATTGACACCTTCCCCACGCGCAAGGACGAAATGGTGCTACAGCAGGAGGCGGGGCAGACCTGTCAATCATAAAGCGTCCCGGTCTGCCAGCGTACGTCCGTTTGTACTGTCACCAATCTTGTGCCAAACTACCGTGAGCCTTTCCTACTCATTCACAGTGCAGCATCCTCTCACACCTTCTGTTTCAGCCAGATGCCCTCCTACCTGAATTCATGGCTCACTCAGTCTTGTATCCAGTAGCTGTGTGTGTGTGTGTGTGTGTGTGTGTGTGTGTGTATGTGTGTGTGTGTGTGTGTGTCATAACAGGATAGGTTGACATTCATGGTACTGGTCTGATACAGAATGATGCAAGAGATTTATTGAATCCAAAGAGGTCACTAAAGCGAATGGGTCATACATTACAATCATATTGATTCTTGTGTCTTGTCTGTATGTCTTTTTTTTATTATTATTTTCAAAGCAGAAATGTGTTTCACTATTTTGTACAAAACATTCTTTTGATGTATGAAACTGAAAACCCTCCAGCTGTCTACTATTTATGTCTCACCTTTCTAATAGTGATGAATTCAGACGGTGATGCTGGTCTGACAGTACGCTGCAACATCTACGCCTGAACTTACATGACACTGATTAAAAACATCCAGACCATCACAGAGGGTGTGATTTTCATGTGTGAGTGTCAAACCCAACCGAGTTGGGCCAAATACTGGGGAGGGAGAAGAGATGGAGGTGAGGGAGAAGAGATGGAAGGAGAAGAGATGGAGGGGAGGGAGAAGAGATGGAAGGAGAAGAGATGGAGGGGAGGGAGAAGAGATGGAAGGAGAAGAGATAGAGGGGAGGGAGAAGAGATGGAGGGGAGGGAGAAGAGATGGAGAGGAGGGAGAAGAGATGGAGGCGAGGGAGAAGAGATGGAGGGGAGGGAGAAGATATGGAGGGGAAGGAGAAGAGATGGAGGGGAGGGAGAAGAGATGGAGGCGAGGGAGAAGAGATGGAGGGGAGGGAGAAAAGATGGAGAGGAGGGAGAAGAGTTGGAGGGGAGGGAGAATAGATGGAGGCGAGGGAGAAGAGATGGAGGGGAGGGAGAAGAGATGGAGGGAGAAGAGATAGAGGGGAGGGAGAAAGATGGAGAGGAGGGAGAAGAGATGGAAGGAGAAGAGATGGAGGCGAGGGAGAAGAGATGGAGAGGAGGGAGAAGAGATGGAGGGGAGGGAGAAAAGATGGAGAGGAGGGAGAAGAGATGGAAGGAGAAGAGATGGAGGGGCGGGAGAAGAGATGGAGGCGAGGGAGAAGAGATGGAGGGGAGGAAGAAGAGATGGAAGGAGAAGAGATGGAGGGGAGGGAGAATAGATGGAGGGGGGAGAAGAGATGGAGGGGAGGGAGAATAGATGGAAGGAGAAGAGATGGAGGGAAGGGAGAAAGGGTGGTTAACATAGGGAATATTTTCAAAAGAACAGAGAAACACAGTCTATGGAAAGATGTGTGTTTATTTCAAAATATTCCTGTAACACATTTGAGACAAAATAGGCTTGATTACAGTGAATTGATGCTATGACACAGACAGGAGATAGTACATGCTGTAAGTCTAGAGTTTCTTCAGTAGTCAGGTATTGCACGCACCTCTCATCTACAGTATGCTGTATAGTAAACACCATGTATTATTACTATTATTGTGCACTGTCAAACTGTTGTTTACTCTGGGGGTTCAGAGCGGAGGCTTTACAGAGGACGAGGGGGCGTAATTGGCATTCCACATGAAGAATGGCGCAACAGAGTTTTAACTCCAGAATCTCAGTTTTCCGAACCAGGTGATTCATCACAAAATGCTGTGGCGGAGGGTCACGGAGCCCCGGGCGACGGGGACAAGGTGACAGCCAGTGATTCATTATTAGGCTCCCCCGGAGACGAAGGCCTTGCCTCATTGCTGACTCACTCTTGAACACATAGCCCCCGTCTCAGGGTTCCTGGGAATGCACTCACAATCACACTTCCTCTTGAAAGTGTAAAATTTCAGAGGCGTTATTGTCCTGACATTATCAGCGCTTCACCTGGTTTCGTTCTGCCATCTCTATTTCCTCGATTATCATGCAGTTTGTACTATCACACTGATACAGTGTGATGTAAATTTATGTCATAGCTACTGTCAGCAGTGACCTTGTGCTACAGATTTCTCACATAAGTGTTTATGAGGGGATTCATCTCGGCATGTGCTTCATCGTGTGCTTCAAAACAATATGCAGTTGGCTTGCCTGTTGAGGGAATGTAAAAGTCTCTACATGCACTGATCAATGCCTCGCCTAACGCCTTGCAAACGGTGCCTCAGTCGTCACCACAAGCGGAAATGAGTGTTGCACAGGAACTACAGAGACATGGACAGACACACCAGGAGTCACACCATGTGCTTATTCAGTAGAGTGAGTTACATACAGTACATGTATTGAATATACAGTAGTAAATAGCAGTGCTTGGTCATGACGAGACGCTTTGGAGGGCAGAGTGGCACATGGGGATGAGTGTGTAAGGCATGACTGGTTGTCCTAGACAGGAGAGGGAATCTGAACAGGGCGGCTCGGGGGGGGGGGGGACAGGAAGTAGGGATGGGGATGTCGCAGCACGCCAAACTCCCCCAGCCGCCGTTTCCTTTCAGGCTTTTGAGTCTTTGATTGTTTTGAGACCAGCTGTTGTTTTGCTTCTTCCCCTCGACTGTTCCTCTCTCTCTCCCTACACTCTGGCCTTCACCCCCTTCACCACTGCTCTCTCATCCGCTCTCTTTTTTTTTTTCCTCTCCATCTCTGCGTCAGTCCCGCTCATGTGTTGTACTTGTGCATGGTGGACCTCAGCATCAGAGTGCACTCATGAGGGACTTCTGGGTTTTCGATCATGCGTTGCCACAACTGCTGTTCCTCCCCGCATGAGTCCATCCAGTCCACCTTGTTCCCGTAGCTGTTACCTAGGGGGAGACAGGAACACAGAAACCATGTGTTCTACTCTATTAATACTGTATCCACACTAGAGAAACCTGAGGAACGTCCTTATTAATACTATCTAAACACTGTGCCACCCTTGGGATCTTTGTTCTGTTCATGTGTATCCGATATCCGTGATAAACATTAATATTGGCACGCTAACAAAGGCTAAGCAGACAACACACACACACACACACCTGTGCCAGCTCCAAGCCTGACTCCTCCCAGGAAGACGTTGCTGGCCAGGGCTTCCTTGTCCCAGACGGTGAGCTCCAGACAGACGTTGTTCAGGTCTCCCGGCTGGAGGCCACAGTAGGTGAAGGTGTGGTTCCACTGGGGGTTCACTGTGCGTCGCTCCACCGCCGTCTTGTGCTTGGTTGACTTATTGCTGTCGGGGAGCAGGTACCTGGATTGAAGGAGCACAACTTCGATGTAGCTACTGCACGTACATTGAATGCTCAGGCTGTTTTTTTTCTAATATTATCTAAATATTGATAAGGGAGCGTCTCACCCTTTTACAAAAGGATCAGAGGTGCCTCCAGACTTGACAGCAGTCAGATTCTTGGCTTGTTTGACCAGCAGCTCAACCATGCCCCCTTTAGGCAGTGTGAAGCTGCTGGTTTTCTTGCCTTTCAGGAACCCTTTCTTTACTGAGGAAGAGGTAGATGCCACTTAGTTTACTTAACAGGTCCATATCTCAGTTTAACTTGGCGCAGTTTGTTTCACTTCATTTAAAAAACAATGAATGAATGTCAGGCAAGGCCAGCCCCAGAGTTTAACAACCCACGAGCTAGAGCACAATATATGATGCACATCACAGTTACAGATTTACCTTGCACTTGGTCCAGAGGCAGCGTGAGGTTCTTCTCTGCAGGAATGTACTTCAAGACGACAGTCAGCTCTCCTTTATACTGCATTGTGGAATCCATACAGCAGCTCTCCACCTACACAAACATCATTCACATACCTTTCATACATTTATCCTGTGCGCTTGTGTGCTTGTGTGCATGAAGTCCGAAGTACAGAACGTACACCCTGGACTCCTGTTCCTACCTTGGGCTGTAGAGCGTACCACTCCTCTATTTGGGAATCAAACTCCCAGGAGTCAAAGGTCAGCTCCACCTCGCCAAGGAAGCTGTTGTGTCCAAATCGGTCGTGGTGCCACACGGAGATCTGTAGGGTTCGCGTCTCCAGCTGCGAGTGGCTGATCACATACTACGCAACACGAGAAAATGCGAGCTTGATGAATTCGAGTTTGGAATTCAGCTAACCCTAGACAGGAAGGGCTGTGCTTATTCAGTCGTACAGCCACTTACCCTCAGAGCCTCATTGAAGACAGGGTTAATGGTGTTGGCCTTGATGCAGGTTTTCCTCTTGCTCTGGCGAGACTTGTCAGGAAGTAGGTACGTTTTGACATAACTGCAATGCAAGACACATCAGTTGAGTCATGCTCAATAGGAAGAGATGGACGTCCCTGATTCTTCTCCTTCCTAAGGCTCCGGGTACAAGCCTCACACATGACATGTCAGCTACCATTAAGTAATAGGATGTCTATGATGCAGGCGTGTGTGTGTGTGTGTGTGTGTGTGTGTGTAACACTCTTACGCATCTGTGCGTTGCTTCCTCTCGTCTCCCGTGGCCAAGTTGCGGCACTCTTTCACCAGGACATTGAGAGCCCCGGTTTTGTAGCTGTAGCTGATGTTCAACAGTATCTCGCCGCTCACGTTGGCGTTGCCATAGTCACCAGTCTCACTGTACATGCTCATCATGCTGTTTATACTACTCTGTTAGGCAAAGACCATAGATAGAGAGGGAGATGTGAGAGGGGAAGAGCGAGAGATCAGGAGGCAGGGGAAGAAAGGGAGAGCAAAAGGATAAAAACAACAACAGCAAAGACAGTTAGCCAAGTAAGAGGAAGATCAGATGAATAGAGTGCAATGGAAGGGTGTAATCAGAAGACAGAAAGAAAGAGGGAACAAAACGAAAAAGAGAAACAAGACAATAAAAACAAATGACATTCCCAGATGACATTAACTTTTACTAGGGGTTGTTGGAAATCTGTCAACAGCTGCATATTGACCTGTAATAGATTATCGAAGTAAAACTGAAATGCTACAGTCTAGCCTGCAATACAAATAAAATGTGCTCCCTGATATTGTGTGTGATCGAGTAAAAAAAAGACTAACATGCCAACATGTGACATATATAATGGTAATAAGCTCCTCCTATGGCTTCAATAGGAAAATGCAGCAGGATGTGAAAACTGCATATTTGAGAAGAAGCATCCAAAATATAGGAGCTTATTTGTGTTTGTTTCTCTTGAGGAGGAGAAACAGAGAAAATACCTCTAGTCTCATTTTAGTGTTAAAAAGAGCTAATTTGTGTCTAGGAGACATAAAAGGAAGAAATACGAGACCTACTCTTGAATTTTGCTTTCCTATGGGAATCCACATTGAAATAAAATCGCTGAAGCATCTTTAAAAAACAATAAGTAATTATGAGTGGACTTCCACAGAGCTTCCCTGGTAATAATAATATAATAATACTGGTGTCCAGAGAGGGCTAAAGTCAGGAGGACAAAATGGAGCCACGCTGTGCTACTTTTATTGAAAAGTCCCACCTCATTTATTTCCTCCAGAGCCAGAGTGATGAATGACCAGTTTAGTCTGGAACGTAGTCTTTATGGAAACACACACACATACACACACCACAGAGCACACAAGGCACAATGAATATACCGGCATACACCATACACACCGCTCTAATGTCTATGTGGTTCTACTAATGTCATACAAACAAACGTATACGCAAAAAGCAGGGGAGACTTACAGTCTCAGCATCCGAGTCGGGGACATTGAGGTAGCCCCACCTTCTCTCTGAGCCAGGAGTAGAAGACTAGCAGCCAGTAAGGAAAGGAAAGAGATAACGGGAAGGAGAAAGAGAAGGAGAGAGAACTGAGCCCTTTGATGTCAGTGATAGACCGAGAAGAAACCCCCGTCTCCAGCAGCCCGGACAGAAACCACATTACCCAGGGTTACCATGGTGATTATCAGACGAGACCGGAGAGATTACAACTGATCTGGAAGCGACTGTGATACAAACAAGGACACACTGGACATTCAACACAGGCAAGTATAAACCTCGGCAATGCAGACAGTGTTCTCTGCACTTTGCTACATACAACAAGACAAACCCGGCCGAGGCGGAGAAATAAAGTAATGTTCTCCCATGTTGCTGATGATGTCTGTCTGTCAGAAACTATATTGTTTATTTATTTGTTTGTTTGTTTATTTATTCCCTGCCTTTATTCTCCCTGTACCCTTTCCCTCAAAAGGAAGGAAAGGGAAAAGGGCTTTTGCCAGGCCATCATTGCATCACTGTAAATAAGAACTGTGTTGTTCAGTTTAATTGATCGGATAAATAGAATTAATTCAATGAAAATAAAAGTTACTCTCGAGCTGAATAAGCATTAGCAAATATGTTGTTCCTGTTCCTGTGCTCTCCACCCCAAAGGTGTGTCTCATTTCCCTCATCACCTCCTTTCACTTCCATCCATCCAACAGCACGAATCAGTGTTGCTATTAGTCAGCTATAAGGTGACACGATAAATATCAGACAGGCAGGACACACGCACACGCACACACACACACACACACACACACACACACACACACAGCAACATGAGTCATAAGATAATCTGATTGTTTAAGAAATTTCTCTAACTAGATTTCCAGCCAGGCCAAGTGCTTCGTGGCTCAGAGGTACACGCTGACGCACATCTAGCTTCATCTAAACAGTGAGCAAATCCAACAAGTGCGCTGTGTCAATGGTAGGTGTTTGTGACACGAGTGCTCGCCCCGGGGCGAGACCTTGTTTGGAGCCTGTAGCCCTGACTCAACCATCAGGTGATGATGTGTATATTTGTATGTGTGTGTGTGTGTGTGTCTGTGTGTGAGTGCGCGGGAGCCCGTAAAACAACAAGTAGTGTTTTGTTTTTGTGTTATCCTAAGCATGGGCGTTACCGTGGACACCGCACTGCTGAGGCGCCGGCTGTTAGCTTTGCTGTGGGCCGACATCAGAGCGTCGATGTCTTCCTCCCCGTCCTCATCAGAAAACTGCAAGCCACAGCATTCAGAATTAATCAAAAGGAAAAGACAACTTCTTGAAAGCAAGCTGAATACTCTTTGAAGTAGTAAAAGTCACAGTTAACACAGCGCATCGGTGTGGGAGGATGCGGCCGACTTCCTTAAATTCAATGAGACAAGTCCGGACAGAGTGTGCTGATGTATTTACTCACTCATTATATCCAAAGTCCTCCAGCTCCCTTTACTGTGAGCAGGACTGTCTGTGCAGGTTTGTGTGCATAGTTGTAATGAATGTATTCTATGTGCGTGTGTGTGTCTGTGGGTGTGTGTGTGCATAATGCAAAATAAGCATGTGCCTGTGTTTTTATGAATAGCTTTGAAAGTCAATGTAAATGAACACAAAGCACCTACACTAACAGATCCACCACCTGTTTCAGCTTGCAGCCATCTAGACTCTCTCTCTCTTTCTTTCTGCAGTCTTTGAAGTGAGCCCTGAAGAGAACTTAAAATTCAGCCCCACGTCTGACACATCATGTTGAGTTAATCGGCCCACAGCTCGTGGCCTTGATACGGATATGGATGTATGGACCGCAAGAGGTCTGGATTACCCATGTGCTGAAAATCACGCAAGTCCCTTTGAAACCCGCACAGCCTTTGATACGAGAAAAAAGGAAAAGAGGAGGCGGATTGATGGCGCTTACTGTTTCGTTGAGCCCAGGGACTGAGCGGCTTCTGAGACTGTAGGCATCATCGCTGGGTTCAGAACCAGGAGCTGACAGGTCCATATCTGAGCGGCTGTGATCTGGCACGGGCCGGGCGGGGAGGAAGAGGGAGTTCAGAGAAAGAATGAGAGGACATTTTACTTTTGAAAGGGGAGATGAGTCAGGTAATGGCAACACAAGCATTGACTGACTAGTGGAAGCGGACGGGGAGGAAATAAAAGTCACCGCGTCGTCTGCTTAAACACACATCACGGAGACGAGCAAAGTGACTGTCTGCGCATAATGTAATATCTTCAAAGGCAGTGCGATAAAAACAAAAAGTTCCTCTGTGTATATCACACGGTATACGTCGGAACATCTGTGTTCGTAAACAGAGATCGTATCCCTTTTACAGCCCCGTGGGCACCAGCAGCTCTTTCACAGCTTTAAGTTTATGACACTAATTGGAGCTGTTACTAAATCTTGACATATGCCAGAGCGCCATATGTTGCTACCACAGCCAGCTGTTACCGGCGGAGAAGAAGGGCCTGAGCGGTGACACCGAGACAGCCAGAGAGGAGAAGGGGAAGGGTTCAACGTATGAAGAAAAAAGGAACAGACAGTGAAAGGAGAGAGTAACAGTAATGCACAGGTGACATCTGCCCCTGACAGAGTAAGTGACACTTGAATGTGTAATTGTGTCCTTTACGAGGCACTTAACAGTCTGAGATGAAGTGCAGCTGAAGGCTCGTGCACCGTCCTGGTTGGACCGTCTACCCTCAGCTGGGACACGTTCTGTTTTCAAAAGACCGCTGTGCCGCTAACGCAGCTCATTCCCATTCCTCGCTGCAAAACTGACTCGATTTGTGACGTGAGACTATGAAACTATGAATTAAAAGCAGCCGTTCAGGAGAGTCTCGCGTCTCACGCCATCGGTCCGTGCGGGGACCCTGTTGTCATGGAGATACCTGATGAGACTGACGCCCTGGACACAGAGATGGTGGGGGTGCCAGATTCTGTCCTCCGATGCCCGACAGCCAACAACTTCTCAGACGCCGCGTTGCCGTTGGACTGAAAACTGGCGACGCTTTCTGCTCCGTCAGGCTGCGTGCATACACAAACACACACAGCCACTACGTTAAAGTAATTCAATTTGCATCGTTTTCTTTCCCCCACCTTGTGTGTGTGTGTGTGTGTGTGTGTGTGAGAAAGATCAGTTGCTGACCCTGACCCTCCGGCTGTTGCTGGAAGATCTGTCCAGAGCTTGGGAGCGCAGGTTGTTGGGCACCGTGGGCAAACCTGAGGACTCCAAGGCCACAGCAACGCCGCTGCAGAGCGAACAGAAACCACTTAAAACACCAGAGGACTTTCACATTTCTTAGAAATATCAAACATAATCATCATTTTTTAAAATGATTGAACGTTATATTACACTCAAAATCATCCATCAAACAATTCCACTTCTAGGGCTCCTGGACTTTGCAATAACCTGCCTGGGCGACTGCTTTTATGCAATGCTCAGTTTCCAAAACCGTTTTGAAATCATGCATCATTGTAACTGTGTTTTGAAAAGTGCTACAAATAAAGATGATTATTATTGTCATTTGGATGGACACCTGTGTGAGCGTGGAGCAGAGCGTCCGCTTCGCGTGCTGTGAGCGTCTACATCGGCGACAGAATGAACGCTGCCGCCGTCGACGCCGTTCTCGGGCTTCAGGTTGGACCAGACGCCTCTTTTATCCATCTTCATCCTTCAGCGCACACATATACACACACGGACACACACTTTTATCTATACAGGAGATATTCAGTCATGCCCGTAATTGCATGAACAGGGTCAGTACACTCTGCACTCTCTGCAATATTAGAATCATCTCATCCACTTCCAGTGTGCAGTTTGCAACGGGAAGTACACACAAACGCTTCCTGGAGATGCTTTTGCCTATATGGCTGCTCTGATGCAAGAGAGTATACTGAAACACTGTCATGACCGAAAGCAGTACGCAACCAAGACGAGTACAGAAGCTAGCGAGGAAATCAGAGGAAAAATCCAATTAAATCTAAGTCGATATACCAAATGGAGAGAAGGGTCTGAGCGGTGACAGCCAGAGAGGAGAAGGGGAAAAGTTCAACGTATGAAGAAAAAGTAACAGACGGCGAAAGGAGAGAGTAACAGTAATGCAGAGGTGAAGTGCAGAGGTGACATCTGCCCCTGACAGAGTAAGTGACACTTGAATGTGTAATTGTGTCCTTTACAAGGCACTTAACAGGCTGAGATGAAGAGCACCGTCCTAGTTAGACCGTCTAAAAAACACTGTCATCTTCTTGTGAACCGCCGAAAGCAGTGCGCCAGCAGGACGAGTACAGAAGCTGGCGAGGAAATTAGAGGAAAATCCAATTAAAGCTATGTCGATATACCAAATGCATTTTCAAACGGAATTCAAGGTCTTTGAAAAATCAAATGAGCGCTGAGCTGCTCTTTAAGGTTTGAGGACGCTTTTGAAGGCACACTGCAGACTACATTTGGTCTGAGATGATTTTACCATATCCACTCACTGCTTACCACATACACTTTTATTTTGTATTCTTGTGTTGTGTACTTAAAATATGGTGTGTGCATGTGTATATTAGTTTGATAACTGTGTGTCTCCTTACCCTTTCCTCCTGGCCCCATCCACAAGGTTCTGTATTGCACTTTTGTTGGGTTTGTGTGTGTCAGGCAGGCCCGGTTTATCTTGGGTTGACGTGACCTCCGGAGACTTCTTGTCTGTGGCTTGTGATCAAAATCACCGACAATCAATTCACTTATCAAAGTCGGCCGATGCCAGAGACTATTACACCGCCTACTCAACAACACAGTACAGTACAGTAGAGGTCATGCTCACCGGTAGGACTGCTCATGATCGTCTGTTTGACCACGTCGCTGCCGAGCACAGTCCCCTGCTCAAAGCGCTTGGACCTCTCCTCCATGAACCACTCTCCCGTCACCACCTTCAGCTCCCTGCCATGCAAACACGTCAGCACTCTCACCGTTCAGATGTTAGCTAGGCGCTCATACTGCGAAGCCAACGCCTAAACATAGTTGTCTTACACTGTTGGTTGTCGTCAATCTGTGACGCTCAATGCATTATTTTGTTGTGATTTATTTGTTTGGTGTACCCACTTTCCCTCAGCCTGCCTCGTCTACTTCTACTACAGTTAGTGATTTCCTACATTTCTCAGAATGACTTCCAACAGCCCCCAGAGAACGGACGTAAACTTTGTGTGCAAGTTTTACGTGTAGGTGGGGAGAGCAAACGAGAGTTTTTCCAGTAGAGAAAAAGCAAGCGAAACCCCTTGCTCGAAATGCAACATGTCTTGAGGCTGCATTGCATTCTGGTCTATTGAGGCTACTGGCAGTGGAGAAATTGATGTCTCCTCCTCTTCTAAGATGGATTTCTCCCTGTATGAGTGTTGAACGTCAGTCTAGAAAGATGCCTTTACTTTAAAGAATAAAATGGACCCAGACATCTTAGCACATCGCCAAAAGCTGTTTTTAAACCGTATCAACCCTGTGCCTGGAGAGTGTCATGGCACTGAAACACCTGAGGGCCTCACAGACAAATGGAGGCAGATGTGGCGTTATTAAGCATCGATTCCAAACCATCTGGAGTCCATTACAGCCATAAAGACTAAGCTGCTAAGTGCCCCGTGACGTCACACTTACGAGATCTTGGCACAAACGATGCACCTCCACTGGCGTCCTTTGGGAGGCGTCACGCGGCACTCGTTGCAGACGCGCTGCTGACACTCCTCGCAGAGCTCGCCGCGGTCAAAGATCACGCCCAGGGTCTTCAGGCAGCGAGCGCACTGGCGTTCGCCCACCTCCTGGGGCCGGCGGGAACCCTTCCGCTTGATCTCCAACAGCTCATTCTTCAGCTTCCTGGAGAGGAGGGAGGAGAAAACCGAGACATGTTAAAGTTGAAAGAAAGAAAGAGAGAGAGAGAGAGAGAGAGAGAGAGAGAGAGAGAGAGAGAGAGAGAGAGAGAGAGAGAGAGAGAGATGGACAGAAGACCCAGAGAACACGACGCAAAGGTTCTCACCGTATTCTCTTCTCCTCTCGTTTCCTCAATTTCTCGTCTTTCTGCAACACCTTCAGGATCATTTCTCTTTCATGTTCCAGCAGAAAGGAGAGGTTCAGATCCTCCCCAGCCTCTTCCATTGGTCCGTCAGTCTTGACCCAGCCAGTCAGAGCCGCCAAGGGAAGGTGCAGTTTCGTCGCATGCAGGCAGTCAGGAAGAACTACATGACCCCGCGATGTCCGTCTTGGGCTCTGCTATGTTCTGTTAACGTTCAGGCTGTTGTTCTTTTAGCGTTTGCATAGTCTGAACTTCCCTCCCGAGGTCCCGCAGATGCTCCTCCGTTTCTCTGGCGTGCCGAGGAAATTACAACCGGCAAGCAGCAAATCCCCTTCGCCCTCCACAGGACACCTGAAGAGTCAAACAGACAGCGGGGTCATGTGCTTTAGTGACTTGGATGACGATGGTTAAAGCCTGGCTTTACAGTGAAAGAGCTACTGGTTAATACGCTTGTCTGCCGGTGTCAAGCTTCTAATTGAAACAAGACATTGATTGGCAGGGTTACAAGGGCAACTACGATTAATTGGTAGACATCTGACAGCTGTACAGCGGCTTCACGACCTGCCAATTAGTCGTCGAGGCCCGACACCCACATTTCCGTTACGGACATGCCTGGAAGGCGTTGGCACACGTACACATGCCCGCCTCGCGTTCATTATTTTGGACATTTCCTCAGTATCGATAAATGTTCCACAGGGTACACAGTGCAAATGTCACTCCTAGCCCTGCTGTGGTGCATTGTGGGAATGCAAACTGCGCCTTTGCTGAATACCTGTGATCCCGTTGTCAAATTGCTGTGCTTTCAGTGCTGTACAAACATGCACAGACACACACACACACACACACACAATTTTCTATCTAACTGCATTGTCCGATTAAGTGCAGCCTCAAGACGGTGCTGTGAGGAGGGCAACTCTGTCATGCCCATTATAGTACACGATCTGTCTGGCCTGCGCTGTAACTCACTGGAGGATGAAAGGAAATCATATCATCTATTTGTTGTTCATCTCTAATTTTACAGCCGTGTGATGAGCAGCACAACAAGCCACGATGGTTACTGCAGCAATTATGGTTCAGGATTTCGAGTACCAATGTTCTGCTTTCCAGTATCCTACCGAGAGAGGAAATGGGATGATGTAGTGGCAGAGCAGGACTGAATCAAAGCTATGGGAGACACAGGGGGGTGGAGGTTAGATGGATAAACTGATTAAGGCAAGACTGAAGGAGGGAATATTTGGGGGGGCAGACCGACAAACCGAGCAGAAGGTGAAATGGGGGAGATGAGATTTATTCATGGAGAGGAGGAGGGAGACAGAGAGAAAGAGAGAGCGAGGGAGAGGTATATGGCATATGGATTACTTGTGAGTAACCCATGTAATGCAAATCCCATTTACCTTGTACGGCACAAACTATCTTTATTTCTTCTGTTATTAAAACAGAGTTACCAAACATGATTATGGAAAACTGATGGGTTGTATGAGGCACAGAGGAGATGGACAGAATTTTGCCACTGCTTGTAAATAAACGTGGGATGAAATGAATGATTAGAGGGGGATAATATAATAAATCAATGGAGTGGAGGGATCTGCATGAGCCCACGCCAACCTCCGCTGGTCCTTATTCATTACCGTCTCTTTCATCCTCTTCCTGTCTTCTCTCTCGTCGCCTCTTCTCTTTGTTTTACATGAATTACTGCTAATGAACTGACAGACACCCTCCCAGTTTGAGTTGCAGCCCAAGACACATGAAGACATCGGTGATTAGCATTTTAAAAAAAAAGCGCCGCAGCTGCATTGTAGCTGATGAAGAGATGCTCCTTTGCTTTAAGACGCGAGACAGAGGTTAAACTGAGCCGTAGATTAAGAGTTCAAATTCATGACTACAAACCTGCTTCACTCCACAATTCACTCACTGTCCTCTCTTGGTACTTGGGCAGCCGTGTAATAAGCATCCGTTTTGCTTCCCTTCTTTCTGAGTCACTATGCTCAGTCTTTACAAATGACGCACACACACACACACACACACACACACACACACACACTCACAGAGGCAAAGGCAAACACACAGGCAGTCAAGTGACCAGCTCAGCAAACATTCAGACAACACAAGTAAAATATTGGTCCTCTGTTAGGAGGGGAATACGAATGATCTGAATCAGAAAAAATAGAAGCATTTTTTTCCATTGCTATGAACTGACCACCATTTGAGCTTAAACAGCGGATGAATATGATTCGAGTCAAAAATGTGTCGCATCCTTCAGAGTAACCGTAGCTTATTACAACATGAACATTTCGGCAGGTGCAGGACTGTGTCGCAGGGTGCTCATGACATGCCGGGTACGTATGACTAATACTTGGTCAACAACAGCAATAATAAGTGGAACCAGCATTAATCTGGCCTGGCATCATGTCATCGCCATATGAGAGCGCCACACACCGATGTCTTTATCTCAGGTGTGTGCTGCAGTAGGCGCGGTGTCCTGAGACGGCCCTCCCTGAGTACACACAACACGCATTCCCACTGCCCTGAGTCAACACCGCCGAGCAGAGGAAGCACACTCACTCAGCCCTGGACTAATAATGTCGCTCCAAGGAAAGCACAGCGACTCCCTGCTTTCATTAACAGAGTATAGAAAAAGGTACTCATTTTTAGTTCCAAGAGGAATGATGTGTCATCACGTCCCCGCTATATAAAAGGAGGGAGGCACTGTGAAGCTGACTTGTGGTCTTTTCCTGCTTTTTTTTTTTGTGGCGCTAAGAGCAGGAAAGGTCTCCTCCTGGTATTTTTCATATTTCTCATAATTCCCTCTAATTGTATGATTTATAGTACGACCGCAGGTAGACGCTGTGACATTTTGTCTCTGTTCCGGTTGATTATGATGCATTGTTTTCTGCGGGTGGCCGAGCTTAGTGACAGGAGAATCAATCTGCCAGCTAAACACCACAGGTGTGAGAGTGGCTGGGCTCCAGTTGGCAGAAAAGCAAAGCATATGTGGATGAGTAGAGGACAGGGCTCAGATGAAACAAAATAACAGAAACACCTAACAATATCAAGTAAGGAGGAGGTTTGTCTTCAGAACAGCCTCACTCCTCCGTGAAATGCTGTCACAAAAGTGCTGAACTTTGAAAAGAGGGAAATAAGGAAAGCCTCCATTTCTTTGAGGGATGAAGGATCCGGAAATCTCCTCTGCCCGCTGTGCTCCCATAAATGGTTCAATGATGTTTAGATCTGGTGATTTATGAAGCCAGGAAAGGTGGTTGACTTCATCCTGGTGTTCATTAAATCACTGTTGAATTAGTTTAGCAGTATTTATGGATGCATTATCATCTTGGAATATGGGATCATCATGAGGGAGCAGTGCTTGCACCCAAGGGTTCAGTAAAATGGCCCCATATTCCGTCTGTTATAAGACCATAGAGACCAATCACTCGACTTATTGACTCCCACTAGATGGCTGTCCAGTACAGATCCACCATCATGTTGAACAGCTGGCAGAGGAGATCGGGGGTGTAAGGCAAATACAAACATGTCCATATGTAGGAAAATACAGTCGAGTCATCAGACCACTGATTACTTTTTTCCATTGCTCATGGTTCCAGGTTTTGTGCTCCTTACACCAGTCTGTGTCTTTGTGTGTTTCTGAATGGCAGCCCTGCTATAAACAACCGACTTTATCATAGAGGTGTTGAATCAATTCTGTGCACATTTTTGAGGCTGTAGGTTTTTGGTGTTTATCAACTATCCTGTAAAGTATATAAATACAATAAATAATAGTTTTGGTGACTGACGGGCTCGGGTCCCGACGGGACCAACTACTAAGGCAGCTACCTTTGTAGTTGTGATTTAGTTATTTCAAAGTTAAAGCTGCACTATGCAGGATTTTTATATAAGTGCACGTCCATCTTATCAACCTAAATCGGCTGCAATAGAGAACAGCATCTCATTCCCCCTGAGATGCCATAGATTCGCCCTAGAATCTTCTCCAAGCACAGGAAGTAATGAGTTGAAAGTGCAAATTACAAAACTTTCTTCTCAACAGCAGCGAGTGAGAGCTCCGTCCAGAGAAAGCTGAACTCACCAATGTTAGCTCTTTTGTCTCTCTCGATCCTTTGGTGTCCTCCGGTACGAAGCATCACAGACCGGCTGGTTGGTAAACATGAGCGTGATGAGTGCCGCTTACTGACATGTTACATCATGCCGCTTACTGTCATGTTACATCATTTCTACACATTGAATTTCTCAGAATTCAAACAGCTACCTCTCGCTGTCATTTGGGGCTGCCAATGTTGCATAGCACAACTTTAAAGACGTTTTGTTCATGTGGTATTATTTCTGTAAATGAGTCCCTGTATATACTGAGGCTGGTTCTTCGGCGCCTCTGAATAATCTGTTGAATCTCTTCATGCTCTACCCATGCAACATAGATTATCTCATTGCTCTCTGCCCATCTCACCTTCAATATGCTCTCAGCAGTCTGGGCACAGTGATAAGCTCTGCTGCAGAAACTGTGTACCACACACCCTTTGCTCTGTGTGTGCACAGATGTGTGCATCCATTAAAGAGTGAGAGTGAGGCGGGGAGACACAGGGAGCCCTATATAGTGAATTTCTAGGAGTATTTGAGCAGAAATATGGGTCACCCTTCGCTGCTTCCAACTGAAAATTCATCAGCTCCCATAGCGACCTTAGCCTTGTTATTTCAGCTAAGATCAGCAGCGATCTCTGACTGAAGAGAACTCTCTAGAGCGTACAGTAACCCACAGATCCTTTAACTTATATCAGCAGATTCTTCATCTCCAGACAATTTCCCCAAGGGTCCCCATTACCAGCCTGTATAGTATCACAGAATGTTCAGAGAAGTGGCCATGATGAGCAGCCGGAGGAGTTTGCATTGGTAGTCCAGGTCATTAATAAATCATACATAGCTGCCATCTCCATTTAATGTACAATGACACTGCTGTATTAAACACTAATCTGTCCTCGGGTGAGGTCTGAGAGAGTTCTTTTATGTCTGGATCCAGCCATTGAAACTTAGTGGTATTCAATTCTTAATGCATCATGGTTGTACTGTGTCATTGTCCATCTAATATATAGCCTCAGGTCCCTGGTGGCAATTTACAGGCTGCTGCGCGGTTGCCTCCTGAATCATTAATACCACATAGAGGCACCAGTAGAAACTGATGATGAATGTCAGAGAGTATGTGGGCCCGGTCTCTGGAGACCGCTAAACGGCAGGAGCCTTCCACTCTGTACCAGTGGCCAGAAGCCTCATTAGACCTGCTGCAGCCAGCCAACACAGCACAGTGTTTTAGATACACAACAACCATAGGAGGCCATACTGTACATCACCATTAATCATTCATGGTCAATAATGATACATATGAGAACTCACTACTTCCCACTGTGCCATGGCATATACGAGAGGATATGAAATACATCTCTCCTGTGATTTTCTGATCTAGACCACAATGCTCCAGGGGAAAAAAACACCCATTACTAACCCAGTACCTCTGAACAAAGGTCCTAAGGTCCCAAGAATGACGCAGGATGGTGCGAAATTGGACTTTCAGGACAGGTAGGGTCCTCGCAAAACCTTAAATGTTTAATGGCTATAGATCCTTTATTGAAGGGAAGCATCACAAGCAATGACAGATGAAGCTATGGGTCGTAGCACAGTAACGCTGAAAAGATATAAAATTCTATTGCTCTCCTAAGTAAGATGATGGGAGCACATCGGAGAGAGAGACCGATTTGCTATGAGTGATTGTAACACTGTGTCAACAGACTGAGAGCGCCCTTAATAAGGAAGCAAGCAAGCAGGCAGGTTTGCTTAAGCAATATCTTTCTCATGCTTAATGTGATTTACAACAGAGTGCCGTGCATGCGCATGGACTCACGTGCACACAAAGGGGAATTTCGATCCTTCTGAATTTCCTGTTTATTCGATACTAATGAACAACTGTACGTGCAAACTGCAGATTCTGACTAAGAGCCTATAAGGATGGTATAGGGTCAAAAAATGGTTTTCAGTTCACCCTGCTCTCTCACTTCAAGGACATGAACCAAACAGAATTCATCCCAGTATCTCAGCTGTGTGTATCTTACTGCATATAATCCACTTCCTGGGATACGATGTGGACCTCTGTATGAGGTCAGTGAGGCGAAATCGATAGGCAGCCATCGTCTTTACAGACAGCTCGAGATGAGATCTGCCATGAGATGAGATGTTGGTTGGCTTTGGGGAAGGAACACACACACACACATTCAATAAAACATGACGCGTTTATCCAAGTGGAAACTATCCCTGCCTATGTGTACTTCACAACTGAGCCGTGAGCGCTCTCTTTTTCTCTTGCTCTCTTTTTCTCTCTCTCCTTTTCTCTCTGTCTCCCTCTCTTTCTCTTTCTCTCTCTCAGACAGCTTCAGGGCAGGTAACACATCAGCGCTACTGGATTGCACTAATGACCCTCCCCAATGCCTGCAGACCTGTCAGTCACTCTCTCCGTGTCACTGTCTATCAAGCAAGAACCTGCTGGCGTCCTCCTTCATTCTCAAGGTCTGCATGTCAACAACTCTCTGGCAAAACAGCCAATCATAGCTTGTCAATCAGAATTCAATTTGAAACGTTAATTACTCTGACACCTCAGAGGTAACATTAGTTACACGGATATGATTGGCTGACCTCCCCCAAGGGTGAGGTAACACAGCAATCTCCCTGCGCCGGTTTTGGCCGTTTGTGATTAAAATGGATGGAAACGGCATCGATTACAAAATGTGAGCTGAAGGATAACTTCCACCCAGTCGACGGCACACCCCCATAATCTGATCTCATTTGCAGCAGCAGTCGGGCTGCGTGACACAGCTCTGGATCTGCTCTCACTGGGACAGCATCATGTCTGCAGCACACAGGAGGGAAAGAAATTACATTTTGTGTGGAAATCTGGGAACAAATGTTACTGTAACGTTACCTTTGAGAGTTATTTTGTGCAAAACCGCTGTGTTTGACCAGCACCTTTGTTGAAAGCAAGTCCAAGTGTGACACATGGAAAATCCTGCCTTTTCAAATAGGGAGCACACACACACACACACACACACACACACACACACACACACACACACGTCACAACCACAGTAACGTTATAACTCTCAGAGGAGCCATCATCGGTAATAACCC